>JAOANR010000004.1:55453119-55922222 GCA_030278955.1 Hygrophila difformis
CTCTAGTGCTCTTTGTTATGGACTCTTTGTACCTGAGAGTAACAGACATCATGTTTAGACTTTAGTATGTATCAAAACACAAATTTGCTGCTCCACTGAGAGCGTTCATCTACCTTGATGACAACGCACTAAGGCGAGATTTTAGCGAGTCAGAGAATGTTTGAAAATCTGAAGGTCCAGCTCGGTCTTGACTATTAGGGGAAGTGTGGAGAGGGGATCTCCTGGATGAGGAAATGCAATGTGAGGAACCATATGTTGATGTCTGGCTATGTAAGAAAAAATACGAATATATATAATATATAAATAATGTACTTATAAATTACCTATTATTCAAGGTTGTCCCTGGTTGAGATGCACCTGCACTACTTGACCCTGGGGGTGTGGGCATGGGGCGGTCAGCTTGGTTGGGGGCCTGTGCAGAATCTTCTCCGACTGAAATAAATGGGGGGTTACGACCAGCTATCATGACAGTAGGAGAGGGGCTGCCATCTTGTTGAGCACCGGACGAAGCAGATGCCCCATTAGGATGCGTTGAGAACACCAAAACATGGGGACGGCCTTGAGCAGAAGAACGATTCCTCTGCCCTTCCCTTCGGGCAAAATGACGAGCTCTTCCCATCGCAGCAGCTGCTGCTAAGTGCTGAATGATACGCTCTTCAAGTTCTGATTCGGTTGCACTAACCGGTAACTGTACCGAACGTTCGAGTCGTGAGTAGTCTTATCAAAAGATACTCTCGTCAAGATACAAAAAATTAAAAATTAATTAATTAAAAAACAAATAGGAAAGCAGGAACGGTATGTAAGGTAGCAATGCAGTAACAAACATGCTGCAACTCAAAGTCTCCCAAGGTAGGATGATGAAATATAGCAGTATTTCGAGGTGGGTTCATCCGAATATTCCTCTCATGCTCAACAGCATCAAGCAATTCCTGGCTGCCACATAAACAAAAAACAATAGCACTTGCAGAATAAATATGGGAAAACATTGTGTATCAGAAAAGGAGTGAGATGAATTAAATACCTGCTGGGATCCTTCAAGCTGATGGGCTGCAAACACATCGGGCACTGGGAGCTTCTCTGGCACCTACAATGATTTTAGCATTAACCAAATTTTAACCCAATCTTAACGCCAGAAAGAACATGAAATGATAAGTCTTAAAAAGATTTTTAATAACAAGACCATGATGACTAGTTAACAATTTGACAAAACATATCCCAAGGTGATCTATGAAAAAACCAAGAACTACTTCTAGCTTTCATGTCATATCCCTCACACACAACATTCATATTTCACCACATGGCACTAATTTGGCACCATTCTTACACTATACAACTTTTAACTTCACTAGAACACACATAGTTGCTGTTCAATTACCTATTGCCCTCTATTATTAAAATATCAGTGAAATACTTATACTTACTATTCATTTGGTGAAATTTGCTTGTTTTACTCTTGTAAGGAATTAAAACTATAACAATATTGTATTTATAATGTGATCCTTCCCCCAACTGTTCAATATTGTGCACCCCATGAAATGCACAGTGCACAATGCTCCTTGCAACACAATTTCCAGTAAGCCTCTGCCATTTACAAATATGATAAAAACACTTGAAAAACTAACCATTACCCCCTTATAGCCCACTGCAATCCTTCATATCATCACATGGCATAAAATATACATTAAATCAAACAAAATGTGCACACTGCATTTGTGCAACTCAACATGCATCTAAACAAAACCCTGAATGCTAGATGTTTTGCAGCATTGGATCGAATATAAGTTGCAAAGGGATGTTATAGATGCAATTTTCAGTTAGCTTAGATGAACAAGCTACTCTAACCATATTTAAACTGATGTTCAGTTATGTAAAGCATGCATGAAAATTGACATCACATTTTTCACCAAGCAAGCATAAGATGATTCCCAAATGACTAAAGGGGCTTTTGACAAAATATAGTAGTTTCAAAAAAAAAAAAGTCAAACCCTTGATGGTTTCATTATCCAAAAATTCTAAATCCCTACAACAAGGTTCAATACATTAAAAAAATCATTTCTAGAATAACTCCCTCTTTTATAATTACTTCGTATATGGAACTCAACAAAGCAAGCAACTCGGTTCTACTCAAATTATACTCCATTGCATATATGCAATTTTGAAGATTTTACGGTTGTAGTCAAACAGGATTTTATAATATATTAATTCTAAATTTAAAATGATGTATCATTCCTAATATCGGATGGATCAAGTCGAGTTTTATAATATCAATATTTTACTGCATGTCACCACCATATAGGAGTTGGGACAGCACACCTGACACCACAGGGAATAGGATGAGTGCATGCAGTCTACAATATTACCCCAGTTTACTTGGTTTTTTCCTATGTAATTGGGATCTTGGAAGACCAACCAACACCATACCAACTTACAACAGAGTAATTTAGCAAACCTAAAAAACTATGTAATCAATTACTTACATCGAAACCCCATATCAATCTGTGTAAAATGTAATATATACAAACTAATTTGAACACATTACCCCAGATACAAAATTATCATTAACAAAATAAATCATCACTTTTTTGACAAAGTAAGCTTCTTTTAAGAAGGGTTGCGTGAAATAAGTACCATTCAAGAATGCACTGTAGATGGAACTCATGCTTACAATTCGTCAGCTGCAATTAAGTAAACAATTGGTTCAGCAGAGGACAACACCAATACACAATGACTGCATAAGCAAACCGTAGCCATTCATGCATACCGTCGAAGGATCACTATCACAAAACTCTTCGAGGCATATACTGCAAGCATCTTCACACGCATCTTGTATCCCTCCTTCCACAAAAGCAGCAGCAGAAGCCAAATGACTTTCAGACACCTTTCCTTCTTCCATCTGCCACCAAAACCTAGAATAGCAGTTACAAAACCACGAGAACAATACAAAAATAATGCACATCAAGGGGAAAATAAAAAACAAAAGGTTATCCACCCATCTTGAATCCTTTGGCTTGAGACAAAACAAATAAAGAACAAAGCCACATTATGCACTCTGCTATTTAAGCGGAAATAAGTAACATGATAAGGATATATCTTAGTTTATTGGCATTGCTCTGATACCAGGATCTGATGACGAGCTAACCCAGTTTAAACAGATAAAATCAGAAACTAGACACAAATCATACCTGTAAGAAAATTAATAAATTTCATGAATTTAATGAAGCTAATTCCTTTTCCAAGGGGTAACACTGTTAAAAATTTGAAACCTTTACAAAACCTTCAATTTAATTAGCTTGCACTCGATGTATTCCTCATAATTCAATCAACTGAAAAGGGTCGATAAGCATCAGCAGTTATTCCTCAAAATATAAATAAGTCATAGTTTATCAAAACACCACCCCCCACCCCCCAACCACTCCAGAAAAGAAAGATAGCATCTTCATCATCAGGCAATTGGAATAATACCATGATATCAAAATAAATCAAGAAATATTTATCGATCAGTCTGTACTGTATTTAGGGAAACTGAGGGCGGAATCGCAGTTCTGACCCACACAAAAACAATTAATCCAATTTAATTATATATGTACACACATTAAGAACAAGAAAATACTCAACATTTAAGCAAAAATATCCATATTGACTGAACAAAAGCCGCATGAATCTGCTTCCAAAAAAAAAACCCAGAAATCTTTGGAACTCTAAATCAAAACCATCACGCAAAAATTAAAGTTCAAGGAATAATCAGAGAAACCCTAACCCTAACCAATAAAATTTAAACACCCGCAAAACCTTTACCTCAAACGAAAACTCTCCCGGCTTCCGCAAGCAGCACAACACAAGCAAGAAAGTCGAAGCCCAGATCAATCCAACTAAAAACAAAATCCCAATTCTTGTAGTATATGAATAATCCAAGAAAAGGGGTGATGAAAAAAAGAAAAGAAAAGGGACAGGGATGGGATGGATTGATGAGGGTAAGAAAAAGTAAAGGGAGGACCTGTGGACTTTTCCTTTATGTTGGGTTTGGGGAGGGGAATTAATAATAATTTGCCCTTTAATTTGTGTTTTTTACTTTTGTTGGCGGTGGCCGGTGGTAAGAGGTGAGAAGGGGTAGCGAGTAGGCGACTGACTCACTCAATGGATCTGAGAGAGGCCCACCTGGCTACAATCGGCATAGACGCAGAAGGCGGGCGCACCCGCACAGGGACTGGGACTGTCAATAATCAAATCAAATGGGTTTGTTGCCTGATTCCTCCTGAGTTCTTGAGGTTGAAATTAGAGATTACAATGGGAGCGGGTGGGGGCAGTGGTTAGCTAAAATGAGAAGCATCCCTATTCCCTACATGGCTACATTGGAATTTAGAAATGGGCAAGAGGCAACTGAGACGCGTGGTGGACTGAAGACTGAAAGAGGGTTCTCGATTGGATTAGGTTTTGATGATAATGATATGATCATTCTTCCAAACTTTGAATTATTCTTCTCGCTAGTTTCTTCAGGCTTTGTTTGGACATGGGTAACGAAAAAAAATATACTCCCTCCGTCCCACCCCAAGTGTCCTGTTACTGTTGGGCACGGGAATTAAGGTAGAGTTGGTTTGTGAGTATATGGTGGGGTCCACATAGTTGTTGGAGGGGAAAATTATTTCTATTTATAGAAAGAAGACATTTGTAATGGGACATCCAAAAATAGTAAGTAGGACATTTGGAATGGGACGGAGGGAGTAATTATGAAAAATTAATTAATTTTCTTTTTATTTACTAAAATAAATAAATAAATAAGCCTAAATATTCTTAGACTACTTTGCCTTATACTACTTTTTCCCCAACAGAATGTGCCCAAGGCTTTAGTAGGACTGTAGGAGTACCCCAAATCAAAGTACAGATTATCGGACAGGAGCTTGAAGCTGCTGTTATTGCACGAAGCTTATACTACTATTTGAATTGATTTTTTTTCTAAGTACTTTTTATTTTCATCTTTAGAAAATAAACGTTTTTAAAAATTATTTTTTAAAAAATTTTTTTTTTGCTAAACAGTCTATACATGCTAGAAAATGGGTGGTGGAAACTCATGTCATACAATAAAAAGTACTCCATTCGTCTCATTTAACTTGTCTTGTTTGAGTTTTGCACATAATCCAATGCACTTTTTCAACTGTTAAAATATCTCGAAATATGTACAACAAAAAAATATGCAAAATATATATTCTAAAACTACATGATTATACGATTCTAACAAGACCAACCGACTATTTTTTTCAAATATATAATTGCAAGAAAATCGACTCAAAGTTGAACATTGAACAGTGTCAAAAAGTCAAACATGATACATTAGCTGGGACGGAATGAGTAATTTTCGAAAAAATATTTCAATTTTTTTTTGCTAAACTCCAACCTTCCATTGGAAATCGATGGACTTAACCACTTGGGCTAAGTTCTCATCCCAATAATTCGTATTTTAAACAGAAAAAAAAAGAAAAAAAAAAAGGCAAAGTAGTTAACATACTATCTCAATGGAACACACCCAAATTTTCTATTCAAAGAGCCAATCTCAGTCTAGCATTAGGTTATTAACTAAAAATAAATCAAAAATGAACAATGAACATAATAGCTGAGATGGAAGTATATATTATTGGGTTATTTCCATGTAATGTTTATCATATTGTTCAAGAAAAAAATGCAATGTGATTTTTGTGTTTCTCATTCTCCATTTCTCCTTTCATTTTTCGAATTTTATTTTCTTCAAGACTACGTATAAGTCACCAAAACATTAAAATACACCCCGTCATTACACACGAACAAATTTGAAATTTTACAGCCTCCATATTTTATATTTACTGTACAATTTACAGAGATAAACAGTCACTAATAATGATTTACAAACAATTGGAATTGAATGACTGAATGACAGCTTTCTTCGGCCTTGTTTGGCACCATCCTTTTTGACAAATCATACACTTCTCAACCCCAAACACTGCCCCAGCTGACGTTCCAACTTTTCGGCATGCCCAAACTCCAATTCGATCCATTTAAAAATCACAATCCAGAATCAATCAATGATTCAATTCAATTCTATACACGAAATCCGCAAATTGAATCAAACCAATTCCCTCCAAACAATTCTCCCCAAATTCAATCAATCAATCATACCTCTCCGAATGGCTTCGCCAAAATCCAGCGCTATAAAACCGTTCCCACATCTCGTCTTCCCACTCACCACCGTCGATTTTGCCGCCGGAAGCGGTTTCGTCGTCGTCCTCCTCCGCTTCCTCGTCGTCCAAGTAAAATCCGAATGAAAAATTCCTAGTCACACCATTCTCCTTCTCCTCCGATTGAATTTTCCTCTTCTTCCTCAACAGCCTGCTCCGCCTCTTCCGCCGCCAGATCCCAGCGGGAACTTTGTACACGGCGAGGATCAGGAGGTGCATCACCCCGCACGGACAACAGCAGCACAGCGCCGCGCACTCACCCGCAGTCTCGCCGATACGGCTCCATCTCCGGCCGCCTTTACCATCCGTCGCCGCTTCTTCCTCCATCAACAGTGGCTGCCTACGCGCCATCGAGGTAACGAGATTTACAGCTCTGTTCTTTTAGCAAATTAACCCAAATAATTATCGATTAAGCTTTAAACGCTGCCAGATTTGGATTTTGCTGAATATAGATTTGTGGATTGTGAATCTTAAACTGAATTTGGGTGGAGGATATAGAGATTGAGTGGGAAATGGGAAATGGAAAACCGTATACGGAATCTAGAAGAAGAACCTAGTTCCCTTGCTTAGCTCCATGTATTTCTATAGTAGTAGCATTTCTGGAGTCACGTGTGTTTTGTGAATATTTTATTAGGTCTGAAATTACGATTATGCCCAACATAAAACGTATATATACCGCGTGGAAAAATGAAAATATCAACACAACTGTCCTCCTAAGTCGGGATTTTAATTAATTGAGCACACCAAGGTTGTTAAGATCGGGATCCTATATGGGATCGTTTTTCTCTTTGCAAGATCGGGATCGTAGGATCGAATCGGGATCCTAAGATCTTATGAAATTGCAATAATGGATAAATTCAATTATGCATACTAACAAGTAAAAGCATTATTTTGTGTGTTTATGAATCTTGTAAGTTAATTAATACAATACAGTATAAAAATATTACAATTAAACATAAAATATTTCCACATACATACATATTATGTTTTTTTACACATCATACATAAGGAATACAAGCTCTTAAGTTTAAAATTAAAATAAACAAGTTATTTTGATCCCAAATTATAAAATACTAGAAAAATTTTATGCGTTTAAGAGGGTAAGATCGTAGAAGCGTTTGAGGGAGTATGACCATAAGATCGTAACATTCTACTATCAGGATCGGGATCTTACGAATTTTAAGATCCTACAAGGATCGGGATCGTTTTAGAGAGGTGTGATCGTAAAATCGTAAGATCCTAAGATCAGGATCGGGATCTTAACAACCACTATCCTAAAGCGTGGGTCAGTAACTCAGTATTTAGTAATATTGTCAGTCCCACTAATATTGTTACATTTATTATTTTGGATACGATATTATATGTGATGTGACTGTAAGGATAGATTAGTATTTAAAGTGAGATAAATTATGAATTTATATGATGTGATTGTAATGTATTTAAATTTTCAAATGATTTATTTATATATGATGTGATAGTTGTGTGCTTGAAATTTTAATATATTTATTTATTAATGTGATATGATGGTAGTAGATTTACGAATTAAAATATCTAATTATTTCCAAAAAGAGAAATGTGATAATTATAGTGGGACAAACAAAAAAGAAATGGGACGGAATTAGTGGGACGGAGAGAGTAATTTAAAAAAGGATTAGGATCTTTAATGATCATGAACTAAATTTGTGGATAACAATTCTATTAATTTTTTCGCGTATACCGGGTATCTCATGTAATATTGAATCCATTACTAATTCTTCAAGGATCTAGTGAATATTTAAGGGTTGTTTTTCTAAAAAAAAAAAATCTACATATATAAAGGTCCGAATCCGAGATATTTTCTTAAACTGTGTGGAGTAAGGACTCGGCAGTAAAAATATGGGTTCCATGGTACGGTAAGATTCACTTTTTACAACGAGGTGATGGTACTTCAATGGTATCGTAGGATTCACCTCTTGCAGTAAATGGGAATGGGTTTCAGAGTATATTATTGTAGGGTTCGCCTCTTGTACCAAGCTAAAGCCCAAGGGAGTAGGTTATGATCCTATTACTTCCTCTGTTCTCTTTTAAATGCACAATTCCTGCGTTTCACACCGTCCAAGACATATTTTTAAAGGTTAATAACTCAAATTGTACATAAATAAAAATTATAAAAATTTTATATTCTAAAACTACGTGATTAGACGAATCTAACAAGATCTCACTTGACTATGTTTTTTGTTATATAACTATGTTAAAAAATTAATCAAAATTACTCAATGAATAGTTACTACTATGCAAATGGATCACTTATTTAAGAATGGAGGTAGTACTTTTTATTGAAACTTCTTTAATTTAACAATTTGTATAAAAAAAATAAAAACAAAATATTTACAAAAAGCAAACAGTTACATGAATAGATAGTTAAAATTCATTCATTCAACTTTAATTGAGGATAAAATCGAATAGTAACATGACTTTCTACATTGTTTATGTGCCATTCATGTACGTAAACAAAATTAAATTTACATATGAGTCTATCATTTATTTATTATGAAAATAAATAAAGATACATCATTTAAATACTACAATTGAATTAATTGTACTCCCTCTGTTTTTAAAAAGTTGCAACATTTCTTCATTTCACGCAATCCAATACACATGTTCAACGCTTAATATCTCAAATTGTGTAAAAATAAAAATTATAAAAATTTGATATTATAAAACTACGCGATTAGACAAATCCAACAAGATCTCACTTGACTATATTCTTTCTTATATAACTGTGTTAAAAAGTTTAATCAAAGTTACTCAATGAATAGTAACAACTATGCAAATGTTTCATTTATACAAAAACGGAGGGAGTATAATAAATACTGTTTATTACATATAGGGTTTGTTTGGAAGGGAGTATATTAAGCAGCAGATTCAACTTCAGCAGGTTTGACTAAGAAATATGCTACTTTTTGTTGTTTGGTAATTAACACATACAAGGAGCAGAAGTGGTCTCAATCTGCTAAAACTGATCTGCTGCCTACTGAAGCATATTGAGAAGCAGAACCATTTTCTCTCTGTTAAATGTTACTATATGCTAATTTACCAAACACTTTTAATCAAATATGTTGTTACTATCTGCTAGTCAAATATACTCCTCATATCTGCTGATTATATCTGCTGGTCAAATCTACTATCTGCTATATGCTATCTGCTATCTTCCAAACACGCCCATAAACAAATTAAACAAGCACAAAAAATTAACATTAAATATCGTACATAATAAATTTTGAATTAAAAATAACGAATAAAATCTTTAAGTAACGTGAACTATAAATACTCTTGAGTAATAAATTAAATAAGATGATAAGAAAACAAAAAACAAAAAAGAAAAAATTGTTTATATGATATAATAGTAGAAATTATTGGTATGATGAACGTTTAAACAATAGAAACATATAGAATGAAGGACCCCTCCTCTTAAATGCATGATTAATAAATACGAACATTGTAAAAAAAAATAAATAAATAAAAAGCAAACAAATTAGTATGGAGTATTATTTTTTTTTTCTTTCGATGCACAAAGATGCTGAGAAGAATGAAACAAAAATATGCTAATACTCTGTATTGGTAGAACAATATTTATTTATTTAAGACACAAACTAATTATAAATAAATACTCTATCTGTCCTAGTAAAAGTGACATTTTTTCATCGACAGTTTTTTTTTTTTTTTTGGTAAACGGTGACACTCATGTGTCGGCAAAGGTGTGTGGGAACCCAAACCACACAAATTACAAAGGGGGATAAAGGGGAGTGATATTGGGCCGGGTGGGGATCGAACCCCCAACCTATGGTTGGAAGACGGGGGACTTAACCGCTAGAGTAAGTCCCCAACCCCATCGACAGTTAATATATTGATTTCAATTATTTAATATTCTCCCGTCCCAATTCAAGTGTAATCTTGTTATTTAAATTTTTTCTTCCGCTTTTACTCGATTATATTGTAAATATATACTCCCGCCGTCCCATATTTATCTTCTTACTTTCCGTTTTTGGACGTCCCACATTTATCTTCCTACCCCAAAAAGAGAATTTTTTTTTACTAAAATGTCCCTCCATGTCCATATATTTACAGAAAAACCAATCCTTAATTTTACTAACAATTGCACTACAAGACAAAAAGAGATAAATTTACCCTTCAAAAAGTACACATAAAAATAATAAAATACAACTTTCTTAAACTACATATCTACAGTGTCGAAAAAATTAAAAATGAGACGGAGGGAGTATATTTAAAAAAAAATATTCGAATTCAGTAGTACTTCATAAAATCTTCTAATTCGAATTAGTGCCAGAGGGGTAAAACAGGAAAAGCGTCAAAGGGGACTTTAGGATGAGAGAGAGAGAGAGAGGGAGGGCGTTCGCAGGCCGGCGCCATTGACTCGTACTACTTCCAATCATGTGAATCTGTCGCAAACTCTCAACTTCACATGGGCCCCACAACTTGAATTTGTATTCATTGCTGGAGCCTCCGTGTCAACCATTCAATTTTTCAAACTAAATTTTAAATGCTCTTCCAAAAAAAAACTAAATTTTAAATACTGCTCCTATTATACTAGCTAGTAACTTGCAAATTACAATTAAGGATATAATTAAAATATCCCAACTAATTATTTTTTTTTTTTTTGCTAAACAGCCAGTACAGGCTAGGAAAGAAATAAAAAGGTAAAGCAGTAAAGAACAACTATCAAATCAGCGAGCCCGAGGAAACCAGGTGCCAGCTGAATCAGCTAAAAGATGTGGCGTAAGCCGATCGGGGGGAAATGCCCAGGTCGTAAAAAATAACTCATCTTCAGCCCCTAATTTCGCTAGGGAGTCTGCAACCGCGTTGCCTTCCCTGAGAACGTGCTGAAATCGACATACTTGAAATACCTTCATAAGTTCCTCAATCCTTGCCAAAGGTGCTGCCAACCAATGTGTTACAGTATGTTCTCCTTTAATCAATCTTAATGCCTCCATTGAATCACTACAAACACAAACATTAGGAAATCCGTGTCTCATAACAAGGTCCAGACCATGCATGATGGCATGAACTTCAGCAGCCAACACCGAGACGTTACCAAGGAATCCAGAAGTCCCCCCAACCCAGCTGCCATCTATATTGCGCAACACTGCTCCAAATCCAGCACGTTTTGAAGTCGACAGGACACAGCCATCAGTGTGTAAGAAAGGGCCAATCCAATTCCCCATGTTCCAACATACAAGCCGAGGAAGTCGAGCTGTTGACGCAGCCACACGTTCCACCCTATCCAACACATCCCGAAGTTGCCAAATTTGTCGCAACAGCCGTTGAAGAGTGGAATGCTTCCCTTGGAAAACCCTCAAATTCCTCTCCCTCCAAACATGCCAAAGTCCGGCAATAAACAGACAACCATGACGTCTACCCATTCCATGGAGCCAAAGACGAATGTTCTGGCGATCAAGCATGTCTAGGTCCCTTGGAATTTGAATGGAGAGATTGCTCCATAGAGAGGCAACCCAGCTACATTTGAAGAAAACGTGCCTCCAGTCTTCCTCCAAGATCCCGCAAATCATGCACAGAGGAGAGGGAGAGATTCTACGATGGTATCGAAGAGAATTACAGGGTATAGCTTCCCACGCCACTAACCAAAGGAGAAAGCAAATTTTCTCCGGCCACCTAGAATTCCAGATCCATGACCATCCGTGTGCCTCAGTTGAAATCCCCATAAGAAATTTGTACCCGACCTAGTTGTGTATTGGCCATCCAAATTTCCCAACTAATTATTAAGATAACTAAGTTGCAAAAATTACTTGATTCATAATACAGTAATAGTACAGTATAATAAAAAGGAAGATTATGATTATTCATCATAGCTCATGTTTGAGCGGATGGATTTGAGAGGAATTTATTTGAATTAATACAAACATAAATAATTAAATAATATGCAATTTTCCCTAATAAATTAATTTTTTATATATATAAAAAAACAATCTTTTTAAATTATTTTTACAAACCATCTCTTAAAGTATTTCACTTTAAGGACTTAGTCCAAGTGATTAAGTCCACTGACTTCAACGGAAGATTGTAGGTTTGATTCCTCACCAGCCCCCTATCCATCACTTTTATCATTTATAATTTGTGTAGCATGGGATCCCACCAATCCACCACTCATTTCCCAGCCCTTCAATGACTCTTAAAAAGTTTCACTCTATACTTCATTTCATCTATGGAACCATTTTCAATTTCATACAATGTACAAGTATTTAGAGAGTATAAATGGGCATCCGTCGCCTATTTATTGGCATGGAAAAACACATTTGGATTCATTATCATTTGACACTCTACTAGCTCCGTATCCAAATGTTTTTTAAATTTGGTAATGTGCTACTATTCATACACACACTTTCACTTAAAACTTTAATATAATTATACAAGTTAAAATGTAACTAAGGGGTCGTTTGGTTCGGGGGATCCAAGATGGCTAGGGAATAAAATATGCTCATGTTTGGTTCGGAACATGTTTCATGTGGGAATATTACATTTCCCACCGATGTGGGAATGTATAGGGATTTTGGTGGGAATGTAATTCCCACCTGGAGGGTAGGTAATCTTAGATTAGAATCTCAATTTTGCCTACTTTTATACATTCACTTTTTATATTTATTTTATTTTATAATATTAAATATTTGTATTCCTAAAATGATAAATATATGAAATTTAATTTTAAGAAAATCAATTGAAAAGTTTAAAATTATATAAACATATTTTTTAAATATATATTTTCATATTTTTAAAAAATTATCTATCTTTTATTTTAAAAATTTATCTATCTTTTATTTAAAAAAAATAATAAGAATTTAGAGACATTAAATGACTAATTATCATATAATAAATTATATATAAATAATTTTCTATATTAAAAAAATAAATCGGCTTAAATATTTTATATTGTTTAGCAAAATGATATATTTATAACTTTTTTTTCAATTGAAATTCAAGGACATTATAGTAAATTAGTTAGGACTGGAAATCTAAGATTCTCAATCTAACCAAACGTAATAATCTTAAAACATCAAAAAAATAAGATTCTCATCAATTTCATATTCCCAGTAATTTTACATTCACAGCAATCACATTTCAACTTGTAATCTAAGATCTCTCTAACAAAACGGACCGTAAGTGAAATCTAATTGGATTCGTCTCGTCGTGCAGTTTTTAAATACCGGAGTTTTAGAATTTTTACTTGTATCAAACTTGAGTTATTAATAGTTTAAAATAACCCCCTATCATTTTTAAATTATAACATTTGCATAATAAATACTATTCATTGAGTAATGTTGATTCGATTTTTCAACACGAATACATAAGATGAAACATAATCAAGTGAAACATTGTTAGACTTATCTAATCACATAGTTTTATAATATTGAAGTTTTATAATTTTTTCTTTTATAAAATTTGAAATATTATTCTTTAAAAATGTATATTGGATTGCCTGAAAATAATGAATAGTAAAAAATTTTTATGATGAAGGAAGTCATTGTACTATATGAAAAATAGGTCTATACCAAACATTAAGATTAAGATACATAGAAAGTAGGATACTTGTGCTTAAATATGGAGATCCACTTTTTACATAATACTCCATCCGTTTTTTTAAAAATTTTAATGTTTGCATAGTAAACACTATTCATTGAGTAAATTTTAACGTTTGCATAGTAAACGCTATTCATTGAGTAACTTTGATTCGATTTTTTAATTCATTTATAAAATAAAAATAGTCAAGTTAAATCTTATTAGATTCGTCTAATCACATAGTTTTATAATATTAAAGTTCTATAATTTTTTATTTTATAAAATTTGAGATAATATTATTGAAACATAGTCAAGTGAAATCTTGTTAGATTCATCTAATCACAAAGTTTTATAATATTAAAGTTCTATAACTTTTTATTTTATAAAATTTGAGATAATATTATTGAAAAATGTGTATTGGATTGCGTGAAAACAAGGAAAGTTAAAATTTTTTGAATACGCTGTGCGCACCGTAGAACCATGCCTTAAATTCCTCTTTAAGATCTCAGAATATTTATTTTTTTAAAAATATGATGTCTTATAAATCATACTAATATAAAGTACTGTATATCCAAAGTCCTTCAATACGTTAACGCAAATTCAACGAATACCAACACCTTTATCCCCTTATCCATCTCTTTTATCCTCTTTGTAATTTGTGTGACTCTTTTATCCTCCTTTGTAATTTGTGTGACTTGGGCTTCCACACACCTTTGCCAACACATTGGTGTTAATGTTTTTTTTTTTAAAAAAAAAAACAAATACCAACACTTATCATCACTCCAGCACTCCACCGGACACTCATACCAATTCAACAATATCTAGGTCAGTAAAATTTTCTCAACACACGCTATAGAAAATTAAAAGGCATCCCGATACACAGCAAACTGCAAGGGAGAGGAGAACTACATATGGAAAAATAAATTAAATAAATAAAAGAACAGAAATCCTTAATATCACCCCTTTTAACTTTTAAGAATACTAGATTTTTTACCCGCGCTTCGCGGACGGTGTTTTTTCTTTATTTTTTCCCAAATAAAATCAAATATTTGTGGTCTTATAAAACATGCAATAAAATAAATATAGATATTGATGACGTGGAAGTGAGTTGGAATTAGTCAGCGATTAATCAGCGATGATGTGGATTAATTGTAGCCATTGATTATAAAATTGTGGTATAATTACTGATAAAGCTCTAAAGATTAAAAAGAATCAGTTATATTTAATAAGGACAATACGGTCTATACATGCCAAAAAGTATTCAGGATTTATTATATAGATTATTATATATACAATCAAATAATTTATATTATATAGTTTTATATTTCTTAATATTTGAAATGATAAGTATATTTTCTATAATTAAAAGACACATACTTACATTTTCTTTTATATTTTTTAGTTTATCAAATTGTATTTGTGTGATTAAATTTTTAAAATTAAGCCTTGTACAGACATGAGAATTAAAATTTCATTAAATTTTTATAGTTCAATAAATTTTTTAATTTGATTATTCAAAATATATTTTCAATGAAGTATTTTTTTATTTAAAATAAGGTTATTATATTCCTTATGTTGATATAGGATTATACTTGTAGACATAAAGTTAACCTAAATTAAATTTATCTAATAATATTCTAATAATATTTATTAAAATATATATACAAACAAATAATGTATATTATATAGTTTCAATTAATTTATATATTTTAAGTGTAATAAATTTTTTATATCTTTTTAAAATATATATGGAGATTTTCTCAAGATTTTATTATATTAATAGTTAGATTTATTTTCTAAATATAGATATTGATGATGTGGAAGGTGAGTTGGAATTAGTCAGCGATTAATCAGCGATGATGTGGATTAATTGTGGCCATTGATTATAAAATGGTGGTATAATTACTGATAAAGCCCTAAAGATTAAAAAGAATCAGTTATATTTAATAAGGACAATACAGTCTGCACAGGCCAAAAAGTATTCAGGATTTATTATATAGATTCTTATTGCAATTCATTCTTCGTTACAACTAAGAATTGCAACAAATAGTGTTAAAATTTCAATACAATAGGGAGGAAAGGATTATTGTCTAGACTGTGCAACAAACAAATTGAAGAACACAATACTCTCTATTCAACTAATGTTCCAAATATGTGTATCATCGAAAAACAAACCATTGACCCGTGTCTTCATCTACACATTACCTTAAAAGAGTTTGCTCGCACAAAAAATGTCCGATCCCTCTTGTTCAGGAACAAGGTTGCAGTTAGTGACACCATCCTAACCCAATGCTTATTAGCCAACAATGCCAAACCAGTGAAGGACAACTGCTAATAAAAGCATAAGTATCGCCAAAATCATGCCGGGTTTACCCAGAAGCCAATTCTTTGTCTTCCTTACGCCTTCTACGCCCCGTTGAGCTCTGTCGGCCCATTTCATCTGCAATTGCATAATCACGAGTCAAGCACAGGAAAAAGGAGTTGGGATTGACATTTTATTCCATAACAGATAAACAAATAGTCCCACATTTTTCAAAATTAAGATTTTGATACCAGGTAAAGGCGAAAAATTGTGAAGCGTCTACTTCCACAATTGGAAGAACATGGAGTAATACTATATAAAGTACCTATCATCTTGGTTTAAAATATGAATGGTAATGGTGGAACCAATACAATTTTGAGACAAGTAGTCAAATACACAACTCAAATAAAAAATGACCTTTTATGGGATTAAAAGTGAAATTTTGCTCTCTAGTGTACAAGCATAAATAACGTAACTGCAAGTACGAGGTTGAGAAGGTTTAGAAAATATACCATTTTATCCAAAGTTTCGGGGGACATAGAAGCCATGGCTTGTTGAGCTTTCTCTGCATCTTCGCGTGAAAGCTTCATTCCAAATTGCTCACTCATGCTAGACATCATTTCAGGGCTCATACTTTTCATCATTGATGTGAGCATCTAGAAATTAAGCAAAGCAAAATCATCAGAATTGAAGTTAGAAAACGCGGCGCCTGCTCACTTTCTAGGCATAGTGACCTATAGACAAAAAATAACCAAAAATACAACACAAATTTCTCATCTAAGGCAAACTAAACTGATTTTAAAAAGGTGCATCCAACATTTTGACAGGAGAAGGTTTGTTTTCTCAAAAATTAAGGAAGCACGGTAAGAAGTTTACGGTTTAAGGTCTCCATGTCCCATCAATGGTATTTCATGTATGCAATAAATTCTGTCAACCACAGAGATTCAAATAAAATTGTTGGATGGGACAAGGGAAAAAAGAAAAATAAATTATGGGCAAGGGTACACATCCCAATTCGGGTGTAATATTAGAGGGGAAAATTTATTGCACTCTTTGACCAGAAAGAGAACTATAATGTGAGAAAAATGAAAAGGGAATATTGTGCATATCAAATGAAAGGGAGTACCGAATATGAGCAAATCAAGATCCAAAGAAGAAAAATCAACAGCAAAGCAATGTTCTCATCCATTTCAGGCATAACACAAATTTCCTTTACTGTTTTATTCAACATATAAATATGAAAATTAGTGCAAGTCGTCATAGGAAGGTCAATTGAGTGAAACAATATGCACACAAAAGGGTAAGAGATATAAACCTGTCGCATGGCCGGATCTTTCATTTGGTTTCTCATCTGCTCTTGTAGATCACCACTAGAATTTAATAAGCTAGATTCAGGATTACTCGAACTCAAATTTTGAGAACTACTACTTTCACCAGCACTGTTGTCATTCAGTTTAAAATCTTCTGGGATATGAAAGTTATCAGAGCCTGGACGGTTAGAATGAGAACTTCCAGTAGGAGGCGCACCCCCGTATCCTCTCATCTCAGTGGGTGGCGCACCTCCATTTCCTCTCAATGATGACGCAATCTCAAACATCTTTTGGCGTTCTTCAGGTGACATCTTACCCATCATCTCTGTTGCCATCTTAATCATTTCAGGATTAACATTCGGAGGAACCGAGCCAGGGTTTAGATGAAACCCTGAGCCTGATGATGTTGCATCATTCCCTTTCAAGGAAGATGCCATTTCAAACATCTTTTGAAGCTCTCCTGGTGACATTCTACCCATCATGTCAGATGCTGTCTTGAGCATATCAGGCGACAAATCAGATGGCACTGAACCGGGATTCACACCAGAATTGTTTTTTGAGAATGGATCTCCCTGGAAAGAGGAAGCAAATTTGAACATCTTGTTCAGTTCTTCAGGAGACATCTTGCTGATAACATCTGATGCAGTCTTTAGCATATCAGGAGATATACCCTCAGTTTTTCCACCACATATTGCAGAAAAGGTTTCAGGGTCAATGCGAGAAAAGTTGTTCTGGAAGGATCTATATGAAAATGAATAAAATTAGGACAAATAAGCTTCCCCACTGGTGTTGGGATATATAAGTTATAGCGGATAAAACTTAGAACGAGAAAAGAACAAAGATGCAATGCTAAATATCACCTTTGTAGCAAATTAAAGCAAAAACAAAAACACAAGTTTCACCTCATTGTTCATAGATCAAAGCATCATAAAAGATTGGCATCGGGCAACAATCATAAAGGGGCAATAAGTATTTATTAATAGAGAATAACATAAACCTTATTGACTCCGGATCATCTTTCAGAGATTCAACATAATTGGAAGTAGTTGGTTGAGGTTTTCTTAGTTTACTCTGGCTTGTACTGCTGTGACCACCTTCCTGTGGTGGTATCACTGAACTGGCTGGAGTTGAACTCTCATGGTTTTTGGATGATACTGTAGCTTCTTCAGTTATGTCTTCAATAATCACCCCTAAAGAAAATAGATAAATTGATCGAAAAGCACTCATAAATAAATATATTAAAAATTGGATTACTGTGGACTATAAAATATCTATTTCAGAGTGTACCTCTTGAGGTTTGCCCAACCCCTTCCCTGCCCAGTCTTTCCTCAGCATCCCTGTGCACAAGTATAGAGACCATATTTGAAATTTCAAGATTGACCACAATTAAAAGAGATTTTTTTTTAAAAAAAAAAAAAAAAAAATACAAACAAACAAACAAATTAACAAAAAAAAAAAAAAAAAAAAAAAAAAAAAGACATAAGGTGTCCAGAACGTAGTCAAGTAGGAGGAGGCAACAACTGTGTTAACTGGCTTAGGTTACCATTAGAATACCACAGGACATACATGATATAAAATTCACTACCTGGCTCTTCCCAAAAAAAAAAAAAAATTCACTACCTTAGGACATCTGCAATAGTTTCATCTCCTGGAGACACCTCGTGAGCCCTCCTCAAGTCAGATACTGCGTCCTGCAAATTTTCAAATTTAGAAATAATGAGAAGAATTCTCGACAATGGATTTCATGTATTAGCAGCTCAAAGTCAACATTTCACAGTCAAGAAGTGAAAAAGACACTGGTCACTTACTCCTAGCTGCCCCAATTCCTTGTATGCTTGACCCCGTCGATAAAGAGCCTTAACATTCTTGGGATCATATATCAAAACCTGCGGGATAAAAAATAAAAAGGAAAAGTTGTGGCTTGAATTCAATGTTTTTCTATGTAATGCCATATATGCACATTACTTGATAAATGATAGATATTCATATTTTATAAGTAAATAACAGATTAATAAGGCCACATGCTTCTTATTGGTAAATGAGCTTTCATCTGAAATGATAATTAAACAAAGCTTTACACATTTAATTGCCACGGTTAAGATTAGGTATGAATTATCTTCATCACGGGAGAACTTCAAGTTTGAGAACAAGGTTAGCGGAGGTCTTATTCATTTTCCATTGGATGAAAATGAAACATTGTATCTAACCCAATTTAAAAGCTAAAAATGAACTCTTGCCTCTGTTCCTTCGCTGATACACTCGTCGTACTGCCTGGTTTTCAGGTAACAAGACATGATGTTAAGAGAGCACACCAGAAGAAGATTTTTGCCTTTTGAATTGGGAATGTCTTTCAGGTTGTTCTTTGCCTAACATCAAGGGAAAACACACAAAAATAAGAGAGGAAAACTTTGTAGTGCTAGGAAGCAAGAGAATATAACTCCTGAAACAAGGACTGAACATCAAATTAGAATCTTACACGCATATATTTCTCCAATGCATTTTTGTACTTCCCCTGACTGTGAAGTTCATTCCCCTGACATTGATTAAATCAATAAATACATACAATTAACACCACCAGTTAAGATGATTCAACTTTTGGCATTGCGGATGAATAACACGTATTTGCATATGCCAACATATAAAAATGCATCAATGTTTTTATAGATATACAAGAGTGTCACATCAAACATGTCAATTCACAAATATAATTAAATAGATAATATAAACAGAATCTAGTCAAGTAACAAATGAAAGACTTGGAGTTCAAAATGTACGTCTGACTGAGAATTAATTAAACAAGGGTTTGAAACCAGATAAAGTATAACCCCCAAAAAAATCTTGAAAGATACAAGAGGACAACCATTAAGGCAATTGAATTTGAACCCTAATCTTTAAACACTGCAAAACAACAGTAATGGAATAAACAAGTTAAATGGGACGCTTTATAACATTTTAAAACAAAAGCACTTGACACAATAAGTTACCTGTTTCTTCAGCATCTCAGCAGCATTAATTGTATAAGACACTTGAGCATCCATCTGAGCACGCATTGAAGCTAGTTCTTCAGGCGACGCTTTTGCCATCTTCTCACTAATCTCGGCCATATCCTCAGGACGTGTATGCTTCAACTGCTCTGCAGCATGCCTGAAGTCTTCGGGTCTCAAGTTTTGCATTCCTTCAGAAGCCATTCTCATCAACTCTGGATTTGACATCATCTAAAACAAAAGTCCATTGCAACCACCTCAAGCCACAAATTGTTATAGAATAACTTTTAATCTAAGTAAGAACCCGTCGATCTAAATTAATACAAAAATATATAACCAAGGGGAGACATTTTTTCAATTACTTCCAACATATAGATGCCACTTATAATCAACAAAAAGCCACAGTTGGGAGTAAATAAGTGTAGTTTAAAAACTAAATGTCAAGATGGTAAACTTGCACAACCAGTGAGGACTCATAAAATCAAAACAAAATTTAATGGGGTACAGAAAACCTAACCTATCTATCCCTTTAAATATTTACCCCCATAACAGTTACACACGTATGCAACATACAAACCTAGTGGAGTACAAATTAACAATATGTAAGGTGGGTTTGGAGGACTTCTTAAAAATTTCTCATAAATTCATGCCTAAATAAGTCCTTTGTCCTCTTATAGGAACTAAGTCACTTAAGTTTTTGGAAAAACAAAAAATGTATGGCAAGATCTTATATTAGTATAATTATCAAAAGCATATGATCATTTATTTTTTGGTAAAAAAATCATATAATTATTTTACTAAAAAATAATTAAATGCAATATTTCATTTCATTAAGAAAAATAATAAGGTTATTATGGTTTATAATAAGGCATTAAGTTCCAAGAAAAAGTATATGATTATTTATTTTTAAGGTAGAAAAATTGTATGAATTTATTATTTATAAAATAATTAAATGCAATACTTTGTAAAAAAAAAATATATATATAAGGGTATTATGGCTTGTAATAAGGTGTAAACAAATTCATGGAAAAACTATTCCGTGAGCAGCTTTTTTTAAAGTAACTTACAAGCTCCAAAAGGCTTCTATTACTCTCTTAAAAGCTTCTTATATCTTATTTTTCCAACAAATTGTTTCATAAGCGTTTATAAGTTTTCAGATATCTTGTAAGCTTTGCCAAACACCATATTTGCAGTAATCATAGGGTGAACCCATTTATTCCAATCCAGTAGGGATGGTAATTCCTTCCCACTTCTGCATCTCATCAGTCATTACAACCCATGCACGACTCAAATTCTGAAAACAATATACTTTTCAATGTAATTCAAACTACATACATCCATTACCAAGGTCAGCTTATCACATAACGGAAGCGTATCATAGCACATTCCCAAATCCAGACCTCTTGATATACTCAAAGATTGGACAGAGGAATTGAAGGGATCCCTGCTTCTTACACCCATGTTCAAGTTCAAATAATCATTATCCATAATTGAAGTCAAATTTCAATACATTGAGCGCACACAGCACCCTACACTCTCATCCTTAACATGCAGCAAGCTTTAGGAATATGATTCTCTCTGCCTAAAGGAAAGATAGACAATCAAATTACAAGCGTCTAATTACTTTGTACGTTATAGAACACAAGCCATACCAAAATCCAAACCCTACGCATACCTACCCAATGCAAAATTCAATGAATACACAAAAATAAAATATTAAAAATTAAAGCAAATCGAAAGATGGGGGGTATAATAAAAAATTATTAAAAAATGACCTGCTGCTGTATCCGAGCAAAATCAGCTGGAGACATGCGGCTCATCTGCTCCTGAGCCATCCGCATCAACTCCGGATCCATCATCATTCCGTTAAACATTCTCCTAATTCCTCCCTAAAACCCTTCGATCCAATCGATAATCGCCTGAATTCACACCCAATTATTGGAAATTACAGAGACGGATGAACAAAATCCAAGTGCAGACAAACCCTGGAATTTGGGGGGAAAAAGTACTAGGAGCCTCTTCGTGGGAAGGGATGGGATTTGTTCTGTTTTTGATTGAAAGTAAAAATAAATATGCGAATGTTCCAGAGATATATACAACCACTAGAAAAAAGATACAGAGCTGCGTTGGAACGGAATAGTCTAAAATTTTATAGTAGTAATTAGTAAATAATTTTTTTGCGGAACAGCCACCTGGCAGTAATTAGTAAATATTCTTCCTAGGATATGAAATAAACAAAGAATAAACAAATTAAAAAGCTACGCCAAAAATAAACAAATTAAAAAAATTAGTATGATCATATGGAAAAAAGATGGATAATAAGAATTAAGATTATTTAAATCCACTTAAGGGATGTTTGGGAGTCAGCGAATCTGGTAAAGAGCAGATGGTCTCACAGTTCTCTCTTTGTAACTCCCAAACATCCCCAAAATCTGTTTCGAACATTTTTTTTTTTTTCATTCAGCATTCAAATGTTCGTTACTAAAGATTCGTAAAGAACTAAAGATAATTTCTACTATGTATGAATGAAAGAGGCTTCCTTTTTGTTAATTATTAAATTTAATTAGAAAAACAACGGATGTTAGACCTGGTTATATTAAAAATTAAAATACATTACGTAAAAAGGGTCATGTCTGGTTTACCCAAATTTGACCGGACAAGAGATATCTATCTAGCGGCATCTTATACGGAGTATTTACAAGTCACGAATTTAAGCGGTGAAGTTGGTCGCTGCATGGCGGTTGATAATTGTTGCTCACATTTTTTATATTTTTTTTTTCTTCTTTTGACCATAAAAATGGATGTACTTTACGTCAGGGGATTCAACTCCAATTTGCTTACCGCAAAAAAAAACTCCAATTTGCTGATATTTTAATTGTGTACCAGTATTTAAATGACAATCATTCAACGCTCCTCACTAGATCATTGAGGAAATATAGTCTGAAGATATCCGATACACGTTAAAAACATATATTTAAATGACAGTCTAATCAGAGCTGTCTAATCATCTTTGAGGACCCTGTTCTAAAATAAAAACGAGGCCCCTTTATAATATTAAAAAAATTATAAATTTTTAATTTATTTTATAACACTATGATAAAAAAAAACTTTAAAATATAAAAAATTAATTTCTATTTACTTTTAACTCTTGCACTAAAAAAATGTACTACCTATATATAAAAGGGATGTATGAACTATATAATTTTGTTAAAGAGTAAAAAATATTAAAGAAAATCTTAAATTCAAATGTTTAGAAAGAAGTAATATAGAAATACAAAAAAAAATATAGAAGTACAAAAATATAAATAAATAAATAAATATATATATATATATATATTAGAAAAAATGGGGTCTTCAAAAATTGGGGCCCTGTGCAAAGGGCTGCTTGCACAGCCCCTTTTCCGGCCCTGAGTCTAAAGACCAAACGCAGTTGGCTTGAGTGGAATGTGACTGGCAGTTTAAACAAAGGTTTCGGATTTGAATTTTTGTGTATGCAGAATTTTGTTTGAGGGAGAGACAATCCTTAAATACTCACCAGATCCTCGAGATATTAGTTTTCGGTCCAATAAAGCCGGGGATGCTCGATACCAGAAAAAAAAAATGGAGCCATATGCCGATGATTCAATTTGAATCGAGGACTTATTTTGAAAGGAGATACAAACATTTTTGTGGCATGGTAATCGATACAATAATAATGATAGAAGCTTGCAAGGGATGAAAAATGGCACTTGTATCTATAAATATAAATGTGGTTCGCAAAGATATATGCAATTATGTTTTAAAGTGCTCGTGGATAAAGGACTCGCGTCAACTTTCAGTTCTATCCATATGAGTATCAATTTGTGGCCGACATTCATAACAAATACTATAGTTTTATTTTCAACGAAATCATCACAAAGTATTATTCTGAATCAATCATCAAGCTCCAATGGTTTGAAATATTTTCCATCTATAAGGTATGTCCCAATGCTAAGACGAATTGCCCATACATCCTTGGGCTTCCTTGATACAATCCTGCAAATATATGAGTTGCAATTTATTGAACACGTGCATCTATTAATAACAAAAAACACTTTTACCAAATAAAATGTAAGATAAAAAAAACACACACACACACCTTTATTCTTTATTTATTTATTTATTACTAAATTATTATTATTATTACTTTCTACGGAAAAAATGCCAAAATGGTGCCGTAACTTTGCCAATTTTTCAATTTGGTGCCATAAGTTTGAAGTTTTCTAATTTGGTGCCGTAACTTTGCTAATGTTCTCCAAAATGGTCCCATCAGGCCTTAATAACTCATATTTGCTGGCGTGGCACGTGATTAGTGTAAATAATTAATTTAAGTGTACCATGTAGGTATCACGTAGGCATAGATTGATTTTGACCTACATATTTGGACACTTTCTAACCCTATTTCTAATTTAATGGTCCCCTTCCAACTCTGCAAGTACGCATAAAATGTGTTTGAAAGTATCCATATATGTGGGTTAAACTCAGTCAATGCCTAAGTGACACCTATATGATATAATTAAATAATTATTTACACTAATCTCATGCCACATAAGCAAATGTGGGTGATTAAGGCATGATGGGACCATTTTGGAGAACATTAGCAAAGTTATGGTACCAAATTAGAAAACTCCTAACTTATGGCACCAAATTGAAAAATTGGCAAAGTTACGGCACTATTTTGACATTTTTTCCTACTTTCTACTATACCGTTTATTTTATTCTACTTAATTACCTGACTTAACTCGGAAAATATTAATAACTGTATGCATAAATTAAAAAAAGAAAATTAGTACCTTCCGACATCACCGGGCTTGACTAAGCCCGTGTTTGCGCGCAAACAAGGGACGGAAGCAGCCGTCTTGAGAAGTTGTGGAGCTTCAACTATGATAATTGGAGAACCTATTTGAAGCTGCGATTTGTTTTCTTTGTTTGCTTGAAAATCCACCAGCTTCGGAGATTGGTCAAAACAACACTTGCTGAGTGAAACTCGGTTACTAAAATAAAATTTTGTTGGTTGGATATTGCCTGTAATTGGCCTTTGAAATGAAGCAAAACTTGGCTTAAATGAGGGGAGATGGGAAGCCATAGGCAAAAGGGGATATGTAGTGAAAGAAGATCGTGTGCTTGTGGTTATGGCTCAATAGATATTTGCCCCTTTATCCTTTTTCACATGTACATGTTCTTTTACTTTTAATCTATTTTATTTATTGCTGATACCTTGGTAAACAACACGGATAGAAATTTGGGGTTGAGGACTTACCCTAGCGGTTAAATAACCTATCTTCCAATCTTAGGTTGGAGGTTCGATCCCACCCGACCCCCTTTGTAATTTATGTGAGACAATTATTTTTGGGTTCAGTACCAGGGTATTCCCGCCACATTGGATCAAGACTAATCCCTTGGATCAAGACTAATCTCTCGAGAATCGGGTGGGTATTGAAGGGTTGCCGAACCCGAGACATTTGCTTAAGCTGCCAGAGCCCATACCACTCAGGCCAATTGCGTTTGGTACACATTGAGAATTATTTTAATTATTAAAAGTTTAATTTTTATTTCAAATTCAAAAACCTACAATGTTCTTGCCAATTTCCAATTGCAGTGATTGGGATAACTTAAAGATACAGCCCAATTTGAGGCCCATTAGAGCGTCTAATTTGCCAACTCCGCAGTTGATTATCCCGTCGTGTGCCGATACTAGGGTTTGGTTTGAACAGCACATCATCACGAAATCTCTGCAATTCGGCTCGCCATTTCCCCCGACGGAGAATTCATTCGCAACTCGTCGCCGCACTCGAGTTTGACATGGGGAAATGGGAGAAGAAATCGAAATTGGAAGAGTATTCTTCACCGGAAGATGATGCTTGGAAACGAAGAAGTTCGGCGATGAGTGACGATGCTGAGGACGCGGATGAAGATCTCACCTTGGAAATCGTTCGGAAAGCCATGCTCCGGCCGGCTAATGTTGATCCGCGGGCCGATGGGGTTGTTGAGATAGTTACGAACATGAAGGATGAGAAGAGGAACACGGAGAAAAAGAGGAGGAGAAAGAAGAACGCCGAGGAAATTGGAGTTCACACAGATTCTGTAAGCGATATTAATGAGTTAGTCACGAATTACGAGGAAGAGAAGGGGAAAACGGAGAAAAAGAGAAGGAAACACACCGAGGGGGTTGATGCACCTGCTGGTTCTGTAAGCATTGGATTTGAGTTGATTTTGTTGGAATTATCGTGATGCTATTATTTTTTCGGGGTATTTCATTTTTGCTACTTATTGAGAATTTGAATTCTGCTAATTTTGGGTAAATTATATCATTGTTCAGGATGCAACTGGAATAGATACAGGGTTTAGAGATTTCTGTGGGGAATTGTTTCTGGTAGTCCCAATTTGTGTACCTGCTTGTTATTTCAATTGTTCGTACATGTTTTCTCACACACAATCACATACACACCTGCTTCTTTGATTGATTAGCGTTTGGGTTATTCTTATGAACGGTTGAATCAAGTTTGTGTGTGCATATATATGAGATAGGTTTTGATACCCTAGCTCACATATGTTTTCTGTTGTCTTGATTCTGTGGGTTTGTTTTATTCATGATTCATAGTATGGGCATTAGATTGTGGCTAGGTAAATTTGGTTTTCACATTCATGTTTTCAATTTTCTCATGTAATTATAAACGTGGCATTGTGGCTTCGTAGCTTTCCATCCATATGATAGGAATTTATGGCTGACGACCTGCCGTTTAATATTATACATATATATGTATAATATATATATATATATATCCACGGATATTCATTGCTGTTCTTTTCCTAGACAAAACCCAGTGTAACTGGAATCTGTCATTTTCCTCTGTGCTCTTAGTTTGTGGTGTGATAATCTTCTTTCTATTTGTTTCAGAACTATAATTTTATTTTAATTTCTCATTGCTGTGGATCTCAGATGTTATTGTATGTTTCTTTTTAACCTTCTTAGGCAGATAATGAGAAGGATGATGACAAACCAGATCTGGGTAAAGTAGCAGAGGCTTCAACTAATGCTGTTGATACAAATCCTATTCCCCCATCTGATAATGCTGTGCTGAGGAAGCTTCTTGTAAGTTCATGCGTATTGTGTAAAACTTTCATTTTTCAAATGAATTGCAAATCATTTATTTGTTGTTATCATGACATCAGCGGGGTCCAAGATACTTTGATCCTCCGGATAACAGTTGGGGAACATGCTATAACTGTGGAGAAGAGGGTCATATGGCTGTCAATTGTACCGCTGCTAAGCGAAAGAAACCTTGCTTTGTATGTGGAAGTTTTGAACATAATGTGAAACAATGTACAAAGGTGTGTACTCGTTGGGATCACTTGTGGCTGTTTTTATTACGATTTCCAAGTTCTTACATTCATAATTTTGCTCTGATTTTTATTTTATTTTTCTTCTGTGAGCTTAACATTTGAGCTATTTCACACCATTTGATTTTTTATACTTGAAATACAGTCTTATTACTGAATGCATGCGGCTCTTTTATCCTTTCGACTTCTGTTGCGTGTTTATTTTCTTTTTTAACCATTGTTCATGATAAACAGGCGATCCTTCTGACTTCTGTTGCATGTTTATTTTTCTTTTTTTAAACCTTTGTTTATAATAAACAGGCTTTATTTGTGTACTAAGGCACAAGCTTGATGCAGCAATGGGACTTTCTTATGTAGGAGTTATGCAAACTATTTTATCTTGAGAATATTTTCCTTTTATTGGCTGCCTCCCTATATGATATGGCAGTTACTTGTTTGCTGATTATTTGATTCATGCCATACACATTTCTTGCTGAAGGTTTTTTGAGTGATGTCAATGATCTACACTGTTTAGCAGAGATGTTTTGTCTTTTATGCAATTACGCAACAAAACTGTTCCCTTGTATTTGTGGAATTCTGTAATTGTGTATGATTGAACTTTCTTGTAAATAATATGGTCATTACATGATGGCATCGTGTTGTGTTTCTTTATCTGTCTTGTTATTGAATTGAATATCATGAATTTGATCCCAAAATAATATTCCCATATTTTAGTAATATTATTTTTATTTGTGTAGGGACGAGATTGCTTTATATGCAAACAACAGGGCCACCGGGCAAAAGACTGTCCAGACAGGAACATAATAAGTTCTAAGATCTGTCTTAAATGTGGAGATCGGGGGCACGACATGTTTTCATGTAGAAATGACTATTATCCTGAAGATCTTGAGGTCCAAATTTATGGAGTTTACTGAATTATGTCCAATTTTTGTTATAGCCTTGGCCACCTTCCTTTTCATACGAGTACTTCTATTGCAGGAAATACAATGTTACGTTTGTGGAAAGTTTGGTCATCTATGTTGTAAAGATTACAGTGACGCAGGTGCCCCAGTGCTTTCCTGTTATAGATGTGGTCTAAGCGGCCATACTGGTTTGGTGAGCTAAATGCATTCCTTAACCCGTGACTCATTAGATGATAGTTTTTCTCAGTTGACACTCAACCTGTAAACTGTGATGTAATGAGAGCAGTAAGTGAAGATCACAAATTCACAATGCTAGCCTTGCATTTGTTGTTTAACCTTTTCTGTTTAGCTGTTACTACATATCTTTGACATTATTGTGCTTTTCAACTCTACTGCATTCATTTATTAATTAAGTACTAAGTAACTTTCTGGAGATTGGAGTGGCAAATTAGGATTGTTTTTGTTGGTTAGGAGGGTATGAGTGGGTTTTGGTTGGCTTGTGCGTTTTTATTGTGAGAAAGCTGTTTTGATGTTTTTTTCATTGTTCAATGAATACGCCTATTGTTAGCTTAGCTACCCATGTACTCCTACACATTGTTGGCTCCTATAATGCCATTTGGCATCGCCGGCAGTCTTGATAACATCTTTATTCTATTTATGCAGGCTTGTACATGGCAACCGGGTGAAAGAAATGATTCGGCCTCTGCCAACGCATGCTACAGATGTGGTTTAGGAGGACATTTTGCCCGTGAATGCACCAGTTCCCTAAAGGTAATCAATCCCTTGAAGTTTCCTTTTCTTGCGGTAGGCATTACCTTTTTTTCCCCATGTAACAACATTGATTTTGTTTGGCAAATCTCTTCATTCAGGCCAGTAAAAGACATCGTGAACCTTCAACACCTAAGCAGAAATCTTTGAAGAAGAACAAGGATAGAAAGGAATCAAAATCCGCACCTCAAGATTTTGGCAAGACACGCACAAACAAGAAATCCAAGTACTACCAAGAGTTCTTGTCAGCTACAAAATCAAAGTCTCAATACCGCCAAGAGTCCCCCTCGGCTACAAAATCAAAATCAAGAGGGGGTTGGATAACTGAAGATCCTGAATATTATTACCCTAGTAAGTCTACGTCAAATAATTATTGGAGATCCCCAGCAACCCCAACCAACCATTGGGGCAAGCTCTACAATTCAAATGGTGATTACCCATCGAGCTCCCGTTCTTCCAAAAAGCCACACAAGCTTAGTTATGATGATTCAGAGCCCAATGGGTCAAAAAGATCTTATGAGCCCAGATATTCAGCTGCACGATTTGGCAGCAGTAATAACAAGATGGGAAGAAACTATGACTGGTGGTAGCATACACATTCCATTTGTTTCTTAATCCAAGGTTTATGCAAATCTATGAAATTTGCCATTCATGCAGCTGCATTTCTGGTGATGTCCATCGCCATGGATCACCGGAGTTAATGGTGTCCGAGTTTTGCATTTGCAGGACACTTATTGGTGAGTGGTGGTCACTTTTGCAGGAATCCACTTGCCAAAGTGGTGAAGATGTGTATTACTAATTGATCTTAATATCTTTGAGATTTGGCAGAACAGTAAGATGTATCCATCAGTCACGGGGTATGGGTGGCTTGTACCATGCATATTGATTAGTCTATTTTTCAGTTAAAACTTTTATTGTAGGATTGGACTGACAAACAGCCCACACTGGTAGGGTGAATGTATGATGTATAACTATCCAAAGGATGAATAACAGAATTACAAGTGGTTACTTAAAAGTCACAAGAACAAAGCAACTGTAACAGGATGGCTAACTTCATTGCCTCATTGGGCACAGGATTGTTTCTCCTAAATGATAATTCTGCACAAGTTGTTCACCCTTAATCAGGCCATTTGGTGTTTGATGTTATTATTTCAATTAAAATTGAAATGGTTAATAATAACATAATATAAATTAATAATTAATAATAAAAATTATTATTAAAATATTTAATTATATTATTATTATTATTATTATTATTATTATTATTATTATTATTATTATTATTATTATTATTATTATTAATTAATCAATAAAAACTAAAAAACAGTTCTGAAAGCCGTATAGTATATCCGGAAGAAAGAAATGGAGGCTAGGGTTTATAAGAGCTGTTAAAACCCCACTCCGTTCGCCTCACTGGGCTCCTCCTTACTTGATCCACGCGAGTTTCCCCCGCGTTCCCGGACTTCGATCTTCCCTCTCTGGTGAGTTTTCGACTCTTATTTCGCTAAACAAACCTAATTCTGTAGTTAAATCTCTGCTGAGATCTTATGTGTTTGTTTGTTCTAACGAAATAGTAGCATATGCGGTGCTGGATGCCACAATACGAAAACGAAAAATTGTTTGTTTCAAATTTAACAAACTACCTTGTCAAAAGATTTCAGATTTACCGAATGTGGAAATTTCTTGTGGATTAGCAATTTCAATTGAGACTGATGCAATTTATCACAAAATATGGACGATATACTGTAATTTCTAGGTTTTTGTTCCGATATGATTTTGGTTATTTACCCGACCTGCGTATTGATATCTCTTTCTGTGGGTTTTCGTTTTCTCATTATGTGCTGCAAGCAGGCATACAAAGCATTTCAAAGGTTTCAAATTGAATACCCTGTCTAGGAAGTCAATGGCGTCTTTGCTCTCCAGAAAATTGGGTGGCGTGATCTTTTCAAGATATAGAACAATTTCCTTGGCGTCAAATCCATCTGCTGCCTTCTGCACCAAAAGCCTATCATCTTCTGGAACTGAATCAGATTCAGAACCTGTGTCGGAATCAACCTATGTTCCAGCCAATCCTTCTCCAGGATCGCAGCGGCCTGCAAACCGACCCCTTGAAAATGGCTTGGACACCGGCATCCACAAGGCAATACTGGTGGGGCAAGTGGGGCAGGCTCCGATACAGAAGAAACTGAGGAGTGGACACGTTGTGACTCTGGTTTCCCTTGGAACTGGGGGTATCCGAAACAACAGGAAGCCTTTGGATGATGAAAATCCTAAGGATTACGCTAATCGCTCTGCAGTGCAGTGGCATAGGGTCTCAATTTATCCTGAAAAGTTGGGGAATGCTGCGAAGAATCTTGTACCGGGTTCCATCATATATGTGGAAGGAAATCTGGAGACAAAAACCTTCAATGATCCTGTAACTGGTCTCGTTCGACGTATTCGAGAGGTTGCTATACGCCGTAATGGGAGGCTTGTGTTCCTTGGAAATGGAGGCGATACTGAGCAGACGGCAAAACCTGATGCCGCCAGGGGTATGGGCTATTTCTAATGCTGTCTCTTGGCGCTTTTCAACTCTGTAATTTTGTTGCGGTATTTCTTCAACAAGAATGTCGAGCAACGTTAACGTTTCTTGTTAGTTATGAATTTTCGGGGTATGACTTGTTAGTGGCCCATCCATTTGCTTTAATGACTGCATGTTTGAATACTCGGTTTTAGCTTCAATGGAGAGAAATCTCATGTGAAACTGTTGAATATCTCCCCATGGTGATTAATCTTTGTTTGTTTCTCAAATCTCAATGATTACCAAAAATCCAGATATAATTATTTTTTTTTATGATGAACTGCTTAGGTGCATTTTTAGGTTACTTGAGCATTAGCAGGAAGTTAGAAAATAATCTTTAGGGGCAATTTAAAATGTATAACATGTGTCCAAACTACAGGGCTCTCAAACAATGATTTGTTAGAAGCAGAACTAGTAGTATTGAGTTTAGTTCCTTTGTCTAGCTTTTACTTTCTGTGCAAATCCAACAGACTTTCATAATGCAGACATGAGATATGTGAATCTGGTCTACTGTTTTGAATTATAGCAAGTTTATTTATAGTTAGTTAAAAACAGCATCACTAAGTAGTAATACATTAGCTAAACTGAACGTACCCCACTAGGTTCTCTAATCTGTGTTTTTCATGTCTCCTGCTGTGAGATTGACGACCTTTCCTTTGGGGTTACATTTATAGTGATACACTTAGACCGGGCAAAAACTCCATGCCGAACAATTTCTTTTTTCTTCTGAAGGATGTTTATCATTTTTATGCAGTACTCATATGAGAAGACCTATTTTCCCTGTAGTGAAGGATGCCTTTGAACAGACAATATTATTACTATTACTACTATTATTATTAAAAAGTACATTCGTACAAGAAATTAAATACTACTACAAAGCCGACTCCTCACCCGAACAACGCAACGTATACAAAATCTCCTTTATTCAATCAAATTCCCCAAATAATTTCCCAAATATTTAGTGATATTCTATCCTTCGTCACTTAGATGCTATTAATTACTTTTTCACAACACAATCCACCAAAAACTTTACCCAACAACTCGGAAGCCTCGCTGCAACTCAAAACGTTCATATTTCCATTTTGCCTCTCCAATACCTTTCTGCAGCTCCAGAAACCTCTCTGCACATAACCCCGCAAACTTGTCCAGTTGTTCAAGAAATCCAGTCAAGGCTGTCCGAAATGGATCCAAATCAGTTGGCCGGTGGTCGTCTTCTTCAGCAGCATTCGTTCCATTCTTCCCCTTGCCTTTCTCTTGATTCGTGGGGGTAAACCGTGCAACTTCGGTCGCCAGTGCATTGAGGGACTCCACGGTGCCTGTCACGGGCAATTGATCGATCATTTCCAGCCAGGCGCCGCACATCATGTAAATGGGAGGGCCACAATTTCGTATAGGTGGGGGTTTCATCCGTTTGTTCCTCTTGGTCGGATTCTGTGGGAGCGCCACACATTTGAACAGCCACCTGTCGATGGCTTCCACATACGCTTTCTGTGCGGAGATCCATTTTGTGAGGGTTGCGGACAAGGAGTTCAGCTCGTTTACGAGATGGAGAATGGTCTCGGGCTGTGTTTTGATGGTCGTGGCTCCTGGAATATGGGATACTGATACGATGTGAAATTGGCGCTTGTGGCATCGTGCCATGGCTTCCCACATTTTCCTTAAACTGTCAGCCAGCCAGAGAAGTGAAGAGATCTATATAATTGTACTGGATTCTGATCTGTTAGATAACCAAGTGAAGAGAAATGATGAATGCATACATACCCTTGGATTAACTCCTCAAGCTGTGGTTGAAGCTCCGAATCTCTAATCTCCTCTATCTTCTTCGAGATTGAGTTGATCCTATGGATAGAGACTCGTATCCTCGAATGCAGGTCTTTGGCTGCAGCGCGAGTTCTCTCATCGCTCTCCCCTCGCGACTCTTTCTTCTGGAGGATCTTGCATTTCTGATCAAAATTAGCTCGGAGCACCCGCCCAGCCTATACATCAAGAAAAATGATGCTGAAGATGATCAGAATATACAAAATTCTAAAAAAAAAAGGAACATGAAGAAGAAGAACCACCCTGATCGAGATACCTTAACTTCATCATAGAGCTTTGTCTCCCAGGCATAAAGCCGATCCAAAGTTGAGGCGTGACTTCCGGAGACCATACAGGAGTTGTCAAAGAGATTTCCGTTGGGTTGTTCATTGGTGGGATCAGTGGAGTTCGTTTGAATTGGAGGATTCTGTGAAGAAGAGGAACAAGATGACCTCGTCCGGTGCCAAGTCAAGAAGTAGTTGACAGTATTTTGAGGGACCTCTGTAATAGAGATTTTGAAATAGGAATAAATTCCAATCATATCATACCACAAAACACATGATCATTTGCATAGAACTAGAGATGACCTGACCAAACCAACCTTGTGGAACCTCTTTCGGATCCTTCTTCCCACAAGAGAAACATGATTTTGGAAACCATGAGGTTGTCAATCCACCTGTCAAATGAAAAAAAACACTTTTCATCATGAACTCATGCTCAAGATATCTGACAGAAATTGGCCTTCATTTTGGAAGAAATTTTTATTGTGGAGTTCATTTCAACATTACTGACTTCTTCTAACACAGATAAATATTCAATGTGGTAGAGACAGAAGACTTACGTTCTTCGACCAGGCGGAAGTGGAATTTGTTTGTTGCTTCGAGCATCCGGGGAACCTCTTTACCAGATTCAGATGCTTCTACAAAGAACTGCTCAATGTCACCAATGCTAGAAAACAAGTCCTTTGGTTGTAGTACTGTGTCCTCAACTCCACATTCCCTATGTGGCGATGAAACAGAGGAGTTATCCTTCTTTCCATCGGGCGACTTGATTTTTTTGGTGATATCAGGCCTTGTTTCCTCAACATTGTCGGAACCTGAAAACCTGGATTCTGATGCTACATTTTCTGAATCCGTGTTAACATTTCTGAATGTCCGAACAAGTGAAGCTGAAGGCGGCTCATCAAATTCATCCTCGGATTCCTCTTCTTCCATTATACGAGAGGATTGCCTGTCGCCTACCTCCTCCAATTCAGGCATTCCCTCATCTTCTTCAAGCTGTTGTTTCATCTCATCTTCACTGCCAAATCCCATCCGCTCTTGGGAGTCAAAAAGGCCGTCGGTATGATGGAAAAGGCCAAAGTAATCCCAGGCTGGCGTTACCTCATCGTCTCCTCTGGAAGCAACAGCTGCCGCGACAACAGGCAACTTTTCTTCCACTTTTGTGGAGACCGCGCCTCCAAATCTCATTGCATTGGACTGAAAGCTGCTCGTGACCTGAGGAGAAGAGGCTGGGAACATGTTTCCACCTTCATCAGGCGATTTAGAGAGGCCGGACGGGCGATCTATGGGCTTTTGCACGAGATCAAGCTTCTCGGAAGGGAGACCTGTCGGTGAGGAGGGAAGAACATGTGCTCGGGCATCAGGGTGCTCGATGAATCCACGAAGAACAGATCCTAGAATTCCAAGATGCTGTATATAAGAAATGTGAGCTGATGCAAGCGAACATCGCCCGTTGAGGGCTTCTTTGATGAACTTCTTCCGAGAACGACAGAGCTCCACACCTTGATCCTCTTCCAGCCTGGAATTCGACACCCCCATGATTATATCTCCATCCTATTATCCTCAAGCAATGCCCTGGAACACGGAATCGGACATTAATTCCATGAACTCTCTGATGATGAACTGATGCAAATTTCTGCAGTGAATGATTTAACGCTGACAGGGACATGCCAACATTTATATATATCACTTTACAGGACCAAAAGCTCCATAAATTCGGCGGAAGAAGAAGAATCACAACAATTTTCTAAAACATTGGATTAGATAACTTATGAAATCTCAGAAGGTAAACCTAGTTAGTTAACTAGTTGGTTGAAAGCGGAATTGGAATTTTCTTCAGAATCCATTATTAAAGTAGAGCAGTTCCTGCAAACTCAATGCCGTGAATCAAACAGCACAAATCACATTTCACGCAATCATTCAATTCAACCACCAAAATTCACAAATACTAATAAACAAGTAAAGCATATGACAAATTTTCAATAACCTAAAAAGTAGCATTCACACCAAAAGCTTGCAAACAATTGAGATTGTCCAGAAGAAACACCAGAAATTGCAGTGCAGACTGCAGAGAGCATGAAGGAGAAATCGTTTACGGTTACAGATACGCAAAGTTACAAAAAGTTGCTTCCCAAAAAGAAATAGAAAAAAAAAAAAGGATGGTGGTTGAGATGGTGAAAGTGAAACTGAAAACCCTTATCTGGGGGTGGATATTATGTGATCAGTGAAGTGTAAAGAGGATGCAGGAGGCAAGAATCCCAAGAAAAAGATGGGGAATTTGCAGAATGAAACTTTGCATGGAAACTGGAGAGTGTCAGTGTGTGGATGGAATGAAAATTTTATGCCCTGCTGATAAAAAGTGGAAGGGAACTTGAAAAATCAGTTTTTATTTTTTAATTTTAAAAAAAAAAATTGAATAGAAGGTAGTATATATATATATGAGTATGAAGCGTCCAAATAATGGTATAAAGTGTAACGAGAAGATTAGGACAGAAGTGCTTATGTGGTCCTATGTGTTGCTTGCAATTATGTGACAAGTCCACAGCCTCAAACAATTTAATTACTTCATTCATATTGCTTCAAGCCTCCTTAATTCTTACCTTTTACAAAAATCTCATTTCAGCATAAATTAAATCATACACTACATATTTTGCTTTTGAATTTACCTCTTTTTGGGAAAAAAGGTTGACAAGCTCTAAAGAGTTATTACGACCTTCAAAAAATATAATGGATAAATTATTGATTTTTAAGTGGAAGAAGTAATTAAGATGGCGTCACAAACGATTCTAAATTGTTTATTTGGATCAGTGAAATTGTACCTACCTCGTTTTGGTTCGATAAGACAAATTAAATTTTCAACGATATACACATAAAAAATAAAAAAAAAAATTAAATTAAACAAAAACAAATTTTCCTAATGGTTGATGATTTTTTTCAAAGAAAATATCCTAAAACATTTTTAGAATATAAACAATCATGACTATCATTTTTCAAAAAGTGGATGGATGATAAATTATTCGATCAATTTAAATTAAAGTAACCGACAAGGGAAAATCAAATACTATGACCAAACACATTCATAATTTACCAATAAAACACTAATATGGGATTATTTCTCTAAATATTTATTATGAATAGAATAAACTTAACATAATCTTGATTTTTAATATGCCTTTAAGCTTCATGTAAATATAATTCCATAGCCAATATAATTACTCGTTTGACCTCATGGCATGGGCTAAGTGCCCCCTAGTGATCAAGGCACATGCCCATTTCAATCACTCACCATTTTCCTTTTCGGATTGTACAAAAAAATTTGCCTTTTTCTAATTATTACATACACACACACACACACACCCATTGGGTAGTATTCAGGGAAAACAATGAAAATTGTAATTTAAAAGATAAATGCATTAGACAGAACTATTTTTTAAAGGGCTTTTGTTGTACATATGACTGTTTCAAATAAAAAAGAAATGGGGATAAAAATCACTTAAAAGAACCTTTTATTTTATTTTTATTATTATTGATACCCTTTTTGCAGAATAATTGCAAAGAGACAGCATTGAGCGGTACATTTTTAAAGTTGTCTTATTTGGAAAAAGCAGGCAGCATATGTTAGCCCATATCTATATGCCAAGATTCGCTCACTCATTTTGTCCATTGCCAGTTCTTGAATTTAATTACAGTTTTGAGTGTTGTTAGAAAATAGTACTATTAACTTTTACAATTCCCTTCCAGCACATTTTTTCATCATTCCCATGCACCTTGAGAATTTTTGTAGGGGAAACTATCAGTATAGAATTATCTCTTTTATCATAATTCTATCTTAAAGCGCCAAATTAATTTATTAAAATATTGATAAGCACGCACTCTAAACGAAAGCATGAAATTTTCTTGTTAACATTAATTTGTAGGGAAAACTATCAGTATAGCAGCAGTAGTTTTTTTATTTTTGGTAAGCAAGGAAGTAATGGTTATTAAATAAATTAAAAAAAAAAAATACAAATTGTGTTTAAATGGAATAAATACACAAGATTTTTGTGTGAGATATGCAGATGTAACACCTAACCACGAGTTTTAATGCTCATATATATATAGTATATACAAGTGAAAGGAGGGAATGCATGCTAACTTGTAGGCTTGAACGTAGAAAAGTAGTACTACATATTTATAATGTTTGTCTAAGTAATTAATCCAATACATGCAAAGAAGAGAAACTGCAACCGGGTGGAAAAAACACATTGAAATTAGATGTTGGAGCTCGGCCAAACATATTTTAAAACAACCATTATTAGATTAGAAAAACAATATTGCAAGCTTACTTTAAATAGAGCAAATCAAATGCAACTCCTATCCTATGCAATATTGAAATTTCTACAAGTTCAATTCGACATAGAACTTAGAAGTAAGTAGTATTATTTAAAGAAACTAATGATATCAATGAAGCTTCTGAATTTCCAGGTCAAGTCGGCATATAATCCACAAATGAGAAGGGCTAATAAAAAAACCACAAGGAAACAACCACATGAAAGCCATTCATTCTCATTGCAAGGAAATTCTTCAAGACTTTTGCATATCCCTTCCAAAGCAAATATCAGATACAATATATCATGAAGCCAGGCAAAACCTTTTCTAGAAAATATTCCACAGCATCATTAATTAAACAAAGGCCTTCTATATGGATTTTTTTTAATACTAAGTAAACCATTAGTTGCAATCTCCACATATGAAAAGTCTAAAAGCAAGCGCTTATATGTATTCTATAAAGATATAATTTTCCTATGAGCATGCTCGACGGATGAACTCGAATCGCCATCATGATCATGAAATAGAAGGGTCAAAATTCCAACTAAACACAGAACTGAACCTACAAGAAGCTTGTCGTAACGTTCCACCCAGTGGAACTTGATCTGACTTGCACCGTAGAATGAAAGCGCCACCAGTGATGTCATTACAGTGATTGTGCTGCAATGGAAGATTATAACATGTTCGTAAAGATAATTGTGTCGAAATTTAGAATATGAATATATAACTTGGGTTCCATTGACAGTAATGGTACACATCATCATAGTGTATAGTACTTCATAAGATATGCTAGGTATTTGTAAATAGAAATAACAGAATTTGAATTCGGCAGAGAGCTAATTTTGGAAGGGTGGGTGGGTACCTGTAGCGGAAAGATTATTTCCAAAAAGTTGTTGGGTCAGTGGTCAGATAATCATGTTTGTGTATTTTATAGGGTTCAAAAGAATTCCCTAATTGAAGGAATATAGAAGAAACATGATACCAAGAATATGAGATGCATGAACTCAAACCACTGATAAATTGATTGATTTAACATTTTCAATAAAAACAAATATCTACTGAAGTTATGCTGGACATATACCTAAATACCTAAATCATGCAACGAGAAGTTCAACAATGACTTGATGAAGATAAGAAAAGAATGGCAAACAATGACAAAATTAGATTACCTAAATAGCAGAACTATGATTGCCAAAACCATCATGGATGATGAGTTTCCAACAGCAAGAAATACTGGAAGAGTTGTTGCACAAGGAGACAATGCAGGAACAAGAACAAGACCAGCAACAGCCATTTTTTCCATAGGTTGGTTGTGGGTGTGGCTGTGACTGCCCTTTCCAGTTAGAAACAACACGACATAGCCACCACCAAGAATTATGAGTAGAAGGGATGCAAGTTTATGCACAGTTTCCTCTCCTGCTATAGTATTTGTGATGGTGATCGCTGTTATCCCGAGAAGTGAAGTAGACAAAACATGTAACACAGCCCCAAATGCAGCTGCATGCAAATAATCAGTTAAAAAGAATATTTATCTGGTTCTGGCATTTCCAAGAGGTGACAAGAATATTCAAAAATTGGAACCATATTAATCACTTGTAGACTAACCAATAAACATATTGTGTGGCATGTCACTCATTTCTTAATAAATGTTTTCATGGGTAACTTCAATCCTCTTATTGTGATCTATAATTTGGTTAGTGTTTCAAACTATCACTAAAGTAGCATTTTTCCGCAAAAGAGGGGACATAATTGGGAATATTGATCAGTTCAAAAATGTCTCAAGTGGGTGATATTGCTTGGTGCCGCTAATTCTAGTCTAATTGCCTAAACAACAATATGTCCGCATATGGTCTTTGGATGCAAATCCTGAAAGTGTTAGTACAATATCAGTATACCACAGTATGCAATCATTCTAATTTCTATGTGCGGATCAAAAGACCCACATCATGCTGCTTCCTTTTTCTCATTATTGGCTTCCCGGTGCATCTTACCAGGTCAGAAGATCAATTTTCCTCACCAAAACATTGCATATCCTATAATTCCTCGGCAGAATCAATAACTATTACTACAGTTTCAACCAAAAGAACAATGAAAAATTCAAGCTGCAGGAATGAACTAACATAAATCCAAGAAATCCATCTTTGCAGCGTGTAGAGTACCACATATGTTAACACGCTACTCTTCCCACCTACCCTAACAGATTCATCGAACACCGCACACCTCTAGAATCAATCAATCCAGCAATCAGCAGCCTAAAACATAATGACCTCACATTTAAATTAATTTCCTCCCAAAATCCAAGCAATGCACTCCTGGATCCAAGTCAATAAACCAAATCCACACTGACCACACCCATTAGTTTTCTCGGGATAACAAAATAAGCACATCACTTACTGACGAGGAGAGTGCGAGAGAGCGTCCACTTCTGAGCCCGACCGACAATGGAAAACGGCAGCCAGTGCGTGGGGATGAAAGAATGAAGCAGCGAAACGGTGGCTATTCCGCCGATCGTGGATAGATCCTCCGCCGTAATGCTACCTTCAACCATTTTTCCGCCCCGCTCTGGATTCGATGTCAGTCCTCCCCCTTTCGCTGCTGCAGATCAACAAAATTGAAGCGATTTGGCGAAGTTGGAAGCATGAATTGCAAATCCTGTGAAGAGATCAGATTCACGTGCTAGGGATTTTGGAGAATCCCAATTGCGAACTGTGAATTTCCAGATTTTACTCTTCAAAAAATACTAATACAGTAATTATAAGCAGTTGGAGTGCCAAAGCCAATCTAACTATCTAAGCTGGGAAAGGCATTATTGCCCCTGCCCTTCGCAGTGTCATGAAGTAATTTTTATTAGAGCATGAAAGACTGGTTCGGTGGTTCCAATTTGGAAAAAAAACTACTATAGTCTATAGTCTTTTTTTTTTATAATAAAAAAGTCAAATCAATTTTTTTTTTAAAAAATTTTTTGCCCGATTGGTCCGCTACATATACTAATTAGGTATCAATTGGTCCTCCACCCACTAATTATGCCCCAATTACATATTTTTGGCCAAATCAGTTTTTTTTTCAAAAATCTAAATTGGTCCGTTATTAATTTTCACCCCATTCATGCACTCCAATGCACATTTCAAACCACTAATAACTCAAATTCGATATACGTAAAAATTCTAAAATTTCGATATTTATAAACTACATGACGAGACGAATCTAATAAGATCCTACTTGGCTCATTTTAACTTGTATATATAGGTCCGTTATTAACACGACGAGACGGACCTAGATATACAACTTAAAATGAGCCAAGTAAAATCTTGTTAGATTCGTCTCGTCGTTTCGAAATTTTAGAATTTTTACTTATATCGAATTTGAGTTATTAGTGGTTTGAAATGTGCATTGACTGCATGAAAGGGGGCAAAATTAATAACGGACCAATTTATATTTTTGAAAAAAAGGACTAATTTGGCCTAAAATGTGTAATTAGGGCATAATTAGTGGGTGAATGACCGATTGGGACGTAATTAGTATATGTAGCGGACCAATTGAGCAAAAAAATTAAAAAAAAAAAAAACTGATTTGGCTTTTTGTAAAAAAAAGACTGTATTGGTCTTTTTTCCGTTCCAATTTACCTCAACAACTACATTTAATTAATAATAGTATTTAATTTAATTTAATTAAAATTGCTATGTGTTTTCAACAATTGAGCTCAATTCTCCGCCAAAAAAAACAATTCAGCTCAATTTGAACAATTATACTCAGCAGCCAGTGGTGGATTGTGATTGGACTTTTTTTTAAGCCGAAGCTAGATAAATGAACAGTAGTAGTTTTTTTTTTTTGGGTAATGAACAGTAGTAGTTTATATCACATAAATTACAAATGAATGACCGTAATTATATTTAAGCAGGGATTGGTTTTCTTTAAAAAATTGATATGAAAAAAAGAAGAGTCTGATGCTACTAAAAGAATTGTCTTGAAATTATTATATTAGTCTGAACATACAGTACAAATATAAACTTTCGCATATATTGTTATGGGAGTTCCGAAGTCCCTCCATACCATTAGACCATCACCAATAGCCAACACCAAATTTAAACCCATTTTACAGTAAATGTCACATCAAACAGTAATTCATCTCCAACCATTTACACTAAACTCAAACTCAAAAAAATATTCTCTATATATTCTTTCTCATACAAACTTATTTATTTTTTCAGTCATACCCATCATTTTTTATAAATTATATATTAACCCCACATAAATTCAATACTCATTAATTAAGAAAAAATTACATAATTAGAATACGAACTACACTATATGACGGGACATACATATTTATTTAAAAGCAAATGATTTATATCCAACATCAAGAATTGGAATATGTGTTTTCCCACAAGTATTCAACTAATGCATTACGAAGTTCAAAATATGCATCTCTACTTCTCATGTTCGTGCATATGCTCAAGATGAGCAAGTGCGTATTTTACAAAAAAGATCCAAAGAACAAGGTCAACCGGATCCTTATGCAACTGGAACATATTATCTGTATTTCAATAGTGTTGGAGGATCCGATGTTGATTTAGATAACTATTAACTTAATTTTCCGTTTGCGTAGTTATTTAGTTGTTTAATATTGTACGTTTTTTTCTAAGTTTTTTAGATGTGTTATTTTTAATTATATTTTGGTATGCTAATGTAATTATTTTAAATGATTGCTAAGATTGTATAAAAACTTTAAAAACTTAGTTATCTTTGTGTTTAAAATTATTTTAAAGAAACCTTAAAATTTGTAATCTATATAAATATAAAATAAATTTAATAAAAAAATATATGAAGTACAAAATTATTAACCATAATACAAAATTAGATTAATATTCAATTTGCAACAATTGGAGGGATGAGATTGCAATTATTTGAATTGCAAAAGGTGAGATATGTTTGTGAATGTATTTACTATTCAAAAACTTAAAACAAGTTTGGTTTTAGGGTATTATTGGAAAGAATATGACAATCCATTTTGAGTTATAGAGTTCAATTGGAGATGCTCTTAGTCCATTAGGCAGGATATGTGCACATATCAAAATAACAAAAAAAAAAGAAAAAAAACCCAATATTTAATGCACACACATCCAAAATACTATTAAAAACGTAATAATGTTTACGGGCACCCAGTTGAAATATACACATTTTACACTTAAATAAATGATAATGGAATATGTAAAGGGCACAATCCATGGATTATGGGCACTGGCACCAAAATCAATCAATTACCACCCATTTGAACAAACGCTCCAAGGGTACTCAAAGCATATCGAACACCCGACACTCCATCCATCACCACCAACTTTAAGATATCCGGAGCAGGTCCTCGACGACGAGGCGACGCAGCAATCGGCGAAGGCAGCGGCTTAACTGTTTCAATAGGTAAGCATTCTCATTCATAAATTGTATGCTATGGTTTTATGTTTGGTTTTGAATTTTGAAGATAATTTTAAGGTTTAAGTTGTGAATGAGATGGGTAATTTTTTGAAAAGTGTGGTTGTGAGTTGTGAACGTGTTATAGTAATGGGGGTGGTGTTTGTCTCTGTCGGAATGGTTGGGATTGGCCGAAGAAGATGAAACGATCTGTCTGAATAGAAATTAGCCATTATTGACCGACATGGAGTGTTATTGGCCAAAAATAGAGCATGATCACGGGCTGGAAGTGGTCGAATGATGCTGTTGATGTACATTTTTCCCACACAGCTTTTGGCTGATAATGGTTGAAAGTTATGGTTGGTTTTGTCGATGGTGGTCAAAACTTACATAACAATGCTGCTAATGTACATTTTTCCCACATAGCTTTTGGCTGATAATGGTTGAAAGTTAAAGATTGGGTCGGTCCAAATTTGGATAGAATTTCAGCCAACAATGGCCAAAATTGCATGTTACCAAGCCATTAGCGCCCAAAATCGTGTAAACGCACTGCATATGAGCATATTTCAAAATTGAGTGCAATCTATCGAAATGAGTAGAAAAAGTAACAATTTTCACAACCATTCTTTATTAGGATCGGGCATGGGCTTTTCGAAATAAATAAATAAATACAATATTATATAGTAATTTATTTATTTCATTTTTATACCAAAGTTTGAATCGTTTCTCCTAAGTAAGGTAATTTAGATGGTGGGGTATTTGTATTTAAAATTCTGCTAATATTTTGCATTATTTATTATTTAACTTTGACTTAATATTAATATAATGATATAATTAAAGAAATACATTTAAGTGTGATTTTGTTAGAATTGACTAATTATGTAATTTTAGAATTCTTATTTTTATAATTTTTTATTTATACCCATATTGAAATCTATCTATACTATAATAAATCCTGGAAGCATATTTTATTGTGTTGACTATATTACCCTTTTAAGTTATAATTAATCTATTTATAAAAATTATATGTTACGGGTTAAAATAGTAATTTTACCTCAAAGATATGCATATCTTTCATAAAGATACATATCAAAGGTTTAGAAAGTAAAATCACTTCATCCTAAAATTTCATGACCGTAGGATTGAAAATATGTTAATCTCCACCATTTATTCCTAATCTATACTATAATAAATCCTGGAAGCAAGCTCACTTTGAGAACTGAAATTACTGAAGCAGCCTTAGATCTTTTGCAATCTGTCATTTTTCCTCCTTTGTGGCTGGGGCAGAGCAGCTTTGACAGAGAGTTTTGATACGGATGAAAGTTAAGAGTATACGGTCTTATTTTTACTGGTATTCCCTGTGGCCTGTTTTCCATGTATTTATGAGATTTTGAATTTTTGTTTTGCTGTAAGTGTAATGTTGGGAGAGTAATATTGGGTACCTAAGACTGTCGCTTGTGGACTGAGAGGCGGTTTGTGAAGATGTAATTTGTTTTAATAAAATATCTTTTCTCCTCAAAAAAAAAAAAAAATCCTGGAAGCATATTTTATTGTGTGGACTATATTACCCTTTTAAGTTATAATTAATCTATTTATAAAAATTATATGTTATGGGTTAAAATAATAATTTTACCTCAAAGATATGCATATCTTTCATAAAGATACATATCAAAGGTTTAGAAAGTAAAATCACTTCATCCTAAAATTTCATGACCGTAGGATTGAAAATATGTTAATCTCCACCATTTATTCCTAATATTAAATAAATTTTGAAACCACAATTTTATTGTGATACCTATATTGCCCTTTTAAGTCATCATTATTTTCCTTTATAAATATTTATATATTACGGGTTTAAACAGTAAAGAAAATATATAACAAATTTTTAAATAAATATACTGTATATACTATTTTGACTAAAAATATTTAGGAGTATTAGAATTTAAATTTTTATTGTAAATTGTTTTCTGAAAAACTACATATTATACATAAAATAAAATAAAAAGTATTTCATGAGTAATAAAAATTCAATATACTACTTTATGTACAAAAAAATTAATGTCATTAATCTACATGCATAATTTTTAATACTACCTTTGTTCCTTTTGTATAAATATAATATATATCATCAACATATTTTTGCAGGTAATTAAAGTCAATTAGAAAGACGAAAGTTTTAAAGTACTGAATCAATTTAATTATACATATAATATTTATAATAGTAGGTGTGGTAATCATGGATTAGTTTTTCTATTTATATTTTATTTGCATAAAAAATTGAATTATAATGTGGTATATGTATTATGAAAAAAAATTAAAAATTTATTTCTTCTATCCTTTAAGAAAAAGATAATAGAAATTATATTTTATTAAAAATATTGTTTCATAAATACCCTAAAATAATAGTATCTATCATTTTATATTTAAAAAATTAATACCCGTGCGCGGAGCGCGGGTCAAAAATCTAGTATTAAGAATTAAAGGAATATGGACTTTGTGACTTTATGCAAAATAATAAAAGTGACCAATTTTAATTGGATTTGAGAATAATTAATACTAGTAAATAACCCGTCGAGACTCGACGGGCATAATTATATATTTTATATAATATATATATACATTTATTGTATAAAATAATAATAAATTATATTTTGAGTAATGAAAAATGTGTAATGGTTTTATATCTACTCGAAAGAAGATGTATATGATAATATAATTTAATTATTTTTAAAACTAACTAAGAAATCATATTATACCGTCTTCTTTAGCATCTGTGGTTTGTCCAGTACAAACCTAACATATCAATAAAAATAATTATAAAAATAATATTTTTATTTAGTTTGAAATTTAAATTAAATAAAACAAAATTTAAATATAAGTATTAAGCATAATATAAAAAATTCCCTCACAATCTGCTAAAAGTTTCATTCCTGAAAAATCTCATTGGTATGAGCTAGTATAGTACTATCTTTAAAAATATCTGAATTTGAAGTGGTGCAGTTTATATCTGTATATGTACTCTTAAAATTATCGCTATAAGATGACCCGTGGAATTTATAATAATATCATCTGGAAATGTCACATCCGATTGTAGTTCTTCAAAATCAATACCCGCATTACCATCACATACATTAAGTATCCATTTTGCAAATTTTATGTCATATATAAATTTTATTGTAAACAACATTTCTTGTGGTATCTTGAGTTAATCATCTTTAATTGAATATTAATACTTTGAGCCACATCTTGCTAGTGACATGAAATATTGCAATATAACTGTTCATGGCTAAAATCCAACATTCTTTAAAGATTGACATAGACTTTTGTTTATAATCATGACAAAACAAAATACAAGTTGAAATTTTCTCATCTTAAATTGAATGAGAAATTTGGTTAAATCAGATAGGTTCATAATCATTCTACCAATTAAGAATTTTTTTACTTTCATAGTTTCCCGAAATTAGTTTAACCTCAATAATATGATTCCGCATCTTGGTTACTATCAACCTACTTACATTGCATATTTTATTTGATGGATCTATATTCCTAATAAGCATGACTATGCAACTCTAATTTAACTATATTTCATAATTCGGTAATCCAGAACAATTAACCGTGTTTAGATACCAGTGAAAATAGTTCATTAGCATTATCTATGATTTCATCCTCTTGACAAATGTTGTTAGAACTAATATATATATATATACATTTTCATTTGTAGACATACGTTCCATAATGTAATAATTACTCGTATCAACAATCTCATTTGTAGGGATTAGTATAGCAATATATTTAAAAATATCTGGATTTGAAGTGGTGCAGTTTATATTTATATAAGTACTCTCAACAATTGTCGCTATAGGATCTCCCGTATAGTTTAAAAAATTATCATCTGGAAATAACACATCCAATTGTGCATCTCCAATATCAATACCAGATTTACAAATTACCATCACCTGCATGAAAAATTCATTGTGCAAATTTCTGCTATATATAATTTTTATTGTAAACAACATTACTTGTAGTATCTTGAGTTAATTCATCTTAATTACATATTAATACTTCGAGTTCTATCTTTCCATTGACACGAGATATTGCAACGTATCACTAACATGGGTAAAAACTGATTTTTGAAGATAGAGTCCAACATTTTTTAAAGATTGACATTGAATTTTTTATATAGTCATAGTAAAATAAAATGCGAGTGTGACTTTTTTCCTCTGAAATCGAATGAGTAATTTGGTTAATTCAGACGGGCTCATAATCATTCTACCAATAAATAATTTTCATCCCAAATAATGAGCTTTGTGTTAATGAAAAGAGAGGTTACATAATTTTATGGGATAAGTTTTTTGCAGGTAGAATTCTCGTCACAATCTAGTGGAATACCAAATCTTGAATTTGTAGTCCTACATCTTAGAAGGAGTAGGGGTGCTATTCGACTGGATGCTACATACAACACAATATCACTTCTCCCACGAAGGGATAAACATAATATTTTCTAGATAAAATATGGATAAATGTCTTGTTAGTTCCACCACGTTAAAAAAAAAGAAAACAGAATCAACCATCTTCACTATCAACTACCTACATTATTTTATTATTAACATTCCTCTGCTCATTAATCAACAAAGGTAATAGCTTAGCATGATCCGCTTTCATTTCTTCCTTATTATAATATGTCTCTTCTAGTATCAATACATTATCGATTTCAGATGTTAAAACTTCATTCATTATCGGCATTTCAGAGAAAATTTTCAAATTTATAGAATTTGAAACGATTAGCCTTTCAATTTCTAAGAAAGCTAGATTTATATTTGTTCTTCCGTCAATTGCACGTCTGTTAAATATAAATTAATGAAGTATTTCTTAAAAAATAAATTTAAAAAAAATAAATTTTACTTCTTTATTTACTGATGACTATTCACCCCAATAACATTTTATATACCCGAATCTTTTATTTATAATATGCTTTACGAAAATAACTAATTTACTCTAAACCAATTATTTATAGCATATAAATTTTCACAATTCTCTTGATAATTTTTTTTATTTTTAATATAATAAAATATAAATAAGATTTATACTATTTAGTATATATTTATATACAATTAGAATAATATAATTATAAAACATATTTTTTAACGATTAGCAACTACTTCCTCTGTTTGTTTTTATTTGCTTCATTGAGCAAATTGTTACTGTTCACATAATGATTTTGATTTAAAGTTTTATCATAGTTATACAAGTTAAAATATAGTTAAGTAGGATCTTGTTAGATTCGTCTCGCCTTGTAGGTTTTAAATATCGGACTTATATAATTTTTACTTGTATCGAATTTGAATTATTAATGGTTTAAAATGTGTATTGCACTGCGTGCTGAGTTGATCCGTGGTAAAAATTTAAAAACAGAGAAAGTATACAGTAATTGTATATTACTTTTAGGAGAAGTGATATATTTTTGTAAAAATACGGCCTATATATCTACATTAATTAATATATATAAATCTTCTCCATATATTAATTAATGTATCTTTAATTATATAAATTTCATATATACACTGAGAATTCATATAAATTTAAAATTTTAAATATTTAAAAATTAAAAATTGTGGAAACTCTATATAAATTGGAAATTAAATACTCCATCCGTTTCAAAATAAGTATAAACATAAGGAAATGACACGGTATTTAATGCAATGAACTAACGGGTTTAGTGCAAGTTTTATACCTTTAAAAACACTCTATATATGATAATGTAACATTTATTTCGAAGCATTCAAAAAAGTAAAAGTGTAACACTTAAAAAGAAACGGAGGAATATCTTTTAAAAACAAAAAATTTGGATTTCATATACACATTAATATATCTTTAATATGAATAAATAAATATGATGTGCAATGTACATTTTGATTACATCATTTACTACATCAAAAAAATGTAACCAAAATTGAGACTAAACCTACACAAAATTACCGACATTACGCAACATAATTCTTAGTTGGCAGTGGAGAACCCCGTCCTAATAATCCTATGGTGTAAAAACTGAAAATGCTTATTCATTTCATAATAATCCTATGGTGTAAAAACTTAAAATGTATAAATAAATAATAAATGCAGTAATAAAATTTAAAATAAATAAAATGGAAAATACAAAATAATAAAATCTAAAATAGATAAAATAAAAAAGCAAAATAATAAAATCCAAAATAGATAAATAAAAATATAAAATTTCAAATTTTATCTTTCAAATATTTTTAAAAGTGAATAAACCTCTAATGAATAAATAAAAAATGCAAAAATCTAAAATTAGTAAATTTAAAAATACAAAATAGTATAGATAAAATAAAAAATGCGAAATTTTAAATTTCAAATTATATATTTTAAAATAAAGATTGTGGGAATTCCATATATTTCAAAAACTGAAAATCTATAATGAATAAATAAATAAATTCAAAAATCTAAAATTAATAAATAAAAAATGCAAAAATCTATAAAAATTAAAAATTTGAAATGGAGACACCACATTAAATATAGGATGATTGTTCACTAATGCTTTAATATATATATAGATTATAATAATTATAATTATATTAATTTAATTTATTTAAAAACGGAAACTCTTCAAATTTCGTGGATATTCCAAAAAGTAATTAGAATAGAACCAATATTTTTTTAAAAATAATTTTACCATATTTTTAAAAAAAAATTATTGAATCATGATGGTAATAACGTAAATTCGCACTGCTGCCTCCTTTCTGGAAAATCCCAAATCGCAAAATCTCATTCATTTCCATATTCTCCATCTAAAAACCAAAATATCGGATTAGGGTTTCGCCGCAAATCTAACGCTCGCCGATGGCCGAGGTCTTAAACGCCGCGGAGGAAACCGCCGACCTCCCACAGACAACCGACGCCGCCGTCGCCGACAAGCCATCCGATGCCGCCCCCTCCGATGAAGGACCCGACGCCACATCGCCGCAGCCTCCTCCTCCACTTCCGCCCTCGCGCCGGGGTGTTCGAGAGCGTGACCGAGATCGGCGGGACGACCGGGACGTGGACCGCCCCCCGCGGCGTGAATACTACGACCGTAATCGATCGCCACCTCCGCCGCCGCCACCGCGCGACAGGGATTATCACAAGAGAGGCAGGATGAGTCCAAGTCCTCCTCCCCCGCCTTACCGAGACCGGCGGGGAGGGGGTGCGCATTCTCCGCCGCCGAGGAGATCGCCGCCGTTTCCTCCGTATAAGCGAAGGAGGGATGATGTTTATGATGGAAGGAGGGGGAGTCCTAGAGGTTATGGGCCAGGAGACCGAAGGTGAGGCAGTTCTCAGTCGTTGATATCCACAGTAGCTAAATTACTTAATTGATTTATTGTTAGGTTGAAATATGATTTATGGAGTTCACAATTATTTCGATTACACACTTTCCTTTTTGGTGAAACTGCCTCTTTAGTACTCACTCCGTCCCTAAATATAGGTCACTAAAATGGGTGGTTGCGCCGCCCAATTTTAGTGGCCTGTATTTACAGACAGAGGGTGTATGTTACTGTTGGGTGTCTTTCAGTTAGCTCCAAACTGCAAGGCTGGTTTGGGCATTCCGGTATGACCTTGGATAATTTTGTTGATTTATGTGAACCACAAACAGATGGGACTTGGAGAAGCTGAAACTTAGAAGGATCTTTATAGATGAGTAGTTAGTTTAATTCTTTCGTATGCAATATGCCAACACTTGAGGCATTGATAATCGATGGTTCTTCTCAATTTTATTTTATTTTTTATTTTTTTATATTAATGCCAATTTCTTACTAATTAGGTAATGGATATCGAGCTTTCAGCAGCTTGAAAAGTATACACAAAAGAAAGAATCGATTTACACACATAGGATGTGAATCTAGCTTGTTTGTATGATTTTGTTCATGAGCTGAAAGTTCTCTAAAGAATGCCAAACAATAGTATCACTCCACATGAGCCGCCATAATTGTGTACACTTCATATTTTCCGTTCTTAAAATTGAATGTAATACAGAGCACTCTGGGCATGCTTGCCTTGTTGATGAAGTAGGTGCATGCATTCATATTTCAAACTTACCTTACAGTTTTGGATTTTCAGCCCTCTTTGTGATTGATTGTTTATGTTTCAAGCACTTTGCCTTACTACATAGTTCATACTGATGGAGGCCTGTATACTTTACTGTTTAAACATGGAGATAAAAGTTTCTACCATTGCATTGAATTTATGCTCACTAAATCCTATATTATCTGTTAGTGGACAACTAAAGAAAAAAAAGTAAAAGTTTAAAAATCCTGATCTCTCTCTCTCTCTCTCACTCTCTCTCTCACATAGTATGCCTCTGGGATTATGAGTCAGTGTTTATTTATGTCCAAGTTTGTGGAACTAATGTTTGCTTTGTATTTAGATATGGATACGATTATCCTGGTGGTTATGAGCGTGAGATGGGTGGTAGACCTGGTTATCCCGATGAAAGGCCTCATGGTCGATTTATGGGTCGAGGCTTTCAAGGTGGTCCATTGGGTATTCTTGCACACCATTGATGCATGCTTGTGTGATTTATTTATGTTTACTTTTATGTATCTGGTGCATGATTTGTTAATTATTCTCATTGATGTTGCTACTTGCTATCATAGTTAGGAAATATCCACTTTCAAGCATTTTTGCTATGTCCTCTGGAAAAAAAGGGTGTTACTTGTCACTTTCTGAATATAGTTTATTCATGGCGGGTTATGTCAAAATAGAGATTGAAATTTCATTCCTGCCATTTGTGTGTTTCAAGCTATTGTCAGTAGTTTTGTAAATTATAAATATTAAGATAAGATGCTATTAGCTGAATAATTTCATTCATAGAGACCTGTGTTGTTTAGTATGATTAGTGTCTTGTTGATTTATCTTAATATGTTCATATGTTGAGTCTTGATTAGAATCATACTCCCTCTGTTTTTTAATAAAGTTTACGTTTGCATAGTAATTACTATTCATTGAGTAGATTTAATTCAACTTTTCAACACAATTATATAAGATAAAATATAGTCAAGTGAGATCTTGTTGGATTCGTCTAATCACATAGATTTAGAATATCAATTTTTTTATAATTTTTACTTTTATACAATTTGAGATATTAAGCATTAAAAATGTGTATTGGATTGCGTGAAAACATGAAGTGTAAACTTAAAAAAAAACGGAGGAAGTAATTGGTATTGCTTAATTCATGTAATGCTTTGTGATGCGTGATGACTTAATCAATGCTGATTATAAATTTACCAATACATTTTATATTGCATTTTTTATATGGTTCAACTTGTGTTTAATTGTACACAGTGTTACTGTTGGTTTTGAAGCTTCAGATATTTATATGCATCTGAACTTCTTGGTTTAACTTATATTTGTTTTACTTTTACCACACTGAGGATGCCTTGTTAACATGCGCTCGTCTTGAGCTTTGAATTTTTATGTTTCCTTATCCTATGCATTTGATCTTCCATTCTTCAGATTGGGATTCTGGTCGCGGTGGGTTTCCTGATGCTTTCAACCCAGGAGGGCCACAGAGGTGTGTATTATATAGTGTCTAAAGATCTGATAGAGTAGATTGATGCGTTTCTGTCCGAATGGGTATCTAATCTGTTCTATTCTAGCACTGTCACTGCTTAATTCTAAGTGGCATCAGCCCTCCCAACTTCACTATAGACCGAGAATTGTTTCTCATGTTTTAGTTGCTTATTGAGCCATGTTCTCTCCTTTCTGTTCTTTCTGAACCTTTTAGCACAATGGGTTTGTTGAACTTATGGTTGCTTGGATACGCACACACAAGGAAAATATTTTCCTCAGGTGCATGTTGTTAATAAAATGTTAATGCTGTGAATTTATGACTTATTTCTTATTCTTTCGACACATTTCAGTCTGCATCTCCCCCCTTCATTTCTTTCCTGTATTTGAATACGACTAATTGTTGACTATGTTTAGGGAAGGCATGATGTCTTATAAGCAGTTTATTCAGGAGCTTGAAGATGATATTCTACCTGCTGAAGCTGAGCGCAGGTCAGATGAGAATGTTCTTAATCCTTGTATCTTTAGCCTTGACTTGATTTGTCCAGTTTTTATGTAATTTGATCCTTCCGTTGTCTTTTGTGTCTGTTTCCCCTTCTGATTTCGCACTAACTTTTTTAATTGGTTGGGGTGATCAGGTATCAAGAGTACAGGACAGAGTATATAACAACTCAGAAAAGAACTTATTTTAATGCGCATAAGGATGAAGAATGGTACCTTCACTGCCTATATTTATTGTATTTTGCATAATTTGCAACTGTGTCTGTTGCTTACTGGAGTTTATATCTGTGTTTAGGTTAAAAGACAAATATCATCCAACAAACTTGATTGCTGTCATTGAACGGTAAGGTGTATTTTAATGAGTGGAAATATATTCTCACTATTTTTTGCTTGCTCAACCAGTGTGATATACTTGTCCCTCTTGTGGTTGCATGTAATGGTTCTATTGCAGGAGGAATGAACTTGCAAGAAAGTTGACCAGAGATTTTCAGCTTGATTTGCAGAATGGAACTTTAGATTTGTAAGGCCTGCTTTTACAACTTTGAGGCTTTTATATTAGTACAAATTTTCATAAATATTTTCTTTTTTCATTATTAATCTTACCAAGTATTCTCATGCAAACAGAGGTCCTGCTTTTAGCCCTTCATCAAACAAGGCGGAGCAGCCCAGTGAGCCTAATTCTGATGATGATGCAGATGCGGGTGGCAAAAGAAGGCGCCCTGGTCGGGGTGGGCCCAAGGAATCTGACCCTTCATCTGCCCCAAGAATCCATCCAGTTTTTTCTGAGTCCAGACGAATTCAGAGCGACATAGAACAAGCACAGGCTCTTGTTCGGAAACTTGACACGGAAAAAGGAATTGAAGACAATGTCCTATGTCGTTCTGATAATGATAGAGGAGGCAGAGATAAGTCTCATGGAAGTTCAAGCGGTCCAGTCATCATCATACGTGGTTTAAACGCAATTAAAGGTCTCGAGGGCATCGAGCTTCTGGATACTCTTCTCACTTATCTCTGGCGAGTTCATGGAGTTGATTATTATGGATGCCTGGAATCAAATGAAGCCAAAGGCTTGAGGCATGTTAGAGTGGATGTCAAGAATTCTGACACAACTGGCAATGGCAGCGAGTCAGAGAAAAAATTGGATTCCCATTGGCAGGCAAGACTGAAAGGTTTAGATCCACTGGAGATAATGACTGCAAAGGATAAAATAGATGCAGCTGCAGTTGAAGCTTTGGATCCACACGTTCGGAAAATCAGGGATGAAAAATATGGGTGGAAATATGGATGTGGAGCGAAAGGCTGTACAAAGCTCTTTCATGCTGCAGAGTTTGTTCACAAACATTTGAAGTTGAAACATCCAGAACTTGTGATGGAACTCACTTTAAAAGTGCGTGAAGAGCTGTACTTCCAGAACTATATGAAGTATGCTTTACTATTCTGTGATAATAATTTCTCTACCATACATCTTTCCTTTCATGTTCTCTAACAATCTGTATTTTCAGTGATGAAAATGCTCCTGGAGGGACACCTGTAATGCAGCCGTCCTTTCCGGTATGACTTAGCTATTATGTACCTTCACAAACCCGGTTCTGCTAGGACCTCATTGTGCAAGTTTACTTGATTTCTAATTTGCAGAAGGACAAGCTACAGAGACGTAGGCCTGGCCCTGAAAATAGAATAAGAGATGAAAGAGGAAATCGTAGGGAACGTGATAACCGGAATGGAAATGAACGATTTGGTAGGCCTGATGATACCCAGCCCGGGGACTTTCCCAATAATGATGGTGCTCCTGGAAACAATGCTGATGAAGCAATGTTCGATTCTTTTAGTCAAGGCATTCCTGTTGCCGCTTTCCCCTCAGATATGCCCCCTCCTTTGCTGATGCCTGTTCCTGGAGCTGGGTAAGTGTTTTGTGCATTTTAACTCCTCCACTCTTCCACCCACTTCGATTTGGGTTTTCAAAATGTTTTTGGTGGTATCTCGTGATAATAATGTTGTTGGTTGAGGTAATAATTACTGGCTGCAGTCCACTAGGCCCTTTTGTCCCTGCTCCTCCTGAGGTAGCCATGCAAATGTTGCGAGAACAGGGAGGCCCTTCCCCATTTGAAGGAGGCAGAAATGGAAGGTCAGGCCCCCAGTTAGGTGGTCCTTCCCCTATAATTTTGCCCCCCGCTGGTCGACACGATCCTCGGCGCTTGCGAAGGTTAGCTGCATTGTCATATGAGTTCCATATCCACCGATACACTCTGCTGCTATAATTGTATTAGTGCACGTATCACCATGATCATATTGCTATTATTCTTTAGCTCAAGAGTTACTTACCTGGAATCAAAACAATTTTGCAGCTACAATGACCTGGATGCTCCAGACGATGAAGTCACGGTCATAGATTATAGGAGTTTGTAGGGCCCACTGAATGGCATCAATAACGCTCGCTACGCATTCGGGATTCCCATACAAAATGCTGCCGCAGATTCGCACTGGTGTATAATTATGGCCTGCAAAATGTCCAAGCCTCGTTACTATGTGCTGGCAAGTGTCTACATTCCGTAATATGTTTTTGTTTTTTTTTTTTTAAATTCTCAAAATAACACGACGATGTGTTAATGAGAAAAACGAAAAATTTGGATTTTGTTGAAAAAAGTTTGATGAATGATTTCTCGCCTCCTACTGGGATATATAATGAACTTTTTAATGATGAGCGGAGTGAGTGCTGTGGAGGGGAGGAGACGATTAATGACAAAAGTTGTAGACAAGTGTTGTTGTGTTGTACTGTTGTCATTTCTTTCTTGTTTTGATATTCCTTTTCTTGGTTAATTTGTTTAATTTGACTTGGGGAAAAGGCTGATCACGTTATGTACACTTTTGTTCGGCGAAAAACGAGCGAGAGAGAGAGAGAGAGAGAGAGAGAGAGAGAGAGAGAGAGAGAGAGAGAGAGAGAGAGAGAGAGCTCTTTATACTGGATGGACAAAATGAAAAGAAAATGACATTTCTTACCTTGAATGGTGGAGGTTTTTTTTTTTTTTAAAAAAATTTATTATTATTATTATTATTATTATTATTATTATTATTATTATTATTAAAAAATGCACATTTCTGACATTGGATGGTGGAGGTTTTATTTTTGTAGGCTACTAGTATTATTTTGGTTAATAATGTAAATATTCAGCATATGGGATAGCTTCTGAAGTTATCTAAGACTTTTAAAATTTTTATTCTCAACTTTAGTGGGGAATGTCTTCAATTCATACTTATTTGCAGGGACGGGGTTAAATCAGCATTTGAGATTTTGAGTATTGTTGGGTAATGTATCTTAAAATACCGATTTGCTTTCTTTTAGATTGAAGAAGCTCTTCCAATTTTCTTCAGATCATAGTACTTATGAATAATAGACAACCAAAGTGATTTAACTTCCTCAACTGTCTCAATCATGCTGAGGCAGTTAACTTGAAAATTACTAGGATGCAGGCAGCAATACATGGGCCATTCTTTCTTGGCATTCTCATAAAATACCACTATATGCCACTCACTGGTTTACAAGATGGGAGATTCTTAGCATCTCGAACTATGCTCTTCGTTTGGGATATTCCTGGCTGGCTACACACCAGAGAACCAAACGAGTCTCAAAACACAAGCAACCCCACCAATCATGATACTTAATACATCAATGGACTCGAGCCTTCACATCTTTACAATAAGAAAATAAAATCCTTCTTTCTATCCTTCTTATTGATCCATCATATAAGATCAAACCAATCAAAACCTCTAGTACGGTACGCAAATCAGTTACTATACCACCATGGTCTATTTACATCCTCAAATCTGTCAGGTAAAAAACAAAAAAACAAAACAATGGCCATATTTCTCTATGTTCAACTTTACTGGTTTTTAAAGTTTTGGAACTTAAGGAATAGTGAGTCGATCGAATTCTGTATCCGTGAGCTCTCAGCTTCCCTCACAGCTGCAGCGACCTCATGCAAGCTCTGGATCCCCCGGCCCAGTTCGGCGATGGAGGCCGCCGGCGGAAATGACTCAAAAGCACATTCAATGTTATCACCGTATGCCAACAGACCTGCGCACGTCGCCACGCTGCATCCAAATGTAGCCCACGGCAGGGGCCCTACAGGTTTGGCACGGCGTCTTCTCATTATTTGGTACAATGCGGTCCTCATAGCCGAAAAGCTTGTTTTCTCAGCAGAGGCTATTACGCTGTGAACCACCGTACGAATTTTCCCGGCAGATGCAGCTGCCTTAACGGCAGAACCTTTGAATGTAGAGCTAGCCATCCCGGGCGCAACCAATTTGGTCGGGCCGAGAGTCTTGCCGATGGCGAAAAGAATGGCTTTTTGTGTCTGACTTAGTACAGGTTTTAGAGAAGCAGGGGCACGAAAGGCGGCAACTTTGATGAAAGTCGACGTTGGAATCACTTTGGATACGGACGAGACTCCAACAATGGCGGTGGCGCCGGCTCCAACTGCTACCATAGGCTTATCAGATAAATATCGCTCTCTGTTATGATTGGTACGGAGTTCATCATCATCATCTTCATCGTTTGTGGTGATGAGCTGTTCAACCAAATCTTTAATCTCCGGAGGAACTGTAGTATTCCAGTGTCTCCTCAGCCCGGCCAATCTACCGGCATCAACTACAGCAACTATCGACCTGTACTTGCAGGTCTGGCTTCGAAGTGCCTGTGCAAGTATAGCGTGCGACTTATCCTCAACAGGAAGATCGGAGAATTTGCAGTCCGCTGAAACTGGTTTCTTTATTAGCCGACCGGCATTGTTCAGAGCAATTCTGAGCCCAACGATAACGATCTGAAATGCATAAACTGATGAAAGGAGTCGGGCGTCCACAGTTTCCCCCCTGTTCACATCGGACAGCATCTTCTGTGCACAAGCCAAAGCAGTTCCCATTGAGGGAATGTTGTCAATGAAGATGTCGTGCAGATCAACGAGCAAGGGATAGACACATCTTGCGAACTGGGGGGGCTCGTAGTCGGCTGAGGGTTCAGCATCTTGTTCTGGAAACTTCGAATCTGGATTCAAATGAAACAAACATGAGGATAATGACTCCACCATTTTTGACTGGACTTCATCCATGACATAAAAACCCCTTGGGTTCATTGACATTACAGAACCACCCAAAATCAGGTGCGACCCAAAAGCACTTGTGAACCCACTTCCTGAATTCGAAGCTTCTTCTTCCCCCGAATCATCCCCATTCATGTTGCATTTCACAAAAGAAGATTCAAGTATCAAGAACGAAGAACCGACTTCCTCGGCAGCCTTCTTGGCAGCAACAAAATGCCCATTAAAACTTACCCCGAAAATCTCCTCCAACACCAAACTCCCCGCTACTTCTTCGTACCTTTCCCGACCAATTTTATGCACAAAACACCTCCTCAATACCTCGAAAACGGATGTCGGAACAGTCTGAATCATATCCACACATCCATCATTCTCTCCACTCTTTCCCTTGCCATTGATCGGTCCGGTCTCCCCTTCCACGAGATCTCTAACCTCCAAATCTCCCCCTAATTGCACGATAACAGCATCGGGCTTAATAGCCCTAATCAAACACTCGGCATCCGCCGCTGATCTCTGAGACAAACTCTGAACCGATAACACGTAAATCACGGCCTGCGATTCAGGCTCGGAAATTGCGTAAACAAAATGCTTGGTGCTATCGGGAATCGGCAATTTCCTAACGATCCTATCCGATGCCCTCAAGTCATCATCGAGCATGAAAAATGGCCATGCTCTTTTCAGATACTCCACCCCACCCCACATTAGGGGTGTGCAAATTTCGGTCGAAACCAAAAAACCGACCGAACCGAACCGAATTTTGCAATTTGGTTCGGTTTTTGGATTTCGGTTTGGTTTTTGGTTTTAAAAATCCAAATTTTCGGTTTTCGGTTCGGTTTTTGGTTTTTAAAAATCTACAATTCGGTTAACCGAACCGAACCGAAATTTGAATTATATATTTAAAAAAAATATAAAATATATTATGCTATTATATAATAAACACAAAATGATACCCCTATTTGGTGACTGTTTGTGTGGATGAGAATTGAAAACTACTGTTGAGAGTTTTGAGACTTTTATACAGTTTCGTATTTGAACTATTCGGTGACTGTTTCTTTATTATTTTGTCATTTCATTTGTGTGTAATTTGAACAATGCAATTTGGAATGGTTTACTATTATGCACTCATAGTTATATGTAGATATGATGTTTTTATTTAACAGGGCGAATTTACAGGTTTGAAAATGCTAATAAAGATATTTTGATCAAAAATATTTTATTTTTAGAAAAATAGTTTGGTTCGGTTCGGTTAACCGGTATAACCGAACCGAAATATTTCGGTTTGGTTATTTCGGTTTTCAGTAATTTTGGTTCGGTTTTGGTTTTTAGAAAAAAATCGGTTTTTAATTCGGTTTTGGAGTTTGGTTCGGTTAACCAAACCGACCGATGCACACCCCTACCCCACATATTGAATTCCGAACATCAAATTAAACCCAAATCCGGAAAACCCTAAACCCTAAATATTCAATCGATCAATTCCATAATGATACATAATGACATCCACGCGACACAGTGACGACAAATTTGGACGCTAAGAACGTCGAATTTTCTTTCTTTTTTTTTTTCAAAAAAAAAATGAATGAAGAATTGGTGAAGAAAAACGCTGGGAATATCTGATTGCGATGGCAGAATCCCCGGTCCTGGGAATTTGGAGAGCCGCCGGAGAATCTTTTGAAGCTGTCGTTATAGCCTATATATATATATATACACGCATAAATTCAGGAATGTTTCCCAAACCTCCTAACCTTTAACTTAATAAGCATAATTAGGGAGGTAATAACTAAAATAGGCCACCAGAAGGAGCCATTTCCACTTATGGGCCACGATATTTTGATTTAGGAAAATAGGCCATTAGAAGGATTTTGGGCCTGAATTTAAGCCATTGGGCTGGAATTCGGGCCGTGATGGCCTAAAAGTGGAAATGAATCATTCTGATGGCTTATTTTAGTTTTTTGAATTATTTTTTTATTTTATGTAATTAAAATAAATAATACTCATCCCGTGCCATTATTTATGTCCTACTTTCTTCTTCTTTTTTTTTTCTTGTTCCAACATTTTTTATTTCATTTCCATTTTAAAAATAATTAAATATTAATTGCCAAACATACCCATGTCCGAAAAATTCCTTGCATTTAATAGTAATTATTCTTACATAAAATACCATGTCCGAAAATTTTGGGATACTTATAATAAAACGTATTTATTTTTACTTTATAATTTATTTGAATATGTATTTGTTTTATTTATTTTATAATATATTTGAATTAATATTCATTTTATTTCTTATATTACTCCATCCGTCCTATTAATAGTGTTAAAACTGAAGACTTAAAAATTTATATAATGTGATTGTAATGAGTTACTGTTTTAATTTTTTTTTTTGAGGAGCCAGCCTGGAACGGGTAGTGGGAGCGCAAGCCACACAATTATAAAGGGAACAAAGCAGAAAGATAGAGGGCCGGGTGGGGATTCGAATCCCAACCTATAGGTTGGGAGTTGGGGGACTTACCACTGGAATAAGTCCCCAACCCCACAATTTTAACCAATTTATTTATTTGTGATTTACTGATATGTGGTTGTAGGGTGGACTGAAATTATTAATGGTAGTGGGTAATTTGAAAGTTTAATATATTTATTTATTAATGTGAGGTGATGGGTAAGTTTAACGATTAATATTTAATTATTTTCTAAAATGAAAATGAAATAAAAATATTGGAACGAAAAAAAAAGTATGACATAAATAATGACACAAAATGAGTATTATTTATTTTAATTACATAAAATAAAAAAATAATTGAAAAAAACTAAAATAGGCCACCAGAAGTAGTTATTTCCACTTTTAAGCCATTGCGGCCCGAATTCCAGCCCAATGGCCTAAATTCAGGCCCAAAATCCTTCTAATGGCCTATTTTCCTAAATCAAAATATCATGGCCCAAAAGTGGAAATGATCCATTCTGGTGACCTATTTTAATTATTACCTCCATAATTAGGTGTTGTTTAGTTATGGAAGGGATAATATGCTAGATCAATCCAGAATATGTGGTATTCCCTCCGTTTCTAAATAATAATACTCCATCCGTATTTAAAAATTATAACATTCATGCATTTCACGTAATTCATGCACATTTTTAACGCTTAATATCTCACACTGTGTACAATTAAAAATTTTAAAAATTTGATATTATAAATCTACGTGATTAGACGAATCCAACATCTCACTTGACTATGTTTTATCTTATATAATGTGTTAAAAAATTAAATCAAAGTTACTCAATGAATAGTAACAACTATGCAAATGTTTCAATTATACAAAAATGGAGGAAGTATAATTTTCATTATAGGTATATGTATATATGAATTATGAACGAAAATAGGTACGTTGCTCAATCAGACAATCGCTCCCCTCCAAAAATATTACAGTAGATGATAACTAGAAAAACCACACTGCTTCGAATTAATTGCCACCTACACAAGACCTAAACATTAACCTAGTTACCAGCTCCAAGTAAAACATTAACATAAGGATGAAAACTAAAAATTTACATATAGGGCAAATTCTATTTTGATGAAGAACACACAATAATATTACACGCACTACAGCTTTGACTCGTTCCTGCAAAACCAACTAGACACATATATTATACACACACATCACCACTCTCATATTCCAACATTTTTGTTAAAATCACGACAATTAGGGGAAGCATTTCAATTAGGATCAACTATACATTATTTCTACAAAACAGAGTCGCATTTACAAACATAACAACCGCCGAGATTGCACACAGAGGGTGGCGTGGGAACATGAGGGCTCTGCTGGAACTGGGATGATGGAGAATCAAGACAAAAAGAGGCATCTATCTACTTTCTTAGCCTTTTCGTTGGATTGTCATGTTTTGTGTCAACCTGTCAGGAAAAGAGAATCATCGATTCATTGGATTCTTTGTTGTTTGTATCACAGGTAAGAATGGAACGAAGCCAACATAGAATGGAAGACAAAATTAGCATGATAAATGGCAGATCCCCCGAGATCCAAAAGGGCCCTAAAGTTTTTCAGATGTTTGTAAATAGTGCTCATTTAAAAGCTTCTACGAACTTGTATTTTATAGAGCTGTACTAGAACTATACAGAGGTGGTGATTATCGTTTAATGCACAGGAAATTCAAACCCTGTTCTTTTCTTTATTATCAAATATTTACCAATTATCTAAATTCATTCAGTTTAACTATTCAAGAAATTTATTTGACAAGAAATGCATAACAAAATTTACATTTTACTCTTAAGTCCGGTAGGTATGAATTTTAACATGAGAGGAAATGCTTTGGAAACGAGCAAAAATCTTACTGCATTTGACAGCTGCTCCCGGATGTATGCCATTGATCTTAACATGGCACCTAATGTATCCCTGGACACCTGAAACTTCACCTCTGATTCTCCTGAAGTTGTTTCGGCATCTTGAAGCTGAATCGTAGCAGAAAACATTACCAGAATGGTTTATTGAACTAAAACACTTGAAATGAAATGCATTTTGCAACACAATACCGGATGGACATCTAGAAGTAACGACGCTAATGCAGGCATACACACTTATTAACACACAACATAGACATATGATAGGATGATGGAGGCCAGAATACACAGAAACAGGATAAGTGAAAGTCCGTAAGGCTATAGCACGTCATAACTTAGAGGAATCTTCAAAAGGAAAATAATCTTTGGTTTATGGTAGATAGTAGATATATAGTATACTTCCTTTATATTTTTCTTTATTTCCTTGTCTCTCCCCCCCCCCCCCCCCCCCCAACACACCCCCACCTTCTTTTTTCCCCATTTGTAATGGGCATCCCCAATAACTACGGAGTTCTGTCGATTTCATCGACTAATAAGTATATAAGTAACATGTAAGTCTTCGATCAACATCAGAGAAATTTTTATTTATATAAGTGTGCCAGAATATATGAGAGCCGTGGACAATCCTCTGTTCCTATTTGTGCCATATTCGCCTTATTGGCCATCATTATGGGGGAAACTTTCAAAACTTATCAGAGTCCTGTAGAAGTGTGGTAATGACACAATTATGTCATCACATACTCATAGCGGATTAAATTTGTTCAGCACAAACCTTTAAATTGATTACAGCAACTTTATTGGCAGGGGTAGAAAGCTGATCACTGATGTAGGCCATGGACCTCAGCATCGGTTCCAATGTGACCCTTGACAGTGTAAATCTCACCTCTGATTCTACTGCAGGTGTCCGGCTGTTATCTTGTAACTACACAAGCAGAAAAGTCGAAATAAATTTAAAGCATAAACCATTCTATGTCTTATATCCGAATTTGACAGCACAAAATGCGAAATATTTCCTCAAAATCATGAAAAATCCACCAAATCCATACGAATAGGTATGTTATATTTAAATTTCAATCATATCTTTTGTATTGATTGAATATAGTAGTGACATGCAAATGCACACAACACTTCACTTGTTGGGGTAAAGGCTTAAATGGAATCTAATTTCTAAAAAGGGCAATTCAAGACATTTAAAGGTGGTGGTTTGGTTTAGGGGCTGAAACATGGAATTAAGCATATTCTAAATGTAATGTAATATGGTTTTTTATAATATATATTAGTTTTCTGTTATGTATTTGATTTTTATGATGTATTTGGATTTTTTGTGATGTTAGGTATATTGATGATTACAAACGATTCTTATACATCACATTACACATATGCAGATTATGCACTTAAACCGGACCCATTTCAGCAGTATGATTTAAATGGATTCACTTTTCCTGTTCTTCAAAGGACTTCAGCAGAAACCTAAATTCCTCCTGAAAGCACTTCATAGACAGGATTTGACCCATTCTTCAGCTCCATAATATTTAAAATACCATGTGCAACATAAAATTCATATAGAACACTATAAATTTGTTCCAATAGTATATTTATCTAGTTTGAAAAGCAACAAAAATGCAGATACTTACTTTCAGGTTAATCACTGCTACCCTATCGACTGGACTCAAGTTCTTGTTTTCCATTACCCAAGTCATCGACTTAAGACAAGGAAGAACAACCTGCAGCAAACAAGAAGTCAAAATTAGAGTTAAACATTTTCTGTTCTAAGCAAAACACAGTTTGAGAAATATGAAATAAAGATTCTCTATTACCGCATTATCATTTTGATGACCACTGCAGTTAAGAGAATTTGGGGACATGTGCTGAACATTGGAATTGGAAATAAGTTGACTAGTAGCACCAGCATCATTAAGATTAAATTGCCTTAAGATGTCGTCTTGTTGCGGCCATAGTACAGGGGTCATCTCTGGATTCTCAATGGATATTCTCCGATCATCGTAACCAACGCCACTAACCTGTGAGTTAGACGGTACAATTTTTGCTACACTTTTTTTAACACCATCAATCTTCATCCCACCTTCTCTTAGACAAAGAAGTGCTGAGGTATATGTCTCTGGTGTTATAGCCCCATCCTCAGCAAATCTAATTGCCTCCTTGCATAAATGGTTATATCTTTTGGTAAGAGATTCATGACCCTGTAGCTCCTTGCACAGGTCGGTTACATCCACAGTTTTAGCATTTCTAGTCCAACGCTTCAAGATGTAATGTGATGGCAGGGTGAATACATTAGTTACGGTAAAAACTGTCAAAACATGTCTGCATAGGATGCCAGAATACTCAAACATCTTACAGCTACAATTTGCTTTCAGTTCTGGTATATTCAAAGATACAAAATAGGCTTTATTGACGTCCTCAAATTTCACTACCCTGTATGTACTGTTATGCTCATCTCCGTCAACTCTATTTGCTGTATATACAAATGTCTCCACTAGCTCATCAAGAAACTTTGAAAATATTTTCTTTGTATATTGAGTAAGAGCCTGTTTTTCCATAGGGGAAGGTGTCCTCAGCACCGGAGCCGCGTACATTGTGTCAAAATCTGCATTCACTTCTCTTTGAACTGAATTCTCCAAAGCTCTTTCATATTGCCTAAAGAACATTGGCAAATTAGTTTGCTGATTTACATAACCATCAAAAAATGAGCTCTCACACCCCAAACTGGTAAAAGTTGTTGCAAAGAAAGAGTCCCGAAAATAAACAGGCACCCATTGTCTACGGGCAGCATATAGAGATTGAAGCCAATCATTTTTCTTCAGATCATACTTTTCAATAATAGAAAACCAAAATGATTCAAATTCCTCAATTGTCTCAGTCATGTTGATGCAGTTATAGAGGTCCAACTGAAAATTAGGATGCATGCGACATACATAGGCCATTCTTTCTTGGCCTTCTCTTAACATATGCCACTGGCTTACACGATGGCAGATGCCTGGAAACACCTGGGCAACTGCAACCTGTATGGCTCTGTCTTTGTCCGTGGTCAAGGATAGAGGAGCCTGATCACTCATCGCAGCCAGAAATGTCTTGAATAGCCACAGGTATGTAGCCTCAGATTCATCCAAAAGCAGAGCACAGCCAAACAAAATTATCTGACCGTGATGGTTCACTCCTGTAAATGGAGCAAACGGGACATTATATTGATTTTTAAGATATTTTGTCTCCAGAACAACAGAATCCCCAAAATGATTGTAGGCAGTCCTTGACCGTGAGTCTGCCCAAAATGCATTAGCCATTCGATTCTCTTCATCAAGCTGTATGGCATAGTAAAATCCTGGGTTCTCGGCCTGCATTTTCTTAAAATAATCAAGGAGATTCTGAGCATCTCTACCTAATGTTCTTCTTCGATTGGAATATCCTGCCGTATAACATGAAGAGCTAATGTGTTTCATTGTATGAGTTAATCCTGAAGCAGGCATATGTTTCGCTACATTGTTCATATCCGAAGAAACAGTATTTCCATCCATAGACACATACATCATGCCACTTGGAACTCCAGCAATCTCATTAAAAGCTTCAGCTGCATTTATTGTGGCACCATAATGTCTCTTATGCAGAGAGCGTTGGAAAGCATCCAATTCCCCACCATCATTCGAATCATCATCGCCATCATCGGTGACTCCGCCATGTTGACCCATGTTCCCCATTTCCACACCCTTTAGTTCAACGTCCATAGAGGAAGTCAGGAACCCACTTTCTCACACACTATCTGAAGACTGAATCACCACAATACCGACGCAAGCAGACAGCATTTCTCAACACCTCTGCTACAGCATCATTCGCTCCAAATCTGCATAGATTTCAACAGTTCAAACCCACAAAAATGTTTATGCAAACTAAACAAATAAATAACGAAAAGGTCTGAAACAACCCTGTACCTAACCTTCTCTACGTCTATGCTTCAACAGTGAACCATCATGGTCAGATAATTCGATCAATACAAATAACACTCTACCTCGCTCAAAATAACAATTTCACCATTCCCACGCGAGTTTAAAAACTCAAAATAACACAGCAAATTTCCATTCCTTAATACGCTTTTGCCTTGCAAATTTGAATAACAGTCAGTTAAGTGTGCTCCAAAACCACTTCGATAATAGAAAAACATTTTCAACTGATATATTTGCACGCTCCCCGACTTCATGAACACAGTAATTTCAAACAAAGCACAGTAGCACGAATAAGCATAGACGTACCTCTGATTTCAATAAAAGGTGAATAAGACAGAAGCAATAAGTATTTACCCCGCCCCCAGTCGATGAGAAATTGGGGGAACTTGAAATTCTAGGGTTTATGCCGTACGACGGCGTTTTGACAACGAACGGCGACGTTGCGGAGAAACAGCGACGGGAGCGAGAAAGGGAAGGAAGCATAGACGTATCTCAGTGGACCGCGGGCATTTCAACCGTTGAAATTTGATAACGCTGAGATTGTTTTATGGATCGACGGTTTAGATGTGAGGATTAAAAACCAAGGGTGGATTTTGGTGCAAATTTTGTGTTCGGATATTTAGAGCCTGTTTGTTTTGGCTTTTGTAAAAAATGAGAAGTCAATAGAAAAAGGAGAAGGAGGGAGAATGAGAAGTCAAAAGCAAATGCAGTTCAAATAATTGTTTGGATTGATGTATTAAAAGCTGCTTTTTAATGGGAACATGTTTGGATGAATGGTATGTAGAATGACTTTTTATATACTAAAATTACTAAAAGGGATATCAATCTTATAAGAGTATTTAAAATTTATTTTATTTCAATTTAGTATATATTGTATATTATAAATCTGAAAATATATTTAATTTTTTTTAATAGGTAAATTTAATTAATATATATGAGATAATTATTTTAATTATATTATAAATAAAATTTATTATTAACAACAAATTAGAAATAGAAGGCACTAGACATGATGAGCCATGAAAATTCATCCGAGCCATGAAAATAATTATATAAACAAAGTAGAAAACAATTATATTAACCAAAGTATAAATAATAATTAACTAAAATTAGAAACATGATGAGCCATGAAAATTCATCCGAGCAAATAGAAGGCACTAGACATGTTTCTTTTATGCTTGATTTTAATTAATTGATATTAGGGCCTAGCAATTTGTTTTTTTTTTTTTTTTTTCCTATTCATGGGTTTATTTGATACACTAGAAATCCATGTTAATAAATAACAAGTCATGCAAGAAAGATTAAAAAACAACCGAAGTGCATACAGAATATACCTTTGCTTGATTTTAGTGGGCGACGGTGGATGAATAGAAATTCTACAATGTAGGCGACGGTGGATGAACATAAAAAAATTCTGAAAAGGTTGAAGACACAATGATGGACGATGCTTGATTTTAGGGATTTAGAAATTACCTAATTTAATAGGGATATTTTGGTATTTTTCTTCCTAAAATAACTTCTCCTTTTTCTGAAAGTAACCCCCTACTGACTTTAAAAAAAGGAGATTTTTAACTTTTGCTTCTCCTTCTACTTTTTTAAAAAGGCAAAACAAACAACCCAAAAAATAAAAAAAAAAGACTTTTTGGAAAAGGAAAAATCAAAAGGAGAAAAAAAAAAGGCAAAACAAACAGCCTCTTACTGACTTGCAGGTGGGGGTGACAATGGGTCGGTTTGAATTTTGGGTTCGGTTCGGTTTCGAGTATGACCCACACTCATTGTCATCCCTAACCGGGTCGGTTTTGGGTTATTTTTTGTAAGCCCCAAGATCCGACCCAAGCTCGAATCTTTTTTTGATTCTCGGTTCTGACCCAGATTCATTGTCATCCCTACTTGCAGGTATTGAAGGCATCATTAAATTAAATTTAATTAATTAATTAAGTGTGTTAGTAAAATTCAAAAATACCTTAAAAGTAAAGATAATAATAATTCATCTGAGTCCAAACCAACCATTCTTGAAATGTTTGGAAATTTAATACTATTCAGTATTCATACACGCATTTTGACTTAAAGTTTTATTATAGTTATATAAGTTAAAATATAGCTAAGTGAGATCTTGTTAGATTCGTTTCGTTGTGTAGTTTCTAAATATCGAACTTTTAGAATTTTTACTTGTACAAAAATCAAGTTATTAATGATTTAAAATATGCATTAAACTGCGTGCATTGTGGATCCGTTTCAATTTTTAATAACGGATGAAGTATATCACATATTCACATCAGTTAAGTGTGCTCCAAAACCATTTCCAAAAGTATTTCACATCACATCAAAATTTACAATCTAACCATTAGAATCTCAAAAGCACAGCCCATTTCAAACTAGCATATGATATTGTTGATCATTCTTCCTAACCCACAAATTATTCCTTGAACATAAAACCGCACTGACAGCGCCAAGTTGATAAGACCATCTCCAACCCACCCTGCATTTTGCTATTTTTGCAGGGTGGGAGTGGAGGTGGGGCTCCAACACACCCTGCATTTTTGCAGAAAGCACTCTCCCAAATGGGAGGATGCTACAATGTTTCTCTCAAATGAGAGAACACTATTCACACCCTGCATTTTTCTCCTTCTTCATTTTTTATTTTTTTTTTAATTTTAAAATTTATATATTATCATAACTTAATATAAAAATATTATCAATTGAAAAAATTATGAATAAATTGTAAATTTAATTATTTAAATATTTAAAAAAGTAATTTAAAATGGAATAGATAGGCAGTATTCCTTAATTCTGCAAAAATAGAGGGATGGGTTGGAGATGAAACTACTGTAGCTATCCTGTAAAAATAGATATTTACACTGTAGCTCTGCAAAAATAGAGGGTTGGGTTGGAGATGGTCTAATACTCCCTCCTCCTCCTATCCCATTAAAAATGACTACTTTCTTTTTTCCACTAAAAATGACTACTTTCTTTTTTGCACAAAATCCAATAAACAGTTTATATCTCAAAATCCTATCGTAGGTATAAGTATGCATACTTTTTTAAACAGTAAGATTTATAATAAGACCACACTTGACGATTTTTTAAGTAAGATTTCTAATAAGACCACACTTGACGATTTTTTAATGGGCCGGAGGGAGTACTTATTATCTGATAGAACAAACAGAAATCCTATCGGAATTATCACTCAATTACCGCCTATCTCCGAAGAGAAGGCGGAGCCTAGCGGCGAAACCTCCGGTTGGCTCTCGAGCGGCTTCGGCTCGGAGACACTGCTTGATGTGATCCATGCGTAACATGAGCTTTTGTTGCTCCTCCTGCAGCTCGGCGTGAATGCGATACACTTTTGGCTGAGCGACCGGCAGCTTAGGAGTAGGATTCCGGTGGTCATTGAGATGAATTGTATGAATCCTTGTTTGTGTTTCTTGGCATTCCCGATGAAATCAAGACTCTTGCGGTGGGCATTAGGGTTTTGAGCTCCACCACCTGCGGATGACGACGACGATTGCATACTTTCCCTTCACCGCCTGCTTTCCTCTTTGGGTATATCGACTTTCGACAGTAGACAAAGGATAATTAAGCTAAGCGGTTAATAATTTTTTTTTTTTTAAAAAAAAAAGATCTTGGGCCCAAGCCCATAAAATTAATTAGTGGACTGGGCTGCTCCTCAGAGTTCCAAGGCCTATCACCAAACTTGGCGTTTTGACCGTTTCATAGAATTCAGTATGGGTGGCTCCTCCCAAACAACACTGACCTTAGGTATCATCAAATTAATGGTTTAAAATCAACATTCTTCCAGTAGAAATCAGCTGCAACATTAATATATTGTACTACTACTGCTACTACTAAATTGACAGAATGATCAATGAACTCTAATAGAAGTATCTACTGAATAACATTTTACATAAACATTGAATTATAACCAGATCAATTCCGATCAGTTTACATTATATTGCTTTAGATATAATGACTAACAGATGATACAAGAGAAAAGTAGTATAGATATATAAACAACTAGATCATGATTGCTCATCCAGCACCAAGAGAAACAAATAATGCAACATGAATGGCATAACAGGAGACTAAACTATTGCAGAGAGTAAATTGTGTGTTCAATGAGAAGGGATCGGATCAATATTCAAATCTACTAAACTTTCTTAATCAGGGTTTTTGACTTTTTGTAATGGGAAATTAAAAAGAAATTTTGAACCCCCACCCCACCATTAAATACAAGTTGAGGATATAGTCGTCAATGGTTATATAGAATAATTAATGTTATTAAAAAAAAAAACAAAAAAAAAACAAGTGTTTATATATGTCTCTGGTGTTATGGCCCCATCCTCAGCAAATCTAATTGCCTCCCTCCTTGCATAAATGGTTATATATCTTGTGGTAAGAGATTCATGACCCTGTAGCTCACTCGGTTACATCCACAGTTTTAGCATTTCTAGTCCAAAGCTTCAAGATGTAATGTGATGGCGGCAGGGTGAGTACATTAGTTTCGGTACAAAAAACTGTCAGAAACATGTCTGCATAGGATGCCAGAATACTCAAACATCTAACATCTTACAGCTACTATTCGCTTTCAGTTCTGGTATATTCAGAGATACAAAAAAGTAGGCTTTATTGGCGTCCTCAAATTTCACTACCCCCGTATGTACTGTTAAGCTCATCTCCATCAACTCTATTTGCTGTATATACCTTCAAAATAGGCTTTATTGACCGCCTCTACAAAACAGGCTTGACATTCAAGTTCCAACATACAAAAATTTTCAAGTAGTTCCATTGCAATTATTTATTTCTAGAACTCTCTTCCCTAAAACCATGCTCCAAAACAATGATGAAATTGATAATCTAACCACTGCATATTTAAAATCAAATTCCCCTCTTACACATTCTTCATTATTGTTCTATAGACCCATAGCTTGTGCAGGTGGGTAAGAGGGAAAGAGCCTCCTCTATTCTACCTCTTTAAAGCACCATAGTTTGGTCCATTGTAGTATTTATATATATAGCCAACCCTATGCCAGAACTAATCAAATCCCAAAAGGTATAGCTTTCTGCTCACATTTCCAGCTGTTAAATTAAATCCAAAAGGCAAGATTTGCCCTCAACACTTGTTTAGTCACACCAACACTCACCCAACTATATCACATTTTTATCAAAAAAGATACACATCCCAACTCACAATCTTAGAGAAACACATATCATCATCAAAAAAACAGCTACAACCATGACCAAGCCCAGTACCCCCCTCACCTCCATCGCCACAACCGCAGCGTACCTGCTAATAATTGTTTCCATGGCAGCATATCCGCCAACCAAAGCACAATCCCCAGCGCCAGCGCCATCTCCAGGGCAGGATTGCTTCTCAACTTTGATCGACATGGCTGATTGCCTCAGCTTTGTGCAGAATGGGAGTACGTTGAGGAAGCCTGATCCACTCTGCTGCCCAGAAATTTCGAATATTATAAACACACAACCAGTTTGCTTGTGTAAATTCCTAGCCAATTCAAGCCAGTTTGACCTGTCTGACATTGATACCAGTAGGGCACTAGAACTGCCCACTCTTTGCAACATTTCTGCTCCTTCCGTTAAGCTGTGTGCACGTAAGCGCTTTTCTGGTTAATCCGCAAGTCTGTTTTTGGAAGTGTAATGATAGTTTCAGATGCTATTTACTGGGAGTTATTTATGACTTTTTTAGATTAATCTGCAAACCTGTTTTGAGGTATAATGATATTTTCAGTTGTTATGTATTAGGATGTTATCTATGAAAAACAAGATCTATATGCATTATGAAATAAACCTTGTACATTTTGACAGAAGGGAGAAATTTAGTAATCAGAGTCACAGTTCAGTGTGGTTGATCAACTTTTCTTTAACTACAGTTTGTAACAGTTTTGTTTTGTTTATATGTAGTTGTAGGAGTGCCTGTACCAGGTGCCGGATTAGCACCGAGCCCTTCGCCAGGTATGGGTCTTACTTTCCATTCCTTAAAACGATAAACCTTATATTGGTAAGATGTTAAGGTTATAACTAATATAAAGAGTAAATATTGGCGTTGGTGAATTAGGTATGTTTCTTATATAGAGTGATTTTTTAAAGTTTTCATTAAATAATTTACTGTTGCTTGTGAATATTACTGACTCGATCCTTCTTTTCCCGGTCTTCTTGCAATCGTAACAGCTAGCTCATCTACTATAAATGAGAGTGGAAGTCCAACAAGCAATTTGAAGTCGTCGTCTAAAATTATTGGATTATTGCTAGTTTTGTTGACATGTTTGGTTATTAATTATAGTTGTGCATTCATTCATTGATTTTTTACTTATGTTGTGTGTCGGGATGGCCACTCCTGCCATAACAATAAGATGTAACAGCTTGGCTTATGGATTTCACTGGATCTTTGGAGTGTATAGGAGGATGTTATAGTTATGCTATTTTAGAGCATTTTTATTAAGTATTGGTTGTTTTGATATACATCTTCTAAACTCATTTATGCATTGTGTTTCTACAAGGTAGACTTTGATTTCATTTGTTATTATAGAATGAAACTAACCTGTTTTTACCCTAAACAACAATATTTTCCACTTGACCGTAGGACCAAGAGTCGCACGTTCTTCATACAAGCTCGCGTAGGGCTCATGTGTACAGGGTGGATTTTTTGTGTCATAGTATACTCACAAGCACTTGAATTTACATGCTTGTGAACCTATCCTGCAAGAAAATTCTCTAACAACTATGCCCTCCTAGGACACAAGACTTTACTCAAATACCACAATCGTCTTGAAATCCAATGGATTTTTTGCTTATTAATATGTTAAGACAAAATTATGTTCTCCTACTGATGTGGGTTGAAAGAGTCAAATACAAAAAACAATTGTGACATGATCAGGTCATTTGGCCAAAAGTACATTCCTCCTAATTGATGTATCCTCTAATATTCCAGCTCAAGTTCAGAGAAAAGGTCAATTAATAACGAAGGCCAATCACTAAATCATTATATCCAATTGGTTAATGAATTCAAACAAATATCAGCTAAAGACAGTCAAAAAATTGAAAGCTGGGTACAATGGAGGGACTGTGCAAACATGATAAAAGGTAAACTCATGAGAGTAAGAAAATGGAGATGTCAGCCAAATCAATCATTCTAAACAGTAAAGGAAACAACAGAAAGAGTTCCAAGCCAAAAATGGAGATAATGATCATAGCAACGCTAAGACTATCCTAGTAATACTAACATAAACTCTATAAAAACAGTAAGGAAACTATAATCCATCTAGGCCTTTAACTTCCCACTTACTCTACGCCTGCCATGCCAGCCATTCTTATCGCTGTTCATCTGATTCTTCTTGGCCGCAACTGAACATTGCTCATCTTGGCTGCCTTTAGTACTCATTTCTAGCTGGAGCCTACGACGCCTCATCCTGTTCTCAAGCCTAATACCTCTTAAAGTCTTAGCCCTTTGCTCAATCTCCAAAGCCTGTGAGAAGTTCCAGATCCTAACAACACCTTCTTCACCACCACAAACAATTCGATCAGAGCCAATCGCAACTGAGAATAAATTGCTTCCAAATCCATGTAGCATTCTCTGGGGAGGCTCTACATTCTTTTGATCAAAGTTGCAAGACTTCAATGTACTTTCAGCAGAACTTTTTCTCTTCAGCAACTCTCTAATATCAATAAGTGAAATCTTCCCATCGCTAGAGGCTGAAACCAGCCATGGGAACTCAAATGCGAGAGAATATACGGGCCCACTATGAGGTATCCAAGTAGCAATCTTTCGCAAATTGCATTTGGAATTTCTGGTCATCTCAAACATGTGTATTGAGCCATCTTCTCCCCCACTAAACAGAAGATTTCCTGTGTGACTCCGTGCCAAAGCATATGCATTACCAGCATGAGGGCTATTAATTATTGCTAGTTGACTACCACTGTTAGTATCCCAAATGTAGACACCAGTACCTGCAGTGCTTCCAATTGTGGTATCATGAGGAACAAGACTCCAAACCCAGTCATTGTGCACAAGCACATTCAAACATTTCAAGGAACAGCGATCCCAAACACATATTGTCATGTCCCACGAACCACTATACATCTTGCTAAAATCCAGTGCAAGACAAGTTATGGGACCATTGTGTTCCCAAACCCTGAATTCCAAATTATTTTGATTTTGCGGAGCTCTGAGATCAAACAAGCGAGGGTTCCCCTCCTCCACCATCCAACCATGTATGAATCCATCTGTACCCCCAGCAACCAAAAGCCTTGAATCAGCTGCAATTGCACGAATAGTACAACCCAGAGGTCGTGATGACGCTATGGACAAGCCTTCCTCCATGTCCCACATCCTCAAAACCTGGTCATACCCTGATGTGAACACTAGCTTCTTGGACACCAATACAAAGACTATCCTAACAGCTTCAGTATGCCCGTACAGTGTGTCCATACTATAATGTCCCAAAAAACTTTTGCTCTGAAACTCCCTCTCCACAAAAAGCTCCTTCCATGACTTCTCATTTGAACACCCTGGCCCTAAATTGACAGAAGTTGCTGGATGGCCCCACCTCTCTTTGTAAAACTCCTGCCAAACGTGATGCTCTGAGGCGAGCCTATACAAAGATGTACTGACACAAGACACAATTCCAAGTTCTCTCGGGTCCAGGAAATTAAGGATTTCTGAAATTAATGCAGGAGGAAGGTCGGAAAATGAACGGTTACCATCCAGAAATGGCCCGCACAAACATGTCCCGTGTTTAACATTTGATTTAAGCAAACCTTCGGAATTTCCAGCATTCGGAACCTTATTCTTGTCAGACAAAATAAGTGGTTTGGGGCTGGCTTTTTCTGTAAGAGGATTATCCAATCGATTTGCTGAAATATCCAATGATATTATTTTTGTATCCCCTTGGCATTCAAATGCCATAAACTGATACTCCTGATTCCTTCTAAAAAAACCACCCCAAGAAGACTCCGGTTACCAAACTTTATGGATAAACTTTTGAAATATCACCAGAATCTCCAGATAAAGAATTTAAACCCGCTGAATGGAAACAAAAAACAATCCAACTCAATCACACCCAACTCAATCACACCCTCAATCACAAAAATTCAACCTAATAAGCAAACCCCCAGATCAGCGACAAATACGCGGAAATGCAGTCCAATAGCTATAAAATTGAAATCAAACACAAAAACAGAATGGTGAGGAAAAAGGAACCAACAATTTTCAGGATCGCAATAGAAATTGATGTGGGCGGACCTAATAAATTCCCAGGAAAAGGGGAAAAAAAAAATGGAACAAGAATGAACGTTAACAACCAAACAGGAACAGCAAAAATAGGGTGTGACCGAGATTGAGTGGAGATATACCTCAAAGAAATTAAAAACGCAAAATTTTCTGCTTGATGCGAGCGAGAGCCAATAACGACGGACAATCGATTTGCGAAAGGGATTGTGCTTCAGATTACAACCAGGTTCTTCGGTTTCTCTTCAGCGGTGCATAATTTGGGGAGGATTCAAAGGCGGAAATTAGGGATGCACAATCCGAATATGCGATACTATGCTGTGGTGGGTCGGGTTTGATGGGTCAATTTCACAAATATGCCCTGACCCCATTTAATACTTCCTCCGTTCCCAATCCCAAATGTTTAAGACATTTGGTTTTGGGTACTATTCAGCAATGCACTTTGATTTAAAGTTTTATCATAGTTATACAAGTTAAAATATAGTCAAGATGGATCTTGTTAGATTCGTCTCGTCGTGTAGTTTTTAAATATTGAACTTTTAGAATTTTTACATATACCAAACTTGAGTTATTATTGATTCAAAATGTGTATTGGACTGCGTGCGCAGTGGGGTACGTAAAAAAGATTTGGGAACGGAGGAAGTATTTTTCACGAACCCATTACTATAGGTTAAAAAGCGGATTTATTATTTTTTCTGAACCAAAATAAGTGGAGTAATAACCAACAGCAGTTGGCTTGAGTGGATGGGGCTCTAGTCGCTTGGCCTGGGGATACCCTGATATTCACCTAAAAAAAAAATTAAGTGGAGTAATAATTTTTAAGCTACGAGTAACCCGAGGTAAAGTTGTTTAAATGGGTACAACATACATCCCAATAAAGCACACAAACATAACACTCAAATTAATAAAATTACGATTAATTTTATTACTCCATTCGTTTTCAAAAAGGAAAAAATGCCAAAATGGTGCCGTAACTTTGTCAATTTTTCAATTTGGTGCCATAAGTTTGAAGTTTTCTAATTTGATGCCGTAACTTTGCTAATGTTCTCCAAAATGGTCCCATCAGGCCTTAATAACTCATATTTGCTGGCGTGGCACGTGATTAGTGTAAATAATTAATTTAAGTGTACCATGTAGGTATCACGTAGGCATAAATTGATTTTGACCTACACATTTGGAAACTTTCTAACCCTATTTCTCATTTAATGGTCCCCTTCCAACTCTGCAAGTACGCATAAAATGTGTTTGAAAGTATCCATATGTGTGGGTTAAACTCAGTCAATGCCTAAGTGACACCTACATGATATAATTAAATTATTATTTACACTAATCTCATACCACATAAGTAATAGTGGGTGATTAAGGCATGATGGGACCATTTTGGAAAACATTAACAAAGTTATGGCACCAAATTAGAAAACTCCAAACTTATGGCACCAAATTGGAAAATTGGCAAAGTTACGGCACTATTTTGGCATTTTTTCCTTTTCAAAAACATGTTCAACTTTACGTGAGTTGGAAAAAGAAAAAAGTTCATTTATATTTTAAGTAAACTTATTTTATCCCCTTCCTATATACTACCTCCGTCTCACTATAATTGCTACGGAGCATTATTTGATACTATTTATTGTTTAACTTTGATTCAAATTTTTATCATACTTATGTAAGAAAAATATAGTCAAGTGAGATCTTGTTAGATTCGTCTAAGCTTATAGTTTTAGAATATCAACTTTTTTTAAAATTTTTCTTGTACACAATTTAAGTTATTAATCGTTAAAATTGTGTATCGACATTCGTGTCAGGAGGAAGTGTAGCAATTTGAATGAAACGGAGGAAGTATTTTTATCTTTCTATTTAACATATTATTTTTAATTAAAAATATTTTCAATAATATGAATAAAATATATAAAATCTATATTTTTCTCATGAAAAAAAAGGAGGGACAGAGCCTATATCATTCCAATTTTTGCTTAGGACAGTACATAACACGGAGGTCGGGAGTTGGGAAGCGCAAAACATAGCAACAAGCGTAAAATAAATCACTAAGAATCAAAGTGGCTGGCAAACTTGCTGCCAATGTCTTTTTGGAAACTCCAATAGGTCTGTTGCCTCCAAAGCCTCCATATGGGATTTGACAAAATCTTGTGGTCTTCCACTCCAGTTTGAATTATGGCCTCTAGCTCGTTTACTAGCATGGGTTGATGGGTCTTCTACTAAAACCGCAGTATGGCGGTCCTTTGGTAGTGTTGTTTGGATCCGTCGGGATCTAGCTCCAGACGGTTGTATGGTCCAATCTGAAGGGGAAAAGGCATGCCGTGGGATTTTAAAGGTCGGAGGTTTAGGTTGCGCGGAGCTTGTGGATGTTTGCCATTCATGGATGTCTTGGGGGGCGAACGCCTTCTGGGGGGAGATCGATTCGATCTGAGGGGTGGATCAAGTCTCATAGGAGTTGTATCAGTAGTTCGCTGTATCCTAGGATTTTCATCATCTTCTTGGATATCATAAAGTGATGAGAATTGGTTTCTAGTATGGGTCGGGGCCTTTCGTCGAACATCTAGTGGTATAGTCGTGGGATTAGCAGGACGGTGGCATTGAGGAACTATCATCCAAGGGCCAAATTATGCATCCTGCTTCGGCGGGGGTTGGTTGACTTGCTCCTCCTGGGTTACCTTTGACGGGCAATTGGCAATCTGGTGCCCAATCCTTCCACAATGAAAGCAAATGTTTCGCATATTCTAGTATTCAAAAACGATTATTTTACCATCCACCTGGACCTTGGAAGATAAAGACTTGTCGATGTCAATTCGGATAGCCAATCTTGTGTATTTACCTCTAGAAGTCGCGTCCGTATTGAAGTTTAGACTAATCACATTCCCAATTTTTGTGCCTACGGAATGGATTTAAGCAATTGTTGAGATCAAAGAACTCATCCCATTGTTGTACATGGAGGTAGTTACCAACAACCATCCAACGACCTCCTGTTACGACTGTGAGCGCATCTCCTTTACCACTGAACTGTATTACAAAGAAGTCGTTGTCAATCTCGATGAGAGGTAAATCTATTGTGGCCTGCCAAATCTTTTACAGCCCGTTTTTTAGTGTCATGTATGAAATCCTTCTCCCCATCACTTTGATGACTACTGCATATGTCCAAGGTTTTAGGAGGTGCTTCTTGAAGGAATCTGAAAAGTGAAGTTGTGGATGCCATCCTCTAGTGAGTACGTCGTTGTCTCTCACAAGATCGTCGTCTTTCTCATCTAATTATACATGAATGAAACCTGCTCCCTTTCAAACTATGTTGCTATAAGGCAATTGTGGCCGTGTGGTTGGATCTCCATCGCCTCTTGGGGTTCATCCCCATGATCATCCTCCATTGAAGGTTTCCAAAATGGAGAAGGCCGGAATCTTAAAATAACTTATTAGTCCACCATTTCAATCAGGGGCATATCTATTACCAAGTTAGGGTAGTAATGGACACCACTTAAATGGATGAAATTGTTATTTTAGGGTATAATTTTTTTTATATGACACCACTTAATTTGTATGGTGACACCACAATTAATTTCAACTAAGTTTTTCTCTATATTTTTGTGTTGTAACTACTATCCCTAATTTAAATATAACTTTCACTATTTTTGGGACACCACTTAACAAAATTTCTGGATCCGCCACTGATTTCAATCTTGGAGGATCCAAGGAAAGGCATTAGTTAATATTATTATTTTGAATATGGGACAAATCTTAAAAAGTACTCCAATATAAAACGAATTCTACACTATTCAATTGATTCCCCGCATATATGCTTTTTACTTATGTTTGGGTGGAAAGTCTTATGCCTGTTCATATAATGGAAATAGAAAGATCTAACTCATCTTGTAAAAAATTTATAAAATAGTTCCTATATTTTTTAATTAATTCTGGCTTTTAAGATGAGATTTATCAAGAAAAGTTAAAAAAGTTATTTTGAAATAAAACTTTTCAATATTATTTAGTAGCCAATTAATGGTCGGGGTTTGAACAAGTCAACGATCTAAAACTGAAATACTAAGTTGACTATTTTTTTTTAAGTGAATACTATGATATTTTCAGACTACATTTGACCCAAAATTAATTTTTCAATGATTGAGTGTGCAGGTTGCATCTCCCAAATCAGAATTCAGTACACACAAAGACTCGAATTCAAAACATAATTTTATATACATAAAGCAGAATTCGCATTCTTGACTGAGTTGGACTTAAATAACTAAATATAAGAATTAATGAAAGTATGTTAAATCAAAACTCTATAAAAATATTTTGAATTTTTAATGTTTGGATGTATTCCATTTATATAATAAAAAGGTTTTAACAAAGTTTGATGTATTTAATATAAATTTTAAAAAGTTTTATAAATTTAGAGATATTTAATATATATTTTAAAAAGTTTGAGATATTCAATTGTCCATAAATTTTAAATTTTTTATAAGTTTTAATGGATCATCTAAAAAAATATAACTATATAAAATCTCTCTGAACTATCAAAGATTTATTCGGATCTCTACAAGTCAACCAAACTCTACATGGAGTGCATTTGATCCAGATTTTTATGAATTTTAAAAAATTGGTGAATTTAAAAAATTCTTGACTCTCCAATTAATAATGTATAGACTTCATGTAGAGTTTGACTGACTTGTATAGAATACGTATAATATTTGATTGTTTAAAGATATTTTGCATAGTTATGTTTTTTAAGATAATCCATTAAAATCTATGAAAACTTAAAATCCATATACTATTGAATACCACTGGATTTTTAAAGACTTTTTACAATATATATTGAATACCTTCAATTTTTTAAAAGCTTTTTAAAATCTAAATTTAATACACCAAACTTTAAAAATCCAAAAAAAAAAGTCTTGATTGAATACACCACAACAGTCTATATAAAGTCAATTAACTATACATGGAGTATTTGGACTTTTTAAATCAACCGACTTCTTCAAGTTCATAAAACTCTATCAAACATTCAATCGAATACACACTTTCATAATTTATTATATAGATATAGATATATATATATATAATAATGATATATTCATAATCTAAATCAAAATACAAATAACATAATAAATACACAATATCATATTGTACTATCTTCTTTCCTTAATATTACCACAACTTAACTCCTGTTTCATGCAATTCAATGTTATTTTTAATCCTTAATAAATCAAACTGCATACAAATAAAAAACTATGAAAATTTTATTCTAAATCTATGCGATATTGCGATTAGACGAATCCAACAAGATTCCACATGATTATATTTTATTTTATACTCCCTCCATCCCAGCTAACGTGTCATGTTTGACTTTTTGACACTGTTCATTGTTCTACTTTGACTTGATTTTATTGCATGTATAGATTTCGAAAAAATAGTCGAGTTTGGTCTTGTTAGAATCGTATAGTCATGTAATTTTAGAATATATATTTTACATAATTTTTTGTTGTACACATTTTGAGATATTACCGGTTGAAAAAGTGCATTGGATTGTGTGCAAAAGTGATACAAGACAAGTTAAGTGAGACGGAAGGAGTATAATTATATTAAAAAATTGAACTAAAGTTACTCATGCAACAATAATCTAATCCCTCCGTAACCCTAAACCGGAAGTATTTGATGGTTTAATAACTTAAATGCTGGTTAGTTTAATCTTGGTCAATATGTCAGTACATTATGCTATTTATTTATTTATACAACTATTTACACAAAAAAACAAAGAGATTAGCACTCCATCTCCATCTATAAGAATGTGTTTCTGTCCAGAAACATGATCCTACTCGTCAAATGTTATACACCGACTTTATCACAAACAAATGTTATAAAGAAGAATAATACAACCTCCGTCTCGGTATTTTTATTACGGATGATTTTTTTGGCACTATTTACTATTTAACTTTGATTCAAATTTGTATTATAGTTATGTACAAAAAACATAATCAAGCGAGATCTTGTTAGATTCGTATAATCTTGTAGTTTTATAATATCAACTTTCTATAATGTTTTATTGTATGCAATTTAAGTTACTAACCGTTAAAAATTTATATCGATATACATGTTGGGTGAGCCCATAACAAAAATAATGAGACGGAATAAGTATAATACTATAGTATAAATAAAATCTTATTAAAAATTTTCTAATCATATAATTGAAAATTAGCTTACTCAGAATTAGCTAAGTGTTGTGTGACCCTGTTTGGCGAAACAACTAACTCAGAATTAGCTTTTTGAGAGACAATTTAAGAAAATTAGCTTATTTAAAAAGACAAAAATAACTTAAAACAGTGTTCAATCAGCTCTTTTTGAAACCACTGCAAATAGCAGCATTTTGGATTTTAGTTTATTCTAGGCAAAAAGTTAGTCTATAAATTATCAAACAGCTAATTATCAATCAGCTCATTATTATTCTAGGCCTTGTTTGGGAATTAACTGTTAGCTGTTAACTGATTATGTGAGTAATAATTAGTTAAAATTAGCTGTTTGGCAATTTCGAGACTAACTCTAAGCTAAAATAAAAAATGCTGCTATTTGCAGCGGTTTAAAAAAGAACTGATTGAACACTGTTTTAAGTTATTTTGTCTTTTTAAATAAGTTAATTTAATTCAAATTGCCTAGAATAAGTTAATTCCAATTAGCTATTTTGCCCAACAGGGCCACAACATCAATTAACAGCTAACAACTATTTTCAAATTCAGATTTGTACTATTACACATAAAATGACAAATACAGAGAAAGTGAGTACTTTAAGTGGCGTCAAACTCCAACCTCATCATTCAAACATTGTCACATTGATGGTTGTGTAAATAAATGATGAGTAAGTACCTAAAAATCATGTACCTCAAAATTCAATAAATGCATCTAAAAAAAATTCATTAATGATAGAAATCCCCACCCACTCCCCAACTCACTTTGCCCCCTCCCTCGTCACATTTATTTTCAAATAAAAATTTCAAATCAAATAAAATAGTACAGCCTCTGTTCAGTAATTCTATCAAAATTAATTTTTATAACTATTTTAAGGACAAAGTTATTGAATGATCCGTGACTTACTAACTCATTTTATGTGTTAATATTATATACTAGCACTATACTAGTTCTATAATATAGTGATAAATTGGTTATCTAAAAATTTCCTCAATCACTCATGACTCATCTATCTAATGGGCAATTTTATTATTAAAAATATGGATAAAAATATAATTTAAATTGAATTTCATCCCATCCCTAAGCTTTAAAGAAAGTAACATGAGAAGACTAATAAATATGGAGTAGTATTAGTATACCATTGTACTCACAATAATATTACATTACATATATCTATATGTATCTATCTATCTATCTATCTATGAATATTTTTAATCTCCCTCTGAATCTCTCCTCTCTCCCTATAAATAGCTTGAATATATAAACACCTGAAATTTAGGCACTCTACTATTTGTTTTTTCAGTCTTCTTCTTTCTCCTTCACACACACCGCACACACACTCTTCTACTCAGAGGGACAAAACTCAAAACTCAGAGTGGGGTGGAAGAGTCTTAATTAAAGATTTCAATTCAATCTACCCGTTTATTTTTTTTTTCTTTTTGTGAAATTATATATATTTGTATATGTGTGTATTGTGGGGTGGGTGGGTGTTGGCGTGTGCAATGGCGGTGGATGAATTGGGGCTGAATTGGGGTTTGTGTGGCGTGTTTTCAAGCTGGTAATCTGTGAATGGAATTCAAGAATGGGGTGTAGTTCATCCCACGAATTTTCCTCTTCTTCTACTATCTAAATCTCTAATTAGGTATTCCTTTTTCCCTTCTTTAGAGAAATTTCTGGTCTCTCCATATACCGCTATTTATGCTTTTGGCCTTTTTTCTTACATTAATAAATGGAATGATAAAATCTGGGTTGATAGATATCTTGATATTTTTTGGGAGTAATTCGTTCGTTTCCAAGGGAGGCTTAGATTCAAATTTCAAGGTACTGATTGTCACCAATGTCTTTCTGCATTGTGTTTCTTGCCATGGTTTTTAAGCTATTGATATGTATTTCTATATGTGCAAATATGAAGTTTGGTTTACATTTTGATAACTGTTGGTTAATTGTTGCCTTATGTAATTATGATTTCTTCAATATTTGTGTATGCAGATATGCAGTTTGGCTTACATTATTCTTTTGGGTAATTGTTACCTTTTATAATTATGCTTTCTTAATTTAGCATATAGTTTTAATATAGTGCAGAATAAAGTATGGATGATTTTGGTCGAGTCATCATGTATCTTGAACCACTAGCGTCCGCCCCTGCTGTAACCAATATTTTCATGAATTTTGGTAGTTGTGTTAGTTGAGAAGCATCAGAAACTGTTTCTTTTTGATCCGTTGCATGTTAAGAACTTTTGCTACTTGATTGGATTGTGGTTGGATCCAAAGAATGTTGATTCAGTATTGTTCTTTTTCAGTCTGTTAAAGATTGTGCAGAAAAAAACTTGTTTTGCCTTGTTATCAAGGCTAATAATATTATAATGCACACTTATAGATGTCGGCTACTTTCTGTATTTGTTTTTGATCTTCAACTTGACATTTTTAGGATATTTGACTTTCAAGAATCCGTTGAATGTATGACTTTTGGAAGTTACGTTGAACATTAATTCGCGTCTTTTAGTTGGTTGGACTAAGACGACGTTATATTGTCAAATAGTTTGCGTAGCTCCTGGGATCTTGCTGAAAGCTCATTAGATATATGTGCAGCCTTGTTCTTTGCATTTATAAATAGTGTGGACATATTTGTTGTTGCATAATATTATTTTTCTCACAATCACATTTTATTGTTTGTATTTCAATGACGTCACTTTCCAAAGAAAAATGATTATATATGCTTTTTCTTTGTTCAAATTATTTAATTGTGTTCGTCACTGTTTCTAGCATTTTGACGACGAATTAGGGTATGAACATGCCAAGTGGAAGCAACAAAACAGTTAGCAGTGATGAAGCTCTTCCGTCATCTATGGATAACACTAGTGACGAGGGAGTTGATACCAACGAAGAATCCAATATTTTGCTAAAGAAAGGTCCTTGGACTGCTGCAGAAGATGAAATGCTAACCAACTACGTGAAGATCCACGGAGAGGGAAACTGGAATGCAGTTCAGAAATACACAACGTTGGCTCGCTGTGGAAAAAGTTGCCGTTTAAGGTGGGTTAATCACCTCAGATCGGATCTGAAGAAAGGTCCATTCACTCAAGAGGAGGAGCGCAAGGTTATTGAACTTCACTCCATGTTTGGAAACAAATGGGCACGAATGGCTGCTGAGGTATGATTCACTGTTTGGAAATGGGCACTTGATTTGAACTGATTTTTCATTATTTGAACAAAGAAGCTCGGATGATGTTTCTGGAAAGTTTACCAAGCTATCATCTTTTATGTTAGTTTTCGTTTTTTGTGTCTTTGGTAAGTTATTACCTCGTAATATCACCCTCTAGAAATGTTTTACTAGTATTAGTTATTATAGAACTGTTGTTCCCTGTTGATAACTTGCCATTTCTGATAGGATCCAAGAAATTATATTGTTCTTTCTTTTCATGCACGTTTTATTCGCCTTTATGTGTGACATATTACAAGGTTTTGCACTCTAAGGGGCTGTACTAAATTATTGTGGTATATAATTACTCAAAATTTGATAGTCTTTTTGCTTCTTTTTTCCCGAATCTTGCTTGTGGATTCATATTTTATCTCTATGTTTCTATACAGTTACCTGGACGTACGGACAATGAAATCAAGAACTTTTGGAACACTAGGACAAAAAGGCTAGAACGCTCCGGCTTACCAACCTATCCACCTGATATCCGTATGCGAATGGCCAAGGAGAACCAACTAAACAATGGCAGCAAAAATTTGTTCATGTTGAACGCCGAGCCCCAACAGGGCTCCAATGTTGCCAACATCCTCGAGGTTCCCAACTTCAAGGCTTTGGAGCTCAATAGTCGGTTCTATTCTACTTTTCCATTGCCTAATTTTCTTACTAATAGCTTGCTTGACATTGAAGCCCATAAACTAGTTGCACAAGGCAATTACCTGAACTCTTCCACCATAAGCAAGCCTTACAGGTCAGCAATTTATCCTTCCAAACGCTTCCGACATTCCGTGCCATTGATACAAGGTTTCAATACCGACATGGGCAATGCATTAGCCAGGGGGAGTCCACTTGATGATTCCCAGCAAATTGGTCATCCTTTGGTATCCTCGTTGGGAAATGGTTGTAACCCGACCGGCAATTGCACAATGCCTTCCAGTATACTTGATGGCAGCGACAACCATGCTGTTTTATATGGAAATCCATCTTCGGAGCCTACCCAGGCAACGAAACTTGAGCTCCCTTCACTCCAAACTCAAAATAATGATTGGGTCTTTCCCATGCCTCCATTGATCCAGTCCGAGTCTGTCAATGATTTAATCCAAACCCCACCCATTGAACACCACCAGCTGCCTGAGAACAGTGGCCTGTTGGATGCCATTCTCCATGAATCTGAAGCTGCGAAGAATTCTGCAATGGTCTTAAAATCTGAACCTTTCATGAACACCACACTTCTCCATGAATGTGAACATGTGGAGCGCTCAAACGGGAACAACCACATCCAACAGCCACATCCCCCGGAAATGGCGACTGAAGATATGTTCGATATCTTCGATCTAGAATTTGATGCAGAGGAACTGTACGCTCTATGTCAGTCTTCTCCACCAATCCCCAGTCCGGCCGTGCCACCTTTAAGTGCGACTTCCTTTGATGATATTCTTCCCAGTAGCGCCTTTTCAGGTTTAACTATCTCATCCACTTCAATGTTATACATTGTCGTTGATAAACTTACTGCATTATTATTATTATTATTATTATTATTATTATTATTATTATTATTATTATTATTGTTATGACTATTATTATTATTATTTTTTTTTGGTTTGGCTTCTAACCTTTTATCGCTTTTGCTGTGAAGGTTTATGTCAGCTTGATGACAAAGTTGAGACGACAGAACGAACAGTCTTTCAGGGTGCAGCTGGTTTAGTTACTCATCATGCTTGATAAACATACTGCATTAATTTGTTTCCTGGTATGGCTTCTAATATTTTGTTACTTTTATTGTGAAGGTTTATCGCTGCATGGTGACAAAGTTGATTCAACAGAACAGACGATCTTTCAGGGTTCGACTATCTTATCAACTGGCTTATTTTCTCATCGTCATTCATAAGCCTATGCATTAATTCCTTTTTCTGGTTTGCTTTTTCTAATCTCTTGATGCCTTTTTTGTGAAGGTCCATTGCTGCATGATGACAAGGTTGAGACGACAACACAGACGGGGCTTCCAGGTTCGGTTCGACTGTATTACCAACCTGGCTTATTTACTTGTCACTGTTGATAAACTTTACTGCCTTAATTTTCTGGTTTGGTTCCTAATCTTTTATTGCTTTTGTTGTGAAGGTTTATTGCTGCCTGATGAGAAAGTCGAGATGACAGAACGAATGGTCTTTCCAGGTTCAACTATCTTATCCACGTGGTTTAATTTACTCATCATCACTGATAAACGTACTGGATTAGTTCCTTTCCTTGCTCGGTTTTTCTAATCTTGCAACGCTTTTGTTCTGAAGGTTTATGGTCTCATGATGACAAAGTTGAGATGACGAACCAGACCGACGCTCCAGGTTTGACTATGTTATCCACATGGCACTTTTTACTCAAATCTCATTGATAAACATACTGCAGCACTTGTGTACTGGTTCAGTTACTTTATAATCTTTTTAATGGCATTGCCATGAAGGTTCATTGATGCACAATGACAAAGTTAAGAAGGGAAAACAATCGATCTTCAGCAGACCGGATTTGATACTCGCCTCATACTTCACGCCAATGAGTGACGATGCAGTAGAGCCATTACCTGTCAACTATGCCGGCAGGGGGTGCAAAGTAAATGAAACCAGTGGCAATCAGTCGTCCCAACTCCGAAAGTAAATGAAACCAGTGGCAATCAGTCGTCCCAACTCCGAAGGCCATGGGCGTGATGCTCTCCGCAGAGAGCTGCACCTATGTCCTGATCTCGATTGATCTTTCTTGCTAGAGAAATTGCAAATACCCTGCTAGGACAAAGTAACTTTGTGCGTACGTTTGTGTCTTTCTTGCAAGTTGCACCCTGACTGGCTAACTGGACCGAACTGTGTTGGTTGCAACTAGACTGACTACCTATGTGTCATCGGTTGGTTTACTCTGTGTCTGCACATTGGTTCGTGTTGTGAAACTGTGTTGTTAGAAAGAATTTTTTTAGGGATCTGGTTTTGTTTGAACCTTGTGGACACATGCTGTTTGTGTGTATGTTCATTCCCACCCTGGTTTTTTTACTTTTATGTTTCCTTTTGGTTGAGAATCAGCCCACTTGATATGAGTTCTTTGTTCTAACAAAGAATTGGATATGACTGAATTGCTGCTAGCAGCATATTGGGCTACAAATTCTCTTGTTCGGACAGTTGCTCTGGAGATTCTTTGTTCCTGCTGCCTAGTAGAAGTATTCCACTCCGCTGGTACAGTTGCTCTTTCCTTTTGGTTTATCCCCATGGCCATGAGGACTCAGGTACTCAATCAGAATGATCGAGACCAATAGAAGTGTTGAAATTATGAAGATCATTGCCAAAATGAGCCATTCAATGAGTGCTTGAACCGAATCATGGTTAGCCAACTTATAACTTCTTTTTTTATTTAAATAAATGGTTACATCTTTTCAAATAGGGGTGTCAATTTTGGACACGACCCGAAAACACGAACCCGACAGACACGAATCCGGTACAGTTTTGGGTTTAGTCGTTTTTTGGTTTCTCTAATTTGGTCGATCCGAAATTCGACCTAAAAATTTTCAGGTCTTGTTCGGATTTGGTATTCCAGGTTCATTTCGGGTTTCTGATCATGTTCGGAATTATAGATTTTGTGTTATACCCTTACTCAACGCTCAACACGAACATGACCCGAACCGGTAAAACCGAAACACGACCCAACCAACGTGATCGAAACACGACACAAACGCGACCCGAACTTGAAATTGACACCCCTATTTTCAAATGAATGAGAGAGAGAGTGTGTGTGTGTGTGTGTGTGAGAGAGAGAGAGAGAGAGAGAGAGAGAGGAGGGGGGGGAATGAAAGAATATCACTTTTTGCCAAAAAGTTGGTGTGTATTAGATATTTTTTTTGTTGCTGAACAACCTATATAAGTTAGGAAAAATGTGGTGAGAACCCATATTACACAAATTACAAAAGGACGGAGAAGAGGGATAGAGGGCTGGGTGTGTAATCTAACTCTAAGGTTGGAAGTCACGGCACTTAACCACTAAGTAGGGGTGGGAATAGGTCAAGCTACCCGACAGGGGCCTACGGCCTGGCCTATTTTACGCCTGGTTTGGCCTGGCCTTTCTACCAAATAGGCCAGACCCGTGTAAATTTATAGGCCTGTTTAACTAAATAGGCCTAGGCCTAAGCCTTACGAAAAGCTTATTTAGTCTAGTAGGCCGGCCTGTTTAATTTTTTTATATAATTTTTTTATAATTTATTAACAATATTATTTATTATTTATTTAATATTTAAATATATATATTTTTATAAAATTTAAAATTTATTAAATAGGCTCTATAAAGGCTTAAAGCCTGGCCTATTTAGTTAAAAAGGCTAGGCTTAGGCCTATAAACTAAGTCTATTACAGGTAATAGGCCAGACCTAGGCCTTACAAAACTTAGATAGGCCTAGGCCGTACAAGGCAAGGTCTGGTCTGACCTGCCTATTCCCACCCCTACCACTAAGTCAAATTTTATATTGTGTACGTGTATAATTTGCTATTTAATAGGTGCATTAGATTATACTTCCTCTCCTCATATATACTCCCTCCGTTTTTTTTTTTTTTGTTTGCTATAGATCCACGCAGCACGCAGTCCAATGTATATTTTAAATCATTAATAACTCAAGTTCGGTACAAGTAAAAATTCTAAAAGTTCGATATTTAAAAACTACAAGACGAGACGAATCTAACAAGATCTCAATTGACTATATTTTAACTTGAATAACTATGATAAAACTTCAAGTTAAAGTGATTGTGTGAATAGTGTCAAATTCTCCAACGTAGCTATCATTTAAAAACGGAGGAAGTAGTATATTTTTTCCTCCATTTGAATAATAATTATTGTTTATAGATTAATTTTGATCAAAATTTTTAAGGTAATGATATAAAAAAATATATATATATTCAAGTGAGATATTGAATTCGTTTAATTATTTAATTTTAGAATTTTATAATTCTTTTTTTGTGTAATTTGAATTATTAATGATTTAAAATGTATTTAAAAGAAAGTGAAATAGAGCATATATTTAAAAAAAGAGGAAACACTAAGGACTTGGTAAACAAGGAATGGGAGTGTGTTGCCTGTTGTTTGTTTGTAGGTTCTGCGAATTCATGTTGAATGCATTCGGCTACTGTTTTTATTTGTATGATGGGAACTGGGAAATTCCCACTATATAAATTTTGATTCTATAAGAAAACCGCTAACCAACCAACTACAATTTGGCAGAGGAGGACCAAGAGTGCCTTAACTTTGTGTACATGAACCTAGCTGACACATCTCAAACCATCAACATTATTAACTCATTTGAACATCAACCAACACATCAAAATCACACGCCAAAATAGCACATGGAATTATTTGAAAATCATTCCCAACCTAGCTAAATTTAACACTAGGAAATCGTTAAGGTGGTGCACAATCGTGATTTTGGACACCTGTATAGCAGTTTCTCGAGCCTCGTTCTACACTGCAAAAAAACACACACGTTTTGCAACATAATATTGTGGTAGTGTTTCTGGCAACGCCAACCTTTATAGGATAAAACAACTGAAGTTAAATGCTCGAAATTTTTAATTAACATATAACATGATCCTGCAACGTGCAAGCGGCCTTGCATCGTTAGCTATGAGATGACAACATCAGCCGGATCAACAGTATTTTTTTTTGTCCGAATACATCTCGGGAGGCAGACCCATTGGTGATCACCTTGTTATGCATGCTCGCATGCCCATTTATGGCATGCCAAGTGCAAACTATACGCTCAGAATGTGTGCACTCTGCTCGGCTGCTCACCACATTCTTGCCCTCAGGTGCCTGTGCGCGTCACACTACCCATCACCTTGACACCACCTTACATACATGAGTTCAGCATTGTCCTCCTCACCAACTACTAACCCATGTTCACAGATTTACTGTTTCCAAGTCATTTCTCATTAGAATCAAATCACTCATGGCCTGCACATGTTACCCCTACAGGCTACAAACCCATTCTAGATCACCAGACATGTCACTCAACGCTCCATGTTGTTCAGCCTTGTAAACCTGTGCAAATGAAATATCAAGCATATGTATGAACTATCCTATCATTTGATCCTCCTCGTCACAAACTTCTTAATGCATGGCATCCACTCAATGAGCCTTTTTGACACACTACACACCCATTAGACGTCATCCACTCAATTTATAAACAAGCTTCTATCTACATTTGTGATGCTGCATGTCATGACCATATCCATCAGTAATTTGAATGGAAGTAAAAACATATATCAACTCATACAACCGGATTGCTAACCAACTGTAATTGCAACACCCTAATACTAACTACATAATAATTTTTGTTTTTGTTTTTTGAAAAAGAAATGTATAAACATTCTAAAAAAGGACAAAACTCATCAACAAATACAAGAGAAAATTAAATAGATTCGGTATAAGAGAGTTTCGAATTAATGGAAAACCAAAATGTAATCCAATGCTTTGTTTGATGACGAAGCAATCAACAGTCCAATAGAAAACCAAAAATATGAAATTTTATGAGGTAGAGAGCCACATAAACAAAGACAAATCATAGTAATGTAGAAAAAGGGAAGTCTAAGAAAACATTCTCTTACAGAAGAAATTTTTGGTAGAAGTAGGATGCCAGGGTGCTGTACATATGAAAGGACATCTCTCATTTACTCAAAAACATTAACTTTATCATTAGGCAAAATTAATATAGTTGGTAAGTTGCATTAACTTTTTGGGATTGAATTTGCTAATCTCATCTGATGAGGCAAAATAATCCAGCATTTCAAAATAACAATTAGCAGTTTAATGTAATTAGACATATTCAAAGAATAGCCATCGAAAAAAGCTACTATAAAACCATCGAATAAATAAATTTTAAAATTATAAATGAAGATTCTATCCAAATTTTCCAACAAACAACTATGCTGATGGTGTGATCCATTTCTAAATATCATCTGAGTCAATAAATTCTACCAGCCCCAATTTTTTGATCCATAATTGGGCATGCTCAAACTCGAATAGTATCTCTCATGAACTTGAACTCGAGCATTCTAAATACCCAATTCGATTCACTCACACCCACAGGGGGGGGGTGCACACACATAGTTTTCTAGGGCGGTTTCAGGAGAGGGAATAAGGATCTCATTTCCCCAATCAGAATGATCCTGATCCCAATACAGGAAACAAATCTTACACGCTTTACCAAATATTGAAATGAATAAAAGGCAACACAAGTTTCTGCCAAAATTTTAACAAGTTAAATAGCAAAAACAAAATACAAATGTATTTCAAGGATATGACAATTTAATGGAAAATATTTCTCAGTCAATTTTATTGTAATGAGAAAATATTTCCAAATTATGCAGCACTTTAATTTCAAGTACTACAAAATATTTGCAAATTTACATGACAGAGATGTAGTACATTAATATGCACTGAGGATGATCAAGTTCGATGTCTTACCCGCCTACCGGAGGTATCACCACCATCTGAGAGCCGCTGAGCCCAAACGCTTTGTGACTTGGCCCCACCACTGCTGCAATCATCGTCACAGCCAGCAACTGTTTTCAAAAGCTCGGATTGAAAAACTGGGCAATCTTCTTTGAGACGTTCAAAACCATCAGATCGCATGACAGCTGCAAAAAATAATTCATGAAGACATTGAAACTGCAGTAAAAATGCTTTCACCAAGTTATGTTTAACTATCTTGGAATGACAACATTAAATTATGATAGATACTCAATTTTTATTTTTATTTTTTTAAAAAAAACTAATAATCATACTTTAAATATCACCACACTTCCACTAAAACTTTGAATATGATTCCACAGGTTATAATAATAATGTGAGGCAACTGAGTCTGACTCATAGCCTTCTAAAAATAATTGTTATACAGTTTTTAGACACTATCAAACCATAAAACCCACACAAGAGTACATATCTTCGGATACAATGATTATTTAAAGAATCAAATAATCATTAACGGAAATTAACATATGCCAACTATCGAAAAGTTTCTGTTTTATTAAGCATCTTCAGATACAATGATTCTTTAAAGAATCAAATAATCATTAATGGAAATTTAACATATGCCAACAATCGATAAGTTTCCGTTTTCTTAAGTTTCTTTCTAAAAGCGTCAATAAAATAGGGACTTTAAACTGAAAAATAAATAAGTAAATAAATAAAAACACCGCGTAGACTCAACTAGTACTCAAGGCAATAGCTGTGCTCCAAACAAAGCCAATCTAAAACAGAAAAAATGAGCAGCTTGCGAAATTATGTTATATGACAAAGGAAATGGAGTTCAAAATGTTTCAAGACTGGTTCTAGAGAGTTTGCCTTTGACAAACAAGTGCAGATAATATTAAATACACCAACAAATGCCAGCGTATCTTCTCAAACAAGCAGGCAGTTGTGTAGCAGGCACAACACAACAAATCAGCGAGGACAAAATAATGTCACGAGGAAAGGAATCAGCAGCCAAAAAATGTCGATTACATTCTTTGCTTCAATGACAGAAGAAAAGAAATTTTTATTTTGAATGATAATAATAATAATTAAAAAAAAAAAAAATTAATCTTTCCTCAGGTCTCATTTGGTTGAAAGGACTTGGGTTTACAAGATGGATCTGTCCGATGAACTTGGACTTAATTTAGAACTTAATTCATTTGTCAAATCTATCATTCAAAATCCAAATACTCTAATCCATTACAGTACTTCAAAATAACATTACTTACAAATGCATCAACCACAACATTCTTTGCTTCGCGTATACTTCCTTCAATTCAAAATATAAGTCGTTTTAGAAGATAAAAAGTAACCCAAAATAAATGCAAATTTGTGCTATTCAATGCAAACAATGTTATATGAGGCATGTATTTACAATTTTGCCCCATTTACTATATTTCTCTTTCTCTCTGCCCCCATTGAGTTTGACATATATTTTGAATGGAGGAAATAATTTTTAGTTATTGTATATCATTAAATGAAGAAATAATATGCATTTACACCATGAAATTTTTTAAAGTACGATTTTTTAGGCGGTACAATTTTGAACTACCTCACGAAGCGTAAGCCTCGAGGCGGCCCGAGGCGTAAGTTGAAAAATACGTAAAATTATATGTAATATATTAAAAAAATTTAAGATATATCAATGTTTTTAAAACATCTAAAATATAAATTCAGAACAATTTAAGATATTTCATAAATCATTAAAATCATAAGTTCAAAACAAATAATAAGGAATATAAATTATAATTATTCAGAAACCTAAGAAGCTATCCTCGTCTTCATCTTCATATAGAAAGAAACTCTTAACAGAAAAAGAAAGAAAATAAAAAAATAGAATACGAGAAGACAAGTTTGAGCCCATGATGCCCATCTCAAATTAATTTTTTTTTTAAAAAAAAAATTAATAAAGAAGATAGGTTTGAGCCCATTATGCCCATCTCAATCTTTTTTAAAAAAAAAATAATAACATTTGGGCCTGAGGCGTCCACCTCAGCCTGCCTCAACCACCTCACCATAGGCGAGGCGTGCTTTTCTGTTCATGTACCAGAGGCGCCGCCTCTTGTACGGGTTTGTACCGCCTTGAGCAGAGGCGCGCCTCACCAACGCCTTTTTAAACAGTTACGACACCTAATATAAAACACAATAGATTGTATACGCGTCTTATGAAAAAAAGAAAAAATACACAGTACAGAATTTCTCATCAGGAACAAAAGCAAATACACTTCGGTCTTTCTAATCCCCCAATGTTATATCCCAAAAGAATTACTCTCTTCAAAAGTAAACAAAACAAAATGACGACAATTCATATACCTGCCAGGTTCTCTGCAGCAAATCTAAGACAAACAGCTTTCAACTCTGCAGCATGACAACAATCTGCTAATGCGAGTATTTGAGCAACAGTATTTACAGATATGTCCTTGCAGAGATGAGATTCACACATCCGTTTGAGTCTCCCTAAATCATAGCGATCGGCTGCCGCCAGCAATTTTGCAGTTAAGGAATCAGTTGGAGATGGAGCAGAACAAGAACTAGATGCAACCTCTTCATCTTCTAACAATGCATCTCTGTATATAAAGTGCAGCACGGCCTGTCAAGCATCAAACAGCTTTATACAGTTCCAAGGATAAATATTCAAAGAGATTATTTCATCCACTGAAAAATTATGAAGAGGCAAATGAAAAATCTACACAATCTATTCACCTTGAAAACTTTAGGCTCCATATTTGACACCACGACCTCTTGATCATCACAATCCATTCTTTCACAAATTTCAGATCGGAACTTGGGCGAACGAGCAGCTATTACCAACTTGTGTGCACAAAACTTTTCCCCAGATACATTAAAAACAATATCAGAACCTTCCATAGTTTCCAACAGTGAACCAATATGAGACCCAATATCGGAATCTGGGACCTGAATTGAGTGTAACCTTGAACAATCAATAGCAGAAACCACAACTCCAACAGTACAATTGATCTTCAAGCAATTATCTTTAAGATAGTCTGAAGTTTCAAGCAAGGCCCTCCTAAAAAAGCGCTTGTATCCCCTGATAGTATGTAGCAAACAGAAACATAAGCTTGGGGGAAAAAAGGGAAACAAAAAGAACAAAATGGTAACGTGATACACAAATTATTTTCTGCATTTCCAAGGCCCTGTACATTTTCATTGTGACTTAAACCTAATGCCTACAGCATGGTACCAATCTTGGCCATCCTTATTCCACCTACAAGGTATAAACTTTGTGGCATCTGGTTGTAGACAATTAGAATGACTTCTTTCTTTTCATCTTTTAGTCTAATTCTAGTTTATCCCAAATTGCAAAAGAATCACAAATATATAATGGAGACTCACACTCAGGGTATAGACTGTTTAAAATAAATAAATAGACCTCAGCTTCAGCATCCTAAAATCAAATTTAGAATTCCTATTATGCCACTAACATGACACACACCTGGAATCCATGCAATAGTTGCTAAGTGCAGCTTGAATGTCAAGAACAACAAAAGCTACATATGACAATATTCACCAATTCCTTCCCACCCATCTAATTTTTTTTTTTTTTAAAATCTTACTATTCATAGTCTTATCATCAAACAACAGTAGCCTATAGGAAAAACAAAAGGAAGAGCTGTCAGGAATCACACATTATACATAAAAAGTATAATTTCCATTCCAGGAAAAAAATAATACAGTAATAAAATAAAGATAAAAAATAATCAACACAACAAAGAGCATTGAACCAATACCACAGTCAAAAACAAACCATAAACCACACTCCAAACATATACTCCTATATAAGAATGATAAGTTGATAACAACAATGACTTGTCATACATAATGCATTAAGTGAGCAGATACGGAACAGGTAACACAAAGAACGTAACCCACCACATGCTGCCGCGGTATTTAAGTGTATAAGGACCGCTCTCGAGAGCCCTATCAAAGTGGCTATGCACTTTATGCTTCCCTTTCCCACTCTGGTCGACAAGGGTCAACTCGAACAACGCCCGAACGTCGGTACCCTCGCTCGCCAGCGCGATGAACACTGAAACGTAGGTGGAATTATCCTCTGGGTTTTTCCCGTCCGGATAAAAGTAAATCGCCCATTTGTACCCTCCCACCGTGAACTCATCACTTGCTATATGTTTCCCAACGCCCATGCCTTTAGCGAGGGAGTACCCCTGGATCACGAACTGGTGCGAACCATTTATCGTCTCGGTGACGGAGCGGGAACTAGTCGGTGAAATCAACGGGTTGTTGTGATCCTGCCGTTTTCCCGGCGTCTCCGACATCTTTTAGAGTTGAGATCCTCCGCCGAATTCTCGAGAAACGCTCTGGGACGCGAATGAACGTGCGTACGGCGATTGATTGGACAGCGAGAAGAAGAAATGTTGGGGGAGCGGGGATTCTCGCGGAGCGAACGAGGGAATGTGAAGATAATTCAATTATTAGGGTTTCTAAAATTCAATTCTTATTTGGGGATTTTAGGACATCGGAAATCTACTGTATTATTTGCCGAATGAGACCCGACCCGACACGAGTGCTGGGTCCCTGTTGTCAAAGACCCTTGTCTCTTTTTAATAGAGTTTGAACTTGGACTGGTGTCTGGTGCCTGGTGGCCGTTTTTCTATTCTGTTTTTTTCTAACCTCTTTTTTAATGGCTCGATGTGTATATCTTTTCACCTAATTTAATAGATATTTATAATTTTTAATAAATAATTAATTATAAAATTATACATGTATGAAAATCATAAAATATTATCTAATACTCATTTTATATATAAAATTATTATTTATAAATATATTATCTAAATATAATTTAATAATTCCTTTGTGTTTATATATTTATTCAACTTGCATGGTGACATGCTTATTTAGTAATATTGGATGTCATAACATGCTACTATTATTGGATGTCAATGTGACAATATAATAATTTCCTACATAATTACATCCACATAAATAGTTTTTATATTACAATATTGACATAATGATTAATATAACAGTATGATCAGATGCATCCCTTTATATGGCGAAATTATATGCACGTCTTTGTGAATTCTTTTGAAGAATGGAAAATTTCCCCAACATATGTCAAGAAATTTCTGAAGTGCACAAAGTTTGACAACTAAAAATATTATTGATAACAAATTATACGAAAGTAGCGCCGATTGCAGATGATCGAACTATGGTAAAGATAAATATGCAATACTAAATCAAATTTTATAACCTACGTTATATGCAATAATTGATTGCAGTTCGACGACAACCATCTGATTGCATGATTGGTATATGAACTAAAAATTTTATAGTTATGGGAGTTATATTTCTATTTAGCGTTAAATATTAAAATACATACTAATAATAAATTAAAATATTATAAAAAAAATACTAATTCCTATAATCACTGCCAAAAAATTCTCATAATCTCTATAATATTTTTAAACTTAACATACAATCAAAAAGTAATAATAATTAAAATTTATTAATTGTAAAATTAAAGATTAATCCATATAAACAAATCAGAACAAAAATTTTAAATCCATTTGTAAGTTTTAGTGAATGGAAAGATGACAAAAAAGTTTAAATAATGTATGGTGAATTATTAAATTTTTCTTTTGCTTAACAACCTAAACAGGTTAGGAAATAGATGGTGGGAGCCCATAGCACACAAATTACAAATGTGAAAAGTGTGGGATAGCCGGATGGGGGCCGGGTGGGGAATCGAACCCCAAACGGACTTGACCACTAGCCAAAGCCTCCATCCTTTAAATCCCCAAAACAATCTTATAATTAGTATGCTTTGATTATATATGCAAAATTATGCTTTGGGAGAAGCAACACTTAAATACTCACCAGATATTAAAGATTAGCCTCGGGCCCTAATGTGGTACGAAGATACCCGTGTATGCCAAAAAAAAATATATAAACAGTATTCTTTGAATACTTTAAGAACGATAGTCAAAATGGACAACATATTAACGAGTGAAATGATATTTTTTAGAACCTTAATAATGCAAAGATATTGTTAGGTCTAAGTTTGGATAAAATTATGAATATACTCGAGGTTGTGATGCCGTTGTCAATATGGTTGAAAAACAACGTAACCGACTGCCGGAAGTTGAAGAATAAAAAAGATGTTGATGTAGCAGACTGTTACAACGGATTGCGGAAACATCATTTTTTGCAATATTCATTGTTAAGCTCGTGTAATTCACAATATATATATATATATATTCTAATTTTATACAATTATATAAGTTCAACACACATGCCCAGCGGACGCAAAATTCTAGTCCTAATTAATTTTTTTAATATAATTTTATAAAGAAAAACATAATCAGGTGAAACATTTTAGATTCGTTAGTTATATGATATTAAAAAATTGAACTAGATAGCATCATTATCAGTTGGAACTCAATACTAGGGAGACGATGAAGTGGACATTCCTCATAATAGATAGCATTATTTATAGATACGCCTTGTTCGTTCTCTACACCCAGTTAGAATCAGAAGTTCGACATCGAAGTTCATCAATCCAAACAGAACAAGCAATAGGGATTAAAAAAAAAAAGAAGAAGAAGAAAGAAAGTAAAAATCATATTGATTTCGTGAAATGCATAATCCGGATGTAGTATTGATTTCATGAATTAATCCACTTTTTTTTTTTTTTTTTCCTAAACAATCTGCACAGATTATTAAAGAATGATGTGAGACAAATGAGATTATGAGAGGGATGAGACGCTGGGTGAGGAGTGTGAACGATTAGATTTTCGGTTTAGAAGTCGGGGGCTTGATCAAAGTTAGAAGTTGGGGGTTTGATCAATTGGTTAATTAGTAATTAAATTTTCGGTTTAGAATATTTTCGAGTTTGGGACAACCAACACGGATCTTGTGAACGATCTTAATTTACCAATATGATTATTCAAGCTTGCACACATTTATATATACTCTATATGTTTTTAAATAAATTTACCCTTTGCACAGTTGACACAATTCATTAAGTAACTTTAATTTAACTGTTTAACATAGTTATGTAAGATAAAACATATTCAAGCGAGATGTTGTTGAATTCGTCTAATCGCATAGTTTTAAAATATTAAATTTTGATAATTTTGACTTGTATATAAGTTGAGATATTAATGATTGAAAATATGCATTGGATTGTATGTTGTGTATAAATTGAGAGGTTATTAAAAACGGAGGGAGTATAAATGAAATTCCAATACCAAATCGAGGGTTGCAAAATACTCCATTCATCATTAAAAAATTTTAATATTCCATGTTTTCACACAATCCAATATGCATTTTTAAAGAGCAGTATCTCAAATTTTATAATAAAAAATTATAAAAATTTAATATTCTAAAACTATGTAATGAGACGTATCTAACCAGATCTCATTGACTATATTTTATCATATACTCCCTCCGTTTTTTTTATTGTTAGCTACATTTGAAGTTTTGTCACTATTCATTTAACTACTTTGATTTCAAATTTTCTCATAGCTAAACAAGTAAAAATATAGTTAAGTGTGATCTTGTTATATTGGTCTCGTCATGTAGTTTTTAAATATGGAAGTTATAGAATTTTCACTTGTACCGAAGTTGAGTTATTAACGATTTAAAATGTGCATTGGACTGCGTGCAATGTGGGTCCGTAGCAAACAAATAAAAACAGAGGATGTATTAATATATTAAAAAGTCGAAACAAAATAATTCAATAAATAATTGATACTGTGCCAATGTTAGTATTATTGGATTAGGGAGGGAGTATGTTGATAATTACGGCAAGGAACTATAATTATTATGAAATGATGATTTTAATTTTATTTTTTTATTTTTGAATTTAATTTAATTTTTAATTTTTTAGAACATAGATAAATTACCTTAAGGGTGCATTTGGTACAGAGAATTGAGCATAGGGAGATAATTGAGTTCAATTCCCTTGTTTGGTGACACCCGATAATCCATAGTTGAGAATTAAATCAATTCTCTATCTCTACTTTGGATTCTCTACTAAAAGTAAAGAAATGGAGAGAATTGGCCCTTATGAATTCAATATGAATAAATATTTAAAAAAATTAAATTAATAATATTATTAAATAAATAAAATAACATTAATTATAATTAAATAAATAAGTAATATATTATTAAATGAAATATAAATATATAATTTTAAAATGAAAATAAATTCTATTAAATTAAATAAAATTATATATTATATTATATTCAAATTAAGATAAAAATATATTAAAAATTATATATAAAATTATTTTAAAAAATTAATAGAAAATAAAATATAAATGTTATAAAATTTTAAATAATCAATACTTAATAATATATTAAAATAAGTTCAGCAAAAAATATTAAAAATACTGTAAAAAATAAGTAAGTATATAATTACATTTTTTAAATTAAATTAAAAAACATTTTTTTAAATTAAATGAAAAATAATGAAAAATTAATATTTGGTTTTTGCCAAACAGCAAGATATTTAATATAATACTATTAAATAGCAAAATAAAATTTAATTTTATAATGATATAATTATATTACAAGTATTATATTATATATAAAATAAAATAAAATATAATTATATTATATTAATTTTTGTTGCTTGACAATTATATTATATTAGTTAATCACATAAAAAATAAATGAATATATTATGTTATAATGTGGAGTAATTATTTATTGCATTTATCTGTTGAATTATCTGTTCTACCAAACAAGAGAATTAATTCCTTTTATCTGCCCTAATTCTTTTTCCTTGCAATTTCATTATCTGCTATCAATTCTCAGCAATTTCATTTTCTGTAACAAACACACCCTTAATGTTGAGATTTAACTTTTGTCTATATCAATTTTACAAATATTATGCCGTGATTATTTGTATTTTATTTTAAATATTATTTTTACTTAAACTCATAAATAATTAAGGATGATAGTAGAAAATAGGGTTGGGCATATGGGGCTAGAGATAGCAGGCCAGTCTTGGCCTTTTAAAATTTTGGTAACCTGACTGACATGTTTTTTATAGGCCTAAGCATGATTTTTTATTTAAATATGCCAAACTTTAAATATTTTAAATAAAAATATATTTAAATTTAGGTATTTAAACTCCTCCGTCCCACTACACTTGTCCTGTTTGATTTTTTTACACTGTTCATTGTTCAGCTTTGACTCAATTTAATTGCAAGTATATATTTAACAAAAAATAGTTGAGATGGGTCTTGTTAGAATCGTATGATCACGTAGTTTTATAATATATATTTTGTATAATTTTTCATTGTGTATATTTTGAGATATTACAAAATAAAAAAGTGCATTGGATTGTGTGCAAAAGTGAAACAGGACAAGTTAAATGGGACGGAGGGAGTATACTGTATTTTTTTTTTTTTTTTTGCTGGAAAAAAAAAGCCAAGGCCAGGCCAGCTAATCTCCATTATATCCGTTGCGGCTTGCGACGGATCGAAACAATGGAATGAAAACCCCAACCCACTGGTAAACAGCATTTCAGGGGAAAAAGGTGAATTTTTTCAGCCCCAACACTGTTGCGTCCGGATAAAAAAATTCAAGCTGATATTTGAAATGGGTGATGCAACTAAAATGGTGTCCGTCGAAGAGGCGCTAGGAATAGTGCTGCGAGTTGCGCAAAGGCTGCCGGCTGTGATTGTGCCGCTGCACGAGGCGTTGGGCAAAGTCTTGGTCCAAGATGTTGCTGCTCCGGACCCTCTTCCGCCTTACCCTGCATCTATTATGGTCTCCTCCTTTTTTTCTGGACGCTCTTGGACTCATTTGTGTGCTTTGGTTGAGGGTTTCTTGAAGCGAGATATTTGACTATGCGGTGGATGCTGTTTGATTTGGCTATGGGTTTAGTTGGCGTTGACTTGTCGGGGTTAAGTTTATATGGTTGATTTATTTTGGTGGTAATAAGATTGTTTGGTGTTTGATTTTTCATGGTAGAAATGTTTTTTGGGTGCTCTATTTATTTGTATTTCTTGGGTTTGCAATACGAAATTACGTGATTAGCATGAGTTAATTATGTATTTCTACACGTGTCTACTGGTTTTGGCTTCAATAAAATCGTTCTGGCACTTGGTGTAGTATTGCTGATCCTTTCCATATGATGGGGTTTTCTGTTGGTTCACTTGATTTCTCCTCTATATATAGGCTTCTGGCTACACTTACTTGCGTGCAATTTTCAGTCAAGGATTAAGAAATGATTAATGTTTTGTTTGGTTTTCTAGGATGGGTATGCGGTAGTTGCTTCAGATGGTCCTGGTGAATATCCTGTTGTTACCGAGTCGCGGGCAGGTGATGATGCTGTTGATGTCACAGTGACCCCTGGAACAGTTGCGTACGTGACAACAGGAGGTGAGTGCTCTTGCGTTGAGGAATCATTTTGTTATGTTTAGCCTTTTCTCTCTTACATCCTTCATTGGGCGCACATCACATCTTTAGGTATTGAAACCATACCTATTGAATTTAACTACTAAAGTTTAAAGTTTGAATGGGCAAAAACTGGCAAGACACAGTTAATTCCAATTACAAAGAAGCTTGGATTTTGTATTTGCTTATTGGCAATTGTTTTCCCTCTTCCAGAGCACTCTGTTCTACACTGCATTGAACAATTTCTTCTTTTTTTTTTTAGTAGTAAAGCTACGAATCATGTTAAAATACTGAACTATTGTAAGTGTTGGGTATTCATTAATTAGCTCCAAAGGATGGTTATTTTTTCATTAAGTTCAGACTTCAGAATGTGATTGTAAAAACCAACCAAAAGCCTACATAATGTGGCTTTGCAAGTTTTTGAGAAACATGAACGCTGATTGGACACAGGTTATTGAAGTGGAAATGGAGGTTCAAGGATTGGAATTCGTTTTCGATATTTTGAATTGCAGCCTAAGTTATTTTCATGTGAGTTCTTCTCTTTGTTGTTTCTTTCTGTTCAGGACCTATTCCTGATGGAGCTGACGCTGTTGTCCAAGTAGAGGATACTGCACTAGTACAAAGTGAGCCTTTTGATCAAAAGCGAGTACAAATACTAAAAAAGGTTTCAAAAGGACTTAATATTAGGCCAGTGGTATGTGATTGCCTATTTTGCCATGTCATTCAATGTGTCAAACCTCACATTTTACATTTATTGATACCTTATGCTGTGTCATGAGGTCATGTCTGGTGAAATTTTTATGTGGAATGCCTTCTTATAATTGGTTGGCTACTTGGCTGTGGCTTAGAACACGAGACTTATTATTGTAATGACCTGCTTAAGCTCATAGTTAGATGTATTATATAATATATACTGAAATGTTCCCATGTAGACTTGGCTCATCTTAGATTTTTTCTTTTCTTTTTATATCTAACTCTCCTTTCCAAATTGAACACAAGCACTGAGTTTGAATCGAAGCAAATGCTATGACGAATCTATAAATGTATTCATGTTCATGTATAATTGCTGCTATAATGCTATCTATGTTTACCATAAAACTGCTATACATATGAATTTAATCAGCATGCATTTACAGGGGTATGATATTGCCAAAGGTGATGTAGTATTGAAATCTGGGGAACGGTTAGGCCCTGCAGAAATCGGCCTACTTGCCACAGTGGGTGTACTGGCAGTGAAGGTATTCCTCAATTGTGATCCTGTCTGCCCCTCTTCCTAAGTTCTTCCATGTTTTGTCATGTTTTAGTCCTCCACACTTTTCTGCTGTAGAGTGGAATAACTTAAAGTCTTATTATCAACACTAATTACAGGTATATCCCAACCCAAAGATTGCTGTGCTTTCTACTGGCGACGAACTTGTTGAACCTACAACCGAGTCTTTAAATCGTGGTCAGGTAGTGAAGATTTTTAAATAAATCTATTAATCTCTTGGAGGCTAAGACCTAGGTTCCCTGATTGTGGTGGATGGTGGACAGAACGATGTTCATATTCACCAGCTGTAGCTTAACTAGGATATTGTGAATATTTGAATTTGTGATAATAAGGTATGGAGCTAGAATAGGGAATATGACGATCTTTTGAGGCCTAATATCTCGGCTATGTTTAAGATATATTCACCTTCTTTACTTTTTCTTTCTCTTTCTTATGAGGAGACTGCCTTCTCTTTGTGGCAGTGGTCCCCTTGAAGAGTCATGTTTGGGCTCAAAGATTAGGGATTTGCTTAAATTCTTTGCTGGTTCCATGTCTTGAGTATATATTGCTGGATCAAAGTAGTATTCTTTTGTTTTCTTCTATTGTAACCTAAATAGTACTGTTCTTTCTTCTGAGGAGATTTCATTATTTTCTCTGTGTGGTGCTTGTATCCTTGAAGTCACTTTCAAGCTCAAATTTTAGGGCCATAAATTCTTCGTCTCTTTGATGGTTCCACGTATTGAGTATATATTACTATATATTGCTGGATCAAAGTGGTATTCTTTTGTTTTTTTCTATTGTAACTTAAATATTAGTGTTCTTTAAGGGCATATTTTTCTAATGCAGATTAGGGATTCCAATCGTGCCATGATCCTTGCTGCAGCAATTCAACACCATTGTGAAGTTCTTGATCTTGGTTTAGCTCGTGATGATGAAAAAGAACTCGAGGAGGTTTTGGATAAAGCATTTTCAAGTGGAATAGATATCCTCTTAACTTCTGGAGGAGTTTCAATGGGAGATAGAGACTTTGTGAAACCTTTACTTGGAAAGAGAGGAAGGATACATTTTCAAAAGGTAGTGCTTTTAGTATTAAACTTGCTACTTTTGTGTCTAATGTCAAAGTGAAATATTACAGTTGAAATCATGGTGGGGGTGATCTGTCATGATTTCTTAAAGAGTTTCAGTACGTCACCCTTCCTGGTGATCTTCATTCAGGTTTGCATGAAACCGGGAAAACCTCTTACATTTGCTGAAATTCCAACTGGATCAATTGAGAACAGGGCAGCCAATAAGATTCTTGCATTTGGTTTACCTGGAAATCCAGTTAGCTGCCTAGTTTGTTTCAATATTTTCCTGGTTCCTACCATCCGATATCTTTGTGGATGGGCACAACCTCATCTTCCAAGGTTTATGCAAGCTGTAAATCTTTCTGTATTTGTTTTTGTATTGTTTCATTTTCTTTGCTCTTCATCGTCTGCCATATTGGCCTGTTTGTTTATGGTTCTCTCATAATTTGTATTTCTTTGTAGAGTGCATGCTCGGCTTAAGCAGCCCCTCAGGGGAGATCCAATCCGTCAGGAATATCACCGTGCAACGGTCAGGTGGGAAGTCAGTGCAGATAATTCTGGGTAAGCATTATAACATGCCATGCCATTTTTATATTCATCTTTTTCGATCGCCTTTCTCTATCTGTGAACTGATTTTGCTTATTTGCAGAGGAGAAAGAGTACAGGTGTTTATGCCATACTGATGTTTCCATATTGACAAATGACAGATTTGTTGCTGAGAGCACTGGTAACCAGATGAGCAGTCGGCTTTTGAGTATGAAAGCAAATGCTTTGTTGGAACTGCCTCCAAGCAGCTCATTTCCTGCTGGAACTCCTGTGGTGGCGATTATCATTTCTGATTTAATTGGTTTTGATTGGAGTAGCAGTTTGCCATCACCAAATCTCATCACTTCAACACAAAGAGGTGATAGCAGCAACACAGATGCTGGCAAGCATGGAGATTTTGAGTTTAGAGTGGGTATTCTTACAGTGAGTGATACGGTTGCGTCAGGACATGGACCCGACCGAAGGTAATTCTCATGCTCTTTTTTTTTTTCTTTTTTTTTTTTTTTTGGTTATGTATGTTAGGTTTAAGGGGATTTGTTTCCTGCCCTTCCTTTTCCTGATTCGAAGGGGTATTCTTCTCACTGTTTGACGATGACTACTTGAGATTCCTAACTCAGTACTCTTGTCTGAGTTACTATTGAAAGGATTGTTCTGCAAGTTTCGGGTTCCAGTGTTGCATTTTGTTACTTAATGCAAGACAATACATTGAGAGGCTGCATTATGATACATCTTTCTGGATCATCATTCCTGAAAGGTCACTTTAGTGATGCTAAAAAAACTGCGAAGTTGTGATATGACTCCATGTGATAGAGCAACATGGATGCACTGAAAACTTTGCAACAGATTTAGTTTATAATTTTTTGAATCGTCACATTTTTGTGGTTCTGGTTGAATTGATTTTTGTAAGGAGCAATTATAATATTTACTCTTCAATCAAATTGTTTTACTTGGATAATTTGTGGAAAAAACTCCTTGCTGAGGCATCGTGTGTGTATGTTTGTATGTTTGTTTCTAGCTGTTCTAATGCAGTACATAATACTGTATTTTAATTGAGTGATGAATTATTTGTTTTCAGTAGCAATGAATTGCTCTGCTCCCTAAACCCATTTTGATCATCTGGCTTGATAATATCCATAATTTTGCAGCGGTCCACGGGCAGTATCTGTTGTAAACTTGGCCTCGGAAAAACTAGGTGGGGCGAAAGTTGTTGCAACAGCAGTTGTTCCAGATGATATTCCCAAAATTAAAGAACTTCTGGAGAGATGGAGTGATATTGATGAAATGGATCTTATTCTTACTCTTGGTAAGCTGCTGCTGTTTTTTTTCTATCCATCCATTTGGTTGATTTTGCTGGATTATCTTGCTTGCAATTTGTTGTGGGTGAAGGGTGGGAATTTTAATTATCCCTTAGAATTTTCTTTTACTTACACCTTTCCTGGACATTGTGCAATCCATATGCGTCCCGAGTTTCTGGACAGATCACACTTCTACTCCGGTCGAGGTGAAAAAGAAGAAATCATCAACTGTATTTTATTAAACCCAAACCTTTGATTTGTAGATTTACTAGAACTATACAATGATGAAAAGTGAAACAAAATTTTTACTAATAAATTAGAATCCTTACTGAATCATGGTTGTAATCCAATCTGGCCATTCCATAACCAAGAGAACAGCCTAGAATATTTCTGATGTTTATGAAAGAAAACTCCATCTTCCAAGGCTAGTGTCTTCACAGTTGGCACTTGGATGGGATACATGTATGGCTTCCTGTTTTCATTTTTCTGATTAATAAGACATGAAACAGGCGGTACTGGGTTTACACCAAGAGATGTCACTCCTGAAGCAACAAAACAAGTAATACAGAAGGAGACCCCTGGTCTACTTTATGTTATGATGCAAGCAAGTTTGAAGGTATTTAAAGTTTCCTCTAGCTAGGCTCACTTACTCTATTATATACATACATGCATTTATATTGTATAATTTGTATGTTACACACACACACACACACACACACACACACACACACACACACACATATATATATAACCTTTTGTGGTTCATTTTCATAAACTGAAATCCAAAACCTGTTTCCTGCATATCTGAACTGCATTTTATCTGTGATCTGAAAAACTGAACCACAGATTAAGAGATGAAGCCTTTATTTTTGTCATTGGCTTCTCTCAAATTTTATCAGTGTGAATGTTAACATATTTTGGAATTGGTTGTCATACTTATAGATTTTATCTCCAGGGAAATATAGCTTTTCAAATTACTATGTCTTGAGGGACTTAAGCTAATCCTAAGCATATATGCTTTGGAGTCCAGTCAGAAATTTTATCTTATCTGTTTGCCTGTTTCAGATGTTGTCACTCGATCATTGGGATTCCCTTAATTCTTTAAGTTATTTCTTCTCTTGAATTTAGTTTTTGGGCAACATTTTCTTGATTATCTTTAAAAAACTTGAAATTTGGCTGTTTAGAAGCACATGTATAATTATATAATGGAAATTCAGTGTAACACTTACCGGAGTTAAAGGTCATATATGATTTCATGTTTTGAGTCCTCTGTAAATAATTATTTCTTTCTTTTTGCTGCTCACATGAATGAATAATCCAATCATGTTTCTTCTTTGTGAACAGTTGAAAACTATTGCATAAAAGTTTCTATACGTGAAATTGAGACAAATCCAATGTTGTCCTTCTCTTTTGTACAGGTGACACCATTTGCAATGCTTTCGCGGTCCGCGGCTGGTATAAGAGGGTCGACACTGGTAAGCGAGTAGAGTTTGATAGTAAAACATTTTAGTAGTTCTCTCGCGAAACTATTTTCTCTAATTTGTTGCATAATATGCAAGATTACAAAAGTTCAGGCGTTATTGATTTGTAATCCATCAGTATTTTATTGAATTATTCCACTAATTTAACATCTTTCTTTTTGTATATTGACTTTCTATATGTTAATCTGATGAAGAATGCCCGAAAGTGGAACCAACAATTCTTCTTTCCTTTGTTCACTTTCTGATCACACATCATTTTTTCCGACTCTTGAATGGAGTAAAGTTCCTTCTAGTTTCTGACTTTTCGCTTTAATCAGATCATAAACATGCCGGGGAACCCAAATGCTGCTGCTGAATGCATGGAGGCCTTGCTACCTGCACTTAAGCATGCATTAAAGCAGGTCAATGGAGATAAGAGAGAGAAGCATCCTCGGCATATTCCACACGCACAAGCTGCTCCTGCTGATACCTGGGATCGTAGCTATAAGCTGGCTGGTGGTGGTGGTGCTCAAGAACCTGGATGTTCTTGTTCCCATTAGTGGTGTCTTAGCAGCGAAGGTCTGCATTGTCCATTTCAAATACGATGTTAACTTTATTTTGCTCAAAAATAAAAGCTCTTCTTGTATCTTCAAGGATATCATAAAATGAAATGCAGAAAGACGTAAGGCATACCACTGTGCAAATACATATATATATATAAATGAATGCATTTTCTGGAAAATGCATCAGCTTTTGTTAGTTTTACGCTGTTTTATTGCTTAAGGACAAGTCAAAGGTGAGCACTACATTATTAGTGTACTTGCCACGAAGTTGGCACCAGTAGATGAATTGCGTTTCATTCAGAAAAGGCAACATGTTCTTCATCCATCAATGGATTTATACCACGGCAAGGGGCTGGGGATAGTATGAGTTAATTTTCATGTATGGCATTTCATCACTTTATTCATCCATGGTTAGGACAATATTGTACTTGTACTAGGGTGTGCAGATACGCGAGATTATGTGAGCACCGCTATGTATCATGATAAATAATATATTTAGCGGATGATCGTCTGTTTAATTACTATAACATTTCACGATTATGTCTTTATATCTTTTGTCTTGTGAGATATTTTCGTCTTTTGAATAATTTGATTGAGGACGTTAACAACGAATAAAATGTCAAAATAGTCATCTGGATGATGTGCCTCTGCTGTTTTAATTTGAGTTTTACTCGGCTCAATTTCACTGCTGAACAAAAGGATATCAACTGGACAGGTTCTTGCAACTTACATGTCCCTCAACCAGACACACAATTCAAATAGTAGTAAAGAAGATGTAAAGCAGCAGCACCCCATTTGCCCCGCATCCAGGCAAGGAGAGAGAGACGATGTTTGATGCTGATCAGGATGACGGAGGAGAAACCCCTTGAAGGAAAGACGAAATCATGGTAAGTGCCCTCTGAGGCTGGTAGCTAGGCACCATATGTCCAGCTCCTCTCACTGTCACAAAGGTCAGTCCTTTGTAACCCACAACATATCCTCCAACCTGCCATCATTTGCAACTTACACATGTTATGATTTACAATTGATTTTCCTTTTCCTATACATTATTCTAAATTCTTCTCCTTGGAAGTGAACAAGAGGCCATAATATCATGCTCATTTGCTAAAAAGGGACGGCTTTCAGGGTTTTCGCCTTCAACTTACAAAGTTCCTTTATTTGGATTGGTCTATTTGTGATCAAATTGGGTGGCCGGTAAATCTTTCAAGCAAAAAGTCCATATTGTTGAGCAACTCAAGTGAGTTGAGCGGAGCCTCAAGTTGATTGTGAATTCAAGCAGCTTAATTCAAGAATAATCTTAAATCTCACCTCATTCTCATGGTACCATGGTCGCCAGGAAGCCTCGACTGGAAGCTTGAGGCTGTTGATTGCATACCTTGTGGATGTGACTGACACAACTGTATCTACATCACCGCTGTAGGGCAAAAGATCATAGATACACTCAAGGATCCAACATTTTGGGATTGATAAGTGGTAAGAATATGTTCTATGGACATAGTAGAAGGAAACTCGAGAGGATTTGACAAAAGGCAACAAGTACAACTGATAATACTTGCCTGTATAGCCACACCCTTGCACCACTAGCCATGATATTCTGTATTGTTGGCAACACGTCCCTTTGCCAGTCGTTCCAGGAAGAAAATTTTCTGCAAAATTTCATAAGGTATTAAGGTTATTATGGCAGGGAGCAGTAAGGACAGTTTCCAAGCAAAAAACTTGCCAACTTCATGACCAAGGTGATAGATAATAAGATACGAAATGGCTCCTTGCGCTTTCAAATAGGTGTTTCTGTAACTTGAGCTACATTCAAAAGTTTCTCGAGTAATTTGAGTTCTAGTTATGTAGTTTGCTTCACTTGCCTGCTGCAGCTACTCCAAGCTGTGGGCATTACGTGGAGGGCATTTTGTACTTCCGCAGTGTTCAGGTAGGAATCCACGTAGGTATCTGAGCAGGGATCGAAGAAGTAAACCTGTTCATACCAAGGCAGAGATAAAAAGGGCTCCTAAGGGCTGAAAAAGTGCAGAGTTTACAAAATTCACTCTGGTGTTTTGGTGCAAGGACTTACTGAACCAGTGGAGCTATTTTTGAGCACGGGGTTTGTGCAGAGAGGTGCGTAAATGTTGTATGCGTCAATATTTCCCATCTCCTTGTAGGATGTCGCTTGAGCATTGTTGCATTGATCTGATGAAGTGTCGTTTGTGAAATCGCAATATTTGAATATGGCTGCATGTGTCTCATCAGAGTTCAACGCATGTGTCCATACATAATCGACGTTCCCCGGAGGCATTGATGTGTCGTCTACCCATGCATTCCCTATCTGAGTGATATACCATAACAAGTTAGGAAGTTTCAAGTGAAGTTGTGTCAGCTCAACAATTCAGATGAATTCTTATGTGTTTGCTACATACCGCAATTCCCTTTAGATTGATCACAGTTTTGCTGCTGTTGTTCTTGTTCTTGAGCAGGATGGTGTTCGCCAGCTGAGGAACATAATGGCCGGCATAACTCTCCCCTGTGATGTAAAAGTCTCGGGTTTTGTACTGTGGGAATCTCTCGAGCCAGTTGACCAGAAAGTTGTAGGCATCATTAGCAGTGCTTGTATCTCCAGTATTGTTGTAATCAGAGGTGGTGTTTGAGTACGAGAAACCTACTCCAGCAGGCGACTCAAGGAAGATCACATTCGCAACTGCAAAAATTTTTAGACCATCCGTAAATTTCTCCACATAAACTTCAAAAGCTAGCGTTTGTGCAGCGCCTGTTACGTGCATTTTGAACTCACCGTTGTTCCATGAGTAAGGATTTCTAAATAAAGTTTTGCCATCACCATTGACTCTAAAAGGGCCCAACTCCTCCATGGCTCCGTATCCTAAGGACGAGCACCCAGGGCCTGCAAGAATTTGCTGTCATTTAGATATTACAGTGTCTGTTTTCATGCGAAGCATGTTGTTTGAGAACCTAGAATTACCTCCATTGAGCCACAGAACCAGAGGGTTGGTCGAAGAATTAGCAGGCGACTCAGCAAAGTAGTAGAACAGTGCTCTTCCGGCCTCTGGATTCACCGTGACATGACCTGCATAATGTGCAAAATCCACACCACCTGGTTCCCCTGGCAGCCTGCTGATTCGGTCAGCTTCCATCTGTCCATCCTGGTTCAAAAGGTAGACAGGCGATTCGCCTCTCTCTGCATTTTCTGAGGAGGAAGAATCACCTGATGATCTTCTCGAGTTGAGATGGTGATGAAGGTAAGTCCCCTGGTCTGCAATGCAGAGAATCAAAAGGCACAAGGAAAGGACAAGAAGAAACACAGGTATAACTTTGTTCATCCTTTTGCTTTCTAGTCTAGCTTTTCGATGACTAAAATGAGCGCGGACACATACACATATATAATGTATGTGGGTGGAATCTGGACTGTTATGTAGTAATAATTTGCGACGGTAAAATTGAGGGGCATGGGTTGTCCTGTGGGGGTTTTGGGTATTTAAAATTCACAGTTTAAAAACACATGGGATACTCGATTACTCAGTCCTGCATTGTCTACTTTCCTACAGTTCAAAATTGATCTATTCTGCCAGTTGGAATGTTCCATGGATCTGCCTGCCTCGTAACATGATATGAATTCGTAATGCACCTCCATAATATAATTGATTTTTCGATAATAAATACATAAAAAAATGTATGCATTTTATTTACCAATACAATTTACAGTCGGTTAGCAATAATCCAGCAGAGCAACCCCTATTGTGCAGGAATGTGAACACTTTTGTTTGTATCATTTAGACATTTTAAGCTTCAGGCCGGCTCAGTATTCCCATAGCTTGTGAACACCAATTAATGTCATTTTCTTGAAGCAGAGTCATATTCTAATTATGTCCCATTCAAATTCTCTTTTTTATTTGGGATACTCTTTATGTTTTTTCATTCAAACAAGTAAGGCACAGATAAGAATATCAAAGGACCCTTTGGTATCATGTGTTTGTTTGTTTACAAAACGAATATAATGGTGGAGCAACTCACCCTTTTTGGAAGGAACTTGTGGAGTTTAGTTTTAGGAAGGAATTGGAACAAATTTCATCCCAACTTGATGTCACCTTCTTTTCGAGAAACTTTTATTAAAACCACACTTATGTCTCGTGCACTGCTTTGATGATCAGGAAGAGGGAGGAGAAATCCCTTGAAGGAAAGACGAAATCATGGTAAGTGCCCTTTGAGGCTGGTTGCTGGGCACCAGATGTCCAGCTCCTCTCACTGTCACAAAGGTCAGTCCTTTGTACCCCACAACATATCCTCCAACCTGCCATCATTGCAACCTACACATGTTATGATTCACAATTGATTTTCCTTTTCCTATACATTGTTCTAAATTCTTCTCCTTAGAAGTGAACAAAAGGTCATAATATCATGCTCATTTGCTAAACAGGGATGGCTTTCAGGGTTTTCACCTTCAATTTACACACAAAGTTCCTTTATTTGGTGGCCAGTAAATCTTTCAAGCATGTCCATAGTATTGAGCAACTCAAGTGAGTTGAACTTAGCCTCAAAGTTGCTTGTGAGTTCAAGCAGCTTAATTCAATAAAACTCTGATATCTCACCTCACTCTCATGATACCATGGTCGCCAGGCAGCTTCAACTGGAAGCTTGAGGCTGTTGATCGCATACCTTGTGGATGTGACTGGCACATTTGCGTCTACATCACCGCTGTAAGAGCCAAGCATCATAGACTCAAGGATCCAACATTTTTTTGATTTTTATATAGACATAGTAAATGGAACTCGAGAGAATGTGATGAAAGAAAGCAGCACAATTGAGATAATACTTACCTGTATAGCCACAACCTCGTGCCACTAGCCATGATATTCTGTATTGTTGGCAACAAATCACTTTGCCAGTCTTTCCAGTGAGAAGATCGTCTGGCAAAATTCATCAGGTTATTATAACAGGGAGTAACAGCAGTTCAGTGGCAGAAATGTTACTCACTACATGACCGCGATGAGTAAAACCAAAACAAGATTTAACAACCCTCACTCTAGCTAGCATGTGTCTGTCTTCCTCCCTACTCAGATTTTACTCATTGAGTTTTTGGATAGACGTTATGCTCATCAGTTTCGTTTTTGTGTTTGAGTCGTGTAGTTTGGTTCACCTGCCTGCACGCGCTCCATGTTGTGGTCTTTACGTGGAGGGCACTTTGTACTTGAACAGTGTTCAGGTAGGACTCTACATAGGTATCCGAGCAGGGATCGAAGAAGTTAACCTGTTCATACCAATGCACAGATCAAAAGGCCGGGTTCCTCAAGAGGCTGCAAACTTTTTAGAATTCACACTCGATGGATTTCTTGGTGCAAGGACTTACAGAACCAGTGGAACCATTTTTGAGCACGGGATTTGGGCAGACAGGTGCGTACATATTGTTTATGTCAATGTTTCCCATCTCAATGTTGGAGGTTACTGCAGCACTGAGGCATGGATCTGAAGTGTCATTTGCAGACTCACAGTACTTCAGTATGGCCGCGTGCGTCTCGTCAGAGTTCAATGCATGCGTCCATAAATGGTCATAGTACCCGGCCGACATTGAATTGTCTTGTACCCATGCGTTCCCTATCTGAGAGAGATTTTACCATATGATGATATGAATATATGTAACATAATATCAGGTGAATAAATCCTTATCAAATTTGGAACCTACTGCAATTCCTTTTAGATTGATCACTGTTTGGCTATTGTTGTTCTTGAGCAGGATGGTGTGTTGCCAGCTGAGGCACATAGTGGCCGGCGTAGCTCTCCCCTGTAATGTAAAAATCTCGCGTTTTGTACTGCGGGAACCTCTCGAGCCAGTTGACGAGAAAGTTGTAGGCATCAGCAGCCGTTCTTGCATCACCGGTGGTGTTGTAATCAGAGGTGGTGTTTGAGTACGAGAAACCTACACCAGCAGGCGACTCAAGGAAGATCACGTTCGCAACTGCCCCAAAAAAAAAAAAAAAAATGTTGGACATTATTGGTAGGTTTCTTTGCAATGCTTTGTTGCAGTTTGAGCTCACCATTGTTCCATGAGTAAGGATTCCTGAACAGAGTTTTGCCATTGCTGTTGACTCTGAAAGGGCCTAACTCCTCCATGGCTCCGTATCCAAAGGACGAGCACCACGGGCCTGCAAAAATTCAGCCGTCATATAGATTATTACATGGTTCCTTTTTTTTTTTTTCTTGTGAAGAATGTTGTTTTAGAACCTCCATTGAGCCACAATACGAGAGGGTTGGCGGACGAATTAGCAGGTGATTCAGCAAAGTAATAGAACAGTGCTCTTCCTGCCTGAGGATCCACCGTGACATAACCTGCATAGTGATCGAATTCCACACCATCAGGTTCCCCTGGCAACGTATCAATCCGGTCAGCATCCATCTGTCCGTCCTGGTTCAATAGGTACACGGGCGATTCGCCTTTCTCTGAAAAGGAAGAATCAACTGGTGGTGATGATCTTCTTGACTTGAGATAGTGATGGAGGTTGGTCACCTGGTCTGCATTGCAGATAACAGAAAGACACAAGGATAGATCAACCAGAAAAGCAGGTACAAGCTGCTTCATCTTGTTGCTATTTAGTCTAGCTTCTGATGATTAATATGGATACCAATATATACATATACATATATATATCTATGTATGTATATGTGTGTGTGTTTTTGGACAGATTTGTACTTTGGGACGGCAGAATGGAGGGACATGGGCTGTCGTGTTGGGGGGTTTGGGTAATTGAACTTTAACCTGTGTTAGTATATGCTACAGTTTAAGACATACTACTATGTCTATGAAGCCTTGTCTACTTTCCTACATTGTCGTGAGCTCTTCTATTTTGTTGGTTCAAATGCTGGATGAGATCTTCTGTTGCCCAATGAGCCTGTCTACAGGCCTATTGTTAAGTACTCCATCTGTCCCAACTAACTTGTCTTGTTTGACTTCTGCACACAATCTAATGCACTTTTTTTAACCGTCAATATCTCATAATATATACAACTAAAAATTATGGAGAATATATATTTTAAAACTATATGATTAGACGAATCTAACAAGTCCCAACTTGACTATTTTTCTCCAAATATATTTTGTAATAAAATTGAGTCAAAGTTGAATAATGAACAGTGTCAAAAAGTCAAACCAGAGACAAGTTTGCTGGAGGGAGTAAAATAAATTGAGGCCTTGCAGGTGATGTTGAAACTTCAAATAGCTAATGAGCTAAACTGGGGAATGGGGAAACAAACAAGAAAGCCTTATTATACAGGTATAGCTTTTACAACAGTAAAATTATTTAATTTTTGAATTAAAAATTTTCTTTTAAAATTAATAATAGTAGGTAATAATGCTTCATGGATTGTATATAAATTGATGAAGGCCCTTTCGAAGTGTCCTTCCCACCACCAACCTGAGTTTGAGTTTGAGTTTGTTTTGAAAAAACCACAGGAGGGAATGTGAACTTTCGTGTGTGTATCATATCCATATATATGGCCATTTTAACTTTCATTGGTCGAGTTGGGCAGCCTGTAAAACTAATTAGATAAAAGTACGTTTAAATTTTCAGGCCGGCCGAGTAATCCGAGAGATGTAATTGACACCAATTAATGTCATTTTCTTCTTGTATCGGTGTCGTGTTTTGTAATACCATCACCATGTCCCATCCAAAATCTATTTTCATTTATGGCATATTGTTTGTTGTTATTGTTACTTTTAGGCACAGACAAGAATATGATAGAGCACTTTAATATCATGTTTTTTGTTGGTTTATTACAGGGTACAAGTACAACTCGCCCCTTTTTGAAAGGAACTCGTGGAGTTTAGTTTTAGGCAGGACTTGGAACAGACTTCATCCTAACTTGATGTCGCCTTCTTTTCGGGAAATTTTTATACATCTCCACCACTTTAAAACATTGTTGGTCTCTGATTCGAAAAGTTTTCATTTGAATGTCCATTTCAATTCTGTTTTACATTTTTTTATTGTTAACAAAGTAAAATATTTACATCTCCATATTCGAAGTTCTATTACAAGGTTTACTTAAAATCATGATGTCAAGGAGAATTACTCAGGCCTGTAGCCAACTAGCTGGGGGGTGTCTTTAGACCAGAAAATTCATTTACAGTGTAACCTCGCCAATTTAGTCTTTGGATCATTAATGATTAATTGATGTTGTAATAATATTATTAAGTCAGAGACCATCTGTAGACCTCTTGAATAGTACAGTACAATTCAATTTTTTTGGCATGGCCTTTTCAGTTCTTCAATGGTCAGAATATGCAAGGTGCAAAACATCTGACATCAGTACATTGTTTGTTTGTTGATAACATCTCAAACAATTCATACTAAACTCAAATTTATTTTTCTTTATTCTTTATAAATTGTACGTTAACCCCCAAAAATCTTTACTGTATACTGTATTTTTATGTACAAAATAATTCATTATAATAAAAAATAATTTTTAAAATAATTTTAACACAATACAAATATTAGTAGTTATTACAAAAAAAAGTGTAGGGTAAACATCTTATGCGCATAGGTGAATATTTGTGCACATAAATTGATAGAGCGGAGCCCAAGTCACCAGGTTTTCCTTCTCTTTTGTTTTCTATTCTTTAAATTGATATGGTATCCAATTTGCAACCAATAGAAAGACGAGGTTGCAATTTAATGGATTTGTGAATAACAGAAATTCAGATTTAGGTTTTCACTATTAAAAAAGATGACAAAAAACCTAAAATGCACCTAGTTTTAAGAAATTGTTGGAGAAAAAATCATACTCTGGTTTTTAGAGTATAATTGAAGATGCTGTAAGGAAACTCTTCACAATTTCCCCAAATTCTTCTTTTCTCCAGACAGGTTTGATGGGTTTAAAGAATGAATTTGTAATCCACATGCCCAAATTCAAATCCAAACCTGTCATAACAGAAACATCTCCCAACTCCCAACTCTGGATTTAATACTGTATTAATATGTGTATACATAAATATTGAGAAAGAGAGAGAGATGCATCCGTGGGGTTCAGATAGACTCGCAGTATACTTAGGTTCCAACACATAAATATAAATGGCAGATAATGCTTCATTGTTCATCATTGCGGCCAATTATATTGTTGGTTCCGATTTCCAGGCATCATACTCGAGCCCCGTCCGGCACCACCACCTCCAGAACCCCCATACGGCCCCCCTCCTCCATGGGGGTAATTCGGGCCTCCACCTCCACGACCCGAACCCGGCATGCCACTAGACCCATACTGGGGAGCCCGGCCCTGAGACGGATACGGACCCTGGCCACGACTTGGGTGGTTGTAGCCTCCAGAAGGGTGCCCTCCTCCTCCCTGAGGGTATCTTCCCGGCCCCGATGATGAAGGCCCCCGTGGCTTCCCGTAATGGTGTCCGCCGCCGGGCGCTCCTGCAACCTGCGGTTGGGAAGCGTGCATCGCCGGGTTTGGACCCGGCCGCATCTGTCCGTGCGCGTGTCCGTGCCCCTGCTGAGGGGGCGGCCGGGAATGCTGCTGCTGGTGTTGGAGCTTCTGACGTTTCGTGTTCTCTTCGTGCTGGCGTTGTTGTTGGCGCTTTTTCTTTGTTTGGAACTCGTGGGAAGATTCGTATTTTGGTAGACTGATGGAAAAACGCATTTGGTTTACAAAAGCACGTGAGGCAAGTAAATGAATGTATAGAAATTCTAAAAGATATATATCGAACCTCTTGGGATCACAAGGTAAAGGGTCCGTCCAAAAATACTCGGCGTCGAGAGCATCCTTGGCTGATATTCTCTGCATAAACAAACAGGACAAAAATTACTTGAAACCGTGGTGATAAACGGGGAGATGAACATGCGAGCATATGATTAAAGAAAATCGAAAAACCGAACAGAGGAGAATGTACCTGAGACGGATCGAGTGTCAGCATCCGATCAAGTAAATCCAGCGCATGGCGGTCAAAGCTAAAACGAAAATGATTAATTGGTTTTGTTATATTGGAAGAACTAGAATATCAAATATCACTGCCATTATTTATCGCTTACTGTCTGAAATGTTCTCTGAGACGCCTTTTCACTACCCTTGTTGGCTTGAAATTGTTGTACCAGGGAACCTTTGTGACTCCAGGCCAAATTTCTTCATTAGGTGTTCCACAAATGTCGAAGATTTTATTCAATTGTTCTGGCTGCAGAACACAACCATATAAACACGCAAGAATTTTAAATTAACATGGTAAAATCTAGACCGTACGTGACACAACCCAAATGAACTCACAGCGACCCAAAAAAAATTAAAAATTCTTGGCATTCATTAAGTTGATTGCAATATTGCAATGTATAACCAGCACTGATAGAATGGATAACCTCATCTTTCCCAGGAAATATTGGTTTCCCATTAAGAAGCTCGGCAAAGATGCAACCAACAGACCACATATCAACTGCAGGGCCATACTTGGTTGCTCCGAGCAGCAACTCTGGTGGCCTACAAGATCATTGGCAGATTACCAATCAAATAAACATCACACTATTTGGTAAGTTACGGTCACTAGTAGATTCCTCACAGAAGCTTACCTGTACCACAAAGTAATCACCCGATTTGTGAGATTTGCATTGTGCTCAGTTGAAAATGACCGGGCAAGGCCAAAATCTGCAAGCTTCAAATTCCCTTCATTGTCAATAAGAAGATTTGAACCTGTAGTCGAATGTCCAAAAGCTTCGCATTAGTATCACAAACGGAAAATAACATACGCAAAGTAAATTTCAATAATGACCTTTAATATCACGGTGAAGCACTTGATTTACATGGCAGTAGTGAAGCCCCGTCAAAAGCTGTCTCATATAACACTGAGAGCAGAAAGGAAAAAAGCAAATATTATTCATCCGATTGCCATGGTAAATTTCGCATCAAATACATCTAATGTTCCAAACTCGCAATAATGAAATATATTCTCAACTTTCTACATTTATTGCAGTACCTTAATTTGTGCGACAGAAAATCTCATTCCGGGCCTATCGGCAAGACCAGTCAAATCATGGTCCATGTACTCAAACACCATGTAAATTCCACCTCTGTACTTGTTGCCATCTGGAAGACCAAACCAGAAACACAAACTAAATGTGAACACAATCATATCCTTAGATTCCACTGGACAAACTTTTGCAGAATTATGTTCACCTACAATCGGCCTGAAATTAATATTCGTTACTTTATGTGTTCTACGCTAGTAGAATTATACAGCAAACAATAAAACCCGAGATTAGTCATGTTAACCTGGTGCCCCTTGCTCATCCTTCTCAGGACCTGGATAAATATTATTACAAACGTCAGATGAAGTCGCCCGAATAAAACAAAACGAAGATGGGGAAATAAAATACTACTTTGTAAAACCTATGAAATACCAGTAGAGGTCACAATCTCTTTCAACTTGATGACATTCTCATGGTGAAGCTTCTTCAGTATTTTAATTTCGCGGATGGCTGTGATGGGAAACTGCAGGCAAAAAAAATGATTTGGACAATAACCAAACATAGTTGTGTGTAATTGATCGTACAACATTAACAAGTGTAAGCTACTGAAGACAACAATGGCACAACATTATACCCCTTCTCTTTCATTGTCCATTCGAATTTTCTTCAGAGCAACAATCTCCCCTGTTTTGATTTCTTTTGCCATGTAAACTTGTCTGAAATTGGTCAAATTCCCGGCCAGCACCGGATCAGAAACATTCAAAAGGATAATTAATACTATGAAAGTGCTAATTACGACGTACCCATAAGTTCCTTCGCCAATCTGCTCCAATTTCTCGAAGCAATCAACGCTTCGAGAACCCCACACCGGCACTTCGGTTACATTCAGCTGCTCCGCCGCCGCTATCGCCATTCTTCCTGCGCAGGCCGGCCGGCGCCTCTTTCCGACAGCTTGTTGCTCCTTTCGAAAGAAACCAGAGATGCGCACAAATCACAAAACAAGCAAAAGAAAGGGAAAAAAAAAAATTCTGTCAAACCCTAATTAATTGGATCAAGCAATTGCAATAGTCATCACAAGCAAAGAATAAAAATTAGGGTTTAACAGACACGGACAGAACGGCAACTTTGGGAGAAAAGGCAGATTTGAATCACCTAATTGGAGATGGCGAGGAACATGGCAGGAATTGGAGAGGAAGAGCCTGGGTAAGCGCGTAGCGATCGATGATAATGGATGCCTTAGATTTCTTCAGTGCTGGATTGGAATTGGATTCATACTCACTGCACCTACAGAGATGATTAATTAATCGCCAGTAATCACATTATCAATGCTTATATATAGGCATACGAGGAAAAGATTGGGTTAACTTGGTAATGTCCCAACTGAATTTTTATTACACGACCAAATATTTTGTACTTTTCTTCACTTCTTATCTTACATTGATACTGTATATGAGTAGGGGTGGGCATGGTTCGGTTAACCTGAATTTTTCAGGTATTTGTATTTGTATTTGAACCGGGCAAATACTTCATTTCAGTATTTGTATTTGTAACCGGAGTCCTCGGTTAACCGGGAGTTCGGTTTCAATTCGATTCAGCGGTTAAACGATTCGGTTCGAATATTTAAAATCTACGAAACTCAAAGATTTAAGAAATGAAAACTTGATTATACATTTTAAGAGGGTCGGACGAGGTTATTACACTACAGAAAAATTATATATATACCTATGGAATTTAGTGATTCTTTTCAATGTTATCAAAATATATTAATATATGTAACAAATCTTAGTGTAGATGTATATTTCAATAATAGGGTATTCTGAAAGGAAAAAAAATCAATATAGGCTTATTATGGTGATATATTTTTATAATTAGCTCTTTAATTTTTTATATTTATTTTATTATATAATCAATAATTAAATGAACGCTTAAGCAAGGTCTCGGGTTCGAGTCTTGTGTATGCAAAAAACTGCTTTGGGAGAGACGCCCTTAATTGCCCTTGCAGATCCTCGAGGGATTAGTCTTGGGTCCAATGAGGCCTGGGATACCCTGGTATTCACCAAAAAAAAAATAATTAAATGAATAATGATATACTATTATCTATATATAATTTTATACCATCAAATATCTATAATATTTACAATATATATAACTTTTAAAATAAAATAAATATATTCGGTTCGGTTCGGTTAACCGGGGGAAAAATTTAAAGTATTTGTATTTGTATTTGAGCCGGACGAATACTGGAATATGATATTTGTATTTGCTCCGGGGTCTTCGGTTAACCGGAAATTCGGTTCGATTTCGATTCGATTCAGCGGTTCAACGAATCGGTTCGAATATTTTGTCCACCCCTATATATGAGAATAGAGATAACTAGATAACTTAATAATGTTTAAAATAAATTTTATTGAACAAAACTTGGTTTGTACTTTGTACTACTCCCTCCGTCCCACGAATTGTGGCTCGTTGATAAATTTAATTAATATAAATATAATTAGAATCTTTATGGTTTCTAAATCCTATTAAAAGTAATCACTTTTATTATTCTGCACAACTCCCAATACACTTTTATTTTTCTACATAAAGTCCATTGCATTTTTTAAATTCTTTCATATTTTGAAATTGGTATAAATAAAAATTCTATAAAATATATATTCTAAATCTAGACGTCTAGACGATTCTAACAAGACCACGCTTGAATATTTTTCTCTAATTAAATCATTGCAATAATATTTTGTCAAAGTTAAATAATAAATAAAGTCAAAATTTATTAAACTTTAAACAAAATATCCACATCACTTTAACCACTAAACCTCACTACACCCCACCACATAAATTACCGTGCCCAAAAGAAACGAACCACAATTCGCGGGACGGAGGGAGTACTACATTTCACTGTTCTAGTTAACAGACACGTATTGTAAAGTGTAAGATTTCAAATATAGTACCTTTGTTTTCACCAGCACGCAATTCAATGCGTTTATTTGATGATTAATAACTTAAATTGTGTACATAAAAAAATTATAAAAAGTTAATATTCTAAAACTTCAAGAGAAAACGAATCAAACAAGATCCTACTTGACTATGTTTTTCTTTTATAACTATGATAAAAATTTGAATCAAAGTTGAATAATGAACAGTAGCAAAAGGTGAAACGTTTCAGTTTCACAAGAACGGAGAAGTATTCATTTTAAATTCATTTAAATTCATGATATATTTTAAATCATCCCAGCTAAAATAAGGAGTATAAACGATTAGTTAATTTCATCTAATTAAGTTAAATGTTTATCTACTAGGTTCGAGCTTTATTTATGCAAAAAATTACTTTGACAGAGACGTTCTTAATTACCTTTGCAGATCATCGAGATGTTATTTTTTGGTCCAATGTGACTTGGGATAATCGATTTCACCAAAAAAAATTTTATTTACTAGTATTGTTTTAGTATAATTTTTTTTTTTTTTTGGTGAAACAGCCTAAGAAGGCGAGCAAACAAAGGAAAAAAGAAAAGAGAAGGAAAAGAAACAATCAAGCTAATCGAGCAAACAAAACACCATTCGCATCCTTAGACACGAGCTCCTGAATATCATCCGGGGGAAAAGCCCAAGTGGTGTAGAAGTCTTCGGCTAGGATAGCTTTACGAGCCAGGGCATCAGCAACCTGATTACCTTCACGGTATACATGACGAATAGAGCAACCACCAAATCTTCCAATGAGTGTGCGAACTTCCTTGATGACCGGCCAAAATGAATGGTGCAGTAACGAAGGACCCATAATCAAGTGAAACACATCCAGGGAATCAACATAGCAAGCGCTTAATGACACACCAAGTTGGACAGCCAAAAGAAGCCCGAAACGGAGCGCGAGCAACTCTACCTCAAGGATGGAACGAGCACCCAATCTCCCATTGCAACCCCGAAGCCATGTACCTGTGCTCTCTCGCAAAACAGCCCCAAAGGACGACTGGCGAGATTCAGCCGCGACAGCTCCATCCGAATGGAGCACAACACCGCCAATCCCCTCTTCAATCCAACGCACCATAATAGGCTCCTTATGCCTCGTAGCACCAGTAGCCCTGGTATCCAAATGCTTGCAGAATCCAGCAGCTTTGACAAGGATTTTGTCCCTTGAGATCGTACTAGCCCGGAAAATCTTGTTGTTTCTTTCACACCAAACCGTCCATAAAATCGCCAAGAACCAAGCCCCCCAAGTCCGCCAAGCCCATTCAAGCCAATTTCTACAATCAATATTCTCGAGACTAGCCAGCGAGGGATGACAAATAATACCACCCTTGCGCCAAACTTGAGCAGCCCAAGGACATGTAAATAAAGCATGTCGCCAATCATCGACAGTATCCCCACAAATAGAACAGAGAGGGGAGGCGGCCAAACCACGTTGGAATCGCAAGAGATTGCATGGGAGTGAGCCATGACCAAGAGTCCATAGCAAGACGCCAACTTTTTCAGGGACGTGAAATTTCCACATCCACTCCCATCCCCTAACCTGAGAGTCATTAGGACACAACCAAAGATAGCCCGATCGAACGCTATAAGCGCCACAAGCCTCAACCCGCCAGTGCATGAGGTCCGGCGCATCTTGATTTAAGAAAGGAGCAGGGGTATTTTCCATCGCCAATTTAACCTCCTGAGGCAACCAAGAGTAAACACGGTCTAAGTTCCACCGACCATGAGAGATGACATCTTTAATTTTCAACTCAATGTCATGAATGTCCACGAACGGGACAATGTCTGCTGGGCATTTTCCTTCCCACCAAGGAGTATACCACATCGAGCTTTCACCATTACCAATCCGGACGCCATAGCCTTCTTTAAAGATCTCGGCCACCTTCACCAAGGAGCGCCAAACTTTAGTACCCCGATAATGGCTAACTGGCCTGGCACCTGCAGCAACTCCATATTTTTCGTGCAAGGCCGCCACCCACAACTTGTCAGCATTAGAATTGAATTCCCATAGTTTCTTGCCCAGTAATGCCAAATTCATTTGGCGACATTTCTTGATTTCCAATCCACCATACTTGCGAGGCTTAGTAACAGTATCCCAATTAATCAGATGCAATCCACGCCCATCCGAACCTTTCCAAATCCATCGTCTAATAATTTTATCAATGCTATTGCAAACACCAATTGGGAGTAGATGAACTTGCATAACATAAATCGGCAAAGCATTAAGCACTGACCTTGCAAGTGTAATACGGCCTGCTTTATTTAACAATAAAGCCGCCCAAGAGCTAAACCTGTCATCAATCCGCTTAACAAGAGAGTCGAAAGAAGATAACCGCATGCGGCCATGTATAATAGGGAAGCCAAGGTACGTACCAAGGCGAGGCACCACCGAAACTCCGAGGCGAGTTTCCAATAAAGAGCGGTCCATGGAAGAGGCATTAGGCGAGCAAAATGCGGTAGATTTATCCTGATTCATAATAAGACCCGAACGTGAACCAAATCTGGTGAGGGTGGTTGCCATGCTACAGACACTAGCTTCCTCCAATTCCGCACAAAATATGAGATCGTCAGCGAACATTAAATGAGAGATGTCAACACCCCCTCTTATTAATCTCATAGGCCTCCACGCCCCCGACTGGACTTCTTCAAGAATGGTCCGAGAGAGCTTCTCCATAACAATTACAAAAAGATAGGGAGATAAGGGATCACCTTGGCGAATCCCACGCTGACACTGAATATGACCGATAGGCGAGCCATTCCAAAGGATAGAGAAACTGGAAGAAGTGACGCAAGCCATAATGAGTTCAATGCAGGCGTCTGGAAGACCCAAGTCCAATAAGCAGGCTTCTAAAAATGTCCAAGAAACCATGTCGAATGCCTTAGTAAGATCAATTTTGATAATCACCGATTTAGAACTCGAACGAGGGTGTTCCATGGTGGCGACAAGTTCTTGCAAGAGGATCCCATTGTCGGAGGAACCACGCCCGGGCAGGAAGGCAGACTGGCTCGGGCCAATAACCTCACTAAGAATTGGTCTCAACCTCCGTACCAATATCTTAGTAATCACCTTAAACACAACGTTACATAATGTTAGAGGACGGAATTGTCTCAACGATCGCGGTATGTCCACTTTAGGAAGCAGGCAAAGAAATGCATGGGCGAGCCCATCCGGAATCTGCCGAGTAGTTATAACATTCAACACGTGAGCTATAACTGGCTCCCGAAAGATGTCCCAATATTCCTTGAAAAACCCCGCGGGAAAGCCATCAGGCCCTGGAGCCGAAAATGATTTCATGGACATCATAGCGGCTTCCACTTCATGGTTAGAGACCTCTGAACTTAAAGCATGCCTATGATGAGCACTCAAAGGAAGTAAAGGAGGGAGATCAGCTCCCACGCTAGTGATATCAGGGGCGCCAAACAGCTCAGTAAAATAATTAATTGCATGGGCCTTTAGCATGTCTTGATTGTCAACCCACTGGCCATCCTCGATTTCAAGACCATAGATCCGATTACGCTTCCTTTTTACTTTGGTTTTGGCATGGAAGTATTTAGTATTCCGATCACCAACTTTGACCCAAGGATCACGAGCTTTCTGATACCACATTAACTCTTCTTGAACTAGCAGATTAGCTAATTCTCCCCGCACTTCATCATATAATCGCCAAAGCCATGCCGAGTCGACAAGGGATAAACGCTTCTCAATGCCCAGAATACGGTTCTTAAGTTTGCGTTTCATATCCCGAATGTTCCCAAAAATTTCTTTATTAAACGCAATGGATCTATCACGCACCTGCTCAAGAGACTCCATGAGAGTATCGGCGGCCCCCCTTAAGCAGGCTGTTACCACTTCTTTATAATTGATATGCTCTTTCCACATAGCTTCCCAGCGGAATGGCCGATTCGATCGAGGATCCATTTGGCCGCCACATATAAGTTTCAAGGGACAATGATCCGATCCAACTCGAGGCAAATGCATAAGGTGACCTTCCTCAAACCGAGCCATCCAAGACAAATTAACCATTGCACGATCAAGTCGCTTAGAGATACGCCTACCACCACCTGCCATACGCGACCAAGTGAATTCAGGTCCAATAGTGTTCAGATCAAGTAACTGACAACTATCAAGAACTGTCCTCAGTTCGGCCGCCCTCTCGGCTAAGAAAACCCCACCACTAACTTCATTCTCTGCGACGATTTCATTCCAATCTCCCAAGATTGCCCAAGGGATCTCAATAGCCTCAGCCAACTGAATAAGAACCTCCCAATTATCCTTCCTACGTGGGTAATGAGGGTCGGCATATAAAGCCGTGAAAGCCCACCGGCAATTGCCTTTGAGAAGCTCCACAGTGATCATACGCGGATGAAAATGTAAGACGTTGATGGTACAAGAGATAGCAAGAGAATGCAAAATCCATATACCACCACCCATGCCCACAGCCTCTTGAATAAAGGTAGCTGCATAGCCCCATCTAAGGAAAAAAGGACGCAACCTGGAAAACGCCCCCCTTGGCTCCATGACACATAAAATATCAGGCTTGTGATCCCGGAGAAGATCACTCACCCATCTCTGAGCCGTACGACTCATCAAACCAAAGACATTCCAAGCGATAATAGTAAAGTCCTGGAACTCCATGACAAGAATAAGAAAGTGTTTGGCCAACAAGAGGATGCTACTGGACACTAGCATCATCCGCATCGACCCAATTGTCACCATCCTTCGACTCGGTATCATCCTGAAGAGATGCAAACCGTCCGGCACCAATGAAATCATCTGAAGACTGGGAAGGCGTATCATCCCTATCCTCTACCCTTTGCCTTTTAAGAATTTGAATAGGGTTTTTACGCCTATCCCCCATCTTAACCACGGGGACAATCGCGAGGCTACCAGGATTAGATTTGGCCTCTTGAGGACTTAGGTGATCCGTACCAAAACGCTGAGGGCGCACATCATCATGACTCCGCTGGGAACCCATGGTAACCGTCTCCCCCGCCTCCTGAACATGGGGACGGTGTTTAGCCTGCTTCGGAATGGGATCAACTCCCTGTTTATCGGGACGGACGTGATCCTTAGCAGGCACCTCCCCCTTAGGCTTTCGTGCCTTATTTCTACGACGGACAACCATCATCCAATCCCCAAAGACAGGATCTTCCCCTTTACCATCTCCCCCTTTAGGCTTATGATCTCCCTCCGCGGTGCCCGAAGGAGACACAACATTTTGAGATACACCATCCTTCTCATCCCCAACTCCGGAAGGGCCAGCGTTGCCTGCCTCCTCAACCACCACCTTCGCCTTGCCATTATCTGCAGTATGAGCTGTGTCATTGCATGCATGAGGACAGCCACGCGCAAAGTGTCCGTATCGGCCACAGTTGGTACAAATTAAATGCAATCCCTCATAGGCGACATGGATCCATTTACCGTTGACTCTCAATTTGCCCTTAACAGGTTTCTCCAAATCAAGTGCGATACATACTCGCGCAAACCTCCCCTTGGATGAATCATGAGTGCTGGCATCGAATTTAATAACCTCTCCCAGTCCCGAGGCAACCGCCCATAGAATGTCCTCTCTGTATCGATGCATTGGGAGGCCGTTCAGTCGAGCCCAAACTAATGTCTTGTTCACTTTGGTAACACTGGGGTCGAAATCCCTAGACCATGGCATAATCGCGAGGTAATGATCGAAAATCATCCAGGGGCCGCCATTGACTACCTTTTCCCGATCTGCAGCAATTCCAAACTTGACAATGTAACAACCAAACCCCACGTCTATCAAATCCATACTCCCTTGTGGTTTCCACATTCGTTTAAGCCTTTCAAGTAACAAGTTAAATCCCGCTGTGGTTCCAAGGATCTTAACTACCAGCGCATCCGACCAAGCCAGTCCAGCCTCCTTATCAAGTTCTTCGTCTATCACAAAATCGGGCAGCAACGGATTGTCGTCCACGAAACTCATACGAACGAGCCCTTCAGCAATAAGATCTCTCCGGACAGGCGGCTGTGAGGCGGGCACATCGGTCTCCATATGATCTTGGGTGAGAACATGGGCGAAAGTAGGGGACTTGCCGCCGGGATCATGAGGAGGAGCGGTGGAGGGTGAATGAACGGCGGCCGTGCGTGCATGGGTGGGAACCCAAGGAGCAGACATATCTTGAGGAAGAAAAGTGGTGAGAATGCCTCTTGTGTAAATTTAATCAACAAAAGCTCAACAAAAAAGAAAGATTTTTTGTGTGAGCATTTTGTCGAATAGGTTTAGGGCATGAAGCTGAATTGGAGACAGGAGGCAATGGCACCGAACAGAGTTTGTTGGCGGAATCCTAGGAGTGCGAGAAAGCGATCGAGAGCAACCAAGGAGCGATCGAGGTCGAAGTCCGGAACGTCAAAAGAAGGCAGAGACAGAGCAACAGCTCTTCATCGAGAACCACAAGAACCCAGTTTTTGGGAAAGCTTTCCAAACTTTTGGCGCAAATGCATCCTTTGACATTCATTTTAGTATAATTATTGAGTACCTTAATTAATCAATAATCCTAATAACTAAAGTTGCATTGGAGGGATGAATTTGAATGTGAGAAATAGTTTCCAATCTCTCATTTTTTTTAAAGAAAAAATGTTTGAAATTCACAGAATATATTAATTATATGAAACTAAACACAGTTAGCCTGAATAATATAGAGATACTCTGATATTCTTCTAAAAATTAGATAATAAAGTTTGAAATCTATCCCCAATTCATCCATCCCAATAAAAAAATTAAATTAAATATATGCTTAACCTTGGTGTATATTTAGATGTAATAACTCAAATAGGCCACTAGAAGGAGTCATTTCCACTTTTGGGCCACGATATTTTGATTTAGGAAAATAGGCCACTAGAAGGATTTCGGGTCTGAATTTAGACCATTGGGTTGGAATTCGGGCCGAGATTGCCTAAAAGTGGAAATGACTACTTCTGGTGGCTTATTTTAGTTTTTTTCAATTATTTTTTATTTTATGTAATTAAAATAAATAATACTCATTATGTGTCATTATTTATGTTACTTTCTTTTTTTCCTTGTTCCAGTATTTTTATTTCATTTTCATTTTAAAAAATAATTAAATATTAATCGTCAAACCCACCCATCACCTCACATTAATAAATAAATATATTAAACTTTCAAATTATCTACTACCATTAATAATTTCAGTCCACCCTATAACCACATATCAGTAAATTACAAACAAATAAATAAATTAAAATTGTGGGGTTAACACTTATTCTAGTGGTAAGTCCCCCAACTCCAACCTATAGGTTGGGGGTTCGAATCCCCACCCGGTCTCCTATCCCTCCCATTTGTAATTGTGTGGCTTGGGCTCCCACCACCCGTTCCAAGCCTTCAATGGCTCCTCAAAAAAATAAAAATAAAATTGTAGCTCATTACAATCACATTATATAAATTTTTAAGGTACCTTTTTTAACGCTATTAATAGGATGGAGGGAGTAATATAAGAAATAAAATAAATATTAATTCAAATATATTATAAAATAAGTAAAACAAATACATATTCAAATAAATTAGAAAGTAAAAATAAACATGTTTTATTATAAGTATCCTAAAATTTTCGGACATGGTATTTTATGTAGGAATATGTAGTATTAAATGTAAGGAATTTTTCGGACATGGGTATGTTTGGCAATTAATATTTAATTATTTTTAAAATGGAAATGAAATAAAAAAATGTTGGAACAAGAAAAAAGAAAGTAGGACATAAATAATGTCACGGAATGAGTATTATTTATTTTAATTACATAACATAAAAAATAATTCAGAAAAACTAAAATAGTCTACCAGAAGGAGTCATTTTCATTTTTGAGGCCATCGTGACCCAAATTCCAGCCCAATGGCCTAAATTCAGGCCCAAAATCCTTCTAATGGTCTCTTTCCCTAAATCAAAATATGGTGGCCCAAAAGTAGAAATGACTCCTTCTATTGGCCTATTTTATTTATTACCCCGTATATTTATTTAAAATGAACAAGGTAAATAATTTGTACTACCACAAACTAACATCACCAATCTTTGGCTTCGGAAAAAATGTGCAAATTTACCCTTAAATAAATAAAATCTAATACTAATGAATCTGAGTTGTACGAGAACTTTTATGCACAAATGTGTGTGTGTGTTTTTTTTTTCATTATGCATAAATGTTGAAAAATATTGCTCTCTGATTCAATTTAAAAATAATTTTTTTTATTTTTTTTATTTTCAATAATTAGGTTTATTTACTTCAAAATCAAATACCTACCTTCCAGGTACAACTTAAGATAAGATTTAGGAGTTCACCCAAAAAAAAGATGAGATTTAGGACATGTTTAGAAATTAGCTGCTTGTTAGCTGTTAACTGATTATGTAAGTAATAAATTAGTTGAAATTATTTGTTTGATAATTTCGAGACTAACTTTTTGCCTAGTGAGTATCGAGTATCGAGCTTGAACAGTAACAAAATTTAAAGTTCAAGTACGAATTTAACTAGGCTAGGTAGTATATAATTGAAATTTAAAATGACAGTTTTACTTATTATACTGTAAAATATAAATTTGTTAAGCTGGATAAAGCTTTATTATATCTAATAGTTTTGAAGTTGTAATACTTAAAGAGACAATACTTAAAGTGTGGATGTCTCAAATGCAAAAGCAATACTATAGAGCATTGTTGCAGAAAGATCTTGAAGTTGTAATACAACCGGAGGGCATCTCATAGAAAATGCCAGTATGGTTATGAACCAAATGGCTACAACACCAACATGTTCCTCCAATCCGGAAGAAGGATCATGGTCCTCCAGTCCCAAATCTTGAAGGAGTTCAAACATAAAAAAATCAAGCAGATGCTCCAAACTGGCCACAATCATATCCTGCTCCAGATTGGCCACCCCGCAATGCCTTCCCAATCATATCCTTGCATTGCATGGTATGGCTCGCCATTTCAATTCACTCTATATAATTTTGTGTTCGATTTACACTTGAAGTTTGGCACAACTAAAAATATTTATGGGGGTATTAATATTTAGTGTTGTATGTACATGTAAGAATTAGCATGCTTCGTGTTGTAAGGTACCAAGCTTAACTGTCCGATCACCTTATTATTTCTTATTCAAAAAATATCTAATAGTTTTTTTATTTTTATATTTTGAAAATTTAATAGCCTAATCGAGTATCGAGTCGAGTTTTCCTCACCCCTATAATTTGCCTTTAATAAACTAATACTGCTTACCGCGGTTCCAAAACAAACTGATTAAATATTTTTCAAATTATTTTGTTTTTCTAAATAATTTAATTTGTTTTAAAATTTTTATAATAAGCTAATTCTATTTAATTATATATTTATCTTATGTTATCTTAATATTAGTACTTCGGCTTCCAAAAAAATACTAGTAGAAATATTAGTAGAATCTTTATAATAAGCTAATTCTATTTAATTATATATTTATCTTATGTTATCTTAATATTAATACTTCGGCTTCCGGGATGAGGACCTAGCCCAAGCGGTTAAGTCCATTGGCTTCCAACGGAAGGTTGGAAGTTCGATTCCCACCGGCCCCCTATCCCTCCCTTTATTTCCCCTTTGTAATTGTGTGGCATGGGCTCCCACCACCCTTTCCAGGCCTTCAATGGCTCCTCCAAAAAAAAAAAATACTTCGGCTTCCAAAAAAATACTAGTAGAAATATTAGTAGAATCTTTTAAAAGACCACTAGTACTGTAGTAACTAGTAAATCGGTGCGGGCAAGCACCACCCGCCTTCTTTCTGCTCTTCCTGCATTTGTCTGTTTCTCCGCCGCCCGCCAACTGGCTTCTATCTGTTTGTTCGCCCGTCGTCTGTCATCCTTAGTCTGACTCTGTTGGTGAGCCAGCATCCGCATCTCCTCGTCTTCGTCGTCAATCTCTTCCACCGGTACCTTTCTTTGTTTCTGATTATTGTGGATGTGTTTATGTGAAATTCAATTGGGTATGTTTCCTGTAAGTTGCAATCGATTTCTTAATATGTGAAAATCAATTGCGATACTTTAATGGGTAGATTGATTTATTTATGGGGTGGTTTACTGCTGATGGATTTTCTCATGAGACCCATGGATATGCTTTTCTATGTTTCTGTTTTGCATTTGTTATTGTTTTCTTCACTCAAGTTTGCTTTGCAAGAATGATTAAAGCTTGTTTCTTTGCCTAATACGAGTTGCTGAGCTTGCCAAACTTAAATTATTGAACTGCACACTACTTGTTTGATGAATTGCCTGAATGAGCCTTGATGATCACTTCTCCTTTCCTCACCTTCTATCGGTGTTTTCCTTAAAGAAAATGTACTATAGTAATAAATAGGGGCTTTAGATGGAATTAGAGTACGAGAAGCAGCCCCCTCTTCATGAAAGCATCCTAAAATTAGGATTCATTTCTTGCCCGCCCCTACCTTTTAGCAGGTGAGATTCCGACCATCTTACTTCTATCAAGCCGGAAGCGACTGGCTTCTATTCTCGTTGGGATTTCCTTGCTTTTTAAAGAAGAAGTTATGACAAAAATAAGGGGTCCTTCCATTGTTCTCACACTCGAAATCGGTCCTGTCGCGGCTGCTCCACTCCACTGCGTCCAGGATGCTTTGTGTAAGGAATAGGGGCTGCAGCGTGAACTTTCTTTTTTAACTTGAAGATGTATTTTTATGTAATACTAAAAAGTTAAAGAAAATGGCGTATATAATTTATATAGCTTTATAATTTTTAGATACAAGATAATGTTTTTTTTTTACTGTTTTTTAAAGTATATGGAGTAGATTTTTTGGTCTGCAACCCAAAAAAGTACTAGTACTAAAGTTATGGAAGAATCTAAACTCTGATTCCGAAGCATTTGAGTACTGCGGGGATATACATACGACATATGTATGTGTGTATACAAGTGTCTGTGTGTAAACAGATTACAGAAAACAAAGCACCAGACAAATGTCAAACGAAGTAGATAAGAAATTAACAATATTATTTGAGGCGTAGGACTTCAACGGATATTATTTCTGTAATTCTGTGCCTACCCATCGCTTCTTGAGGTTCCAATTGCATCCATACCGTTCCCTTTCTCTACTTAATTTGCTTATCGTTTTTTATCTGATTTCACCCTAGATGCAATTTGCTGCTTGCTTCCGCATCTGGTTGTTTTTCAATCGGTGTACTTGATGATTTCGTGTGTAATATATTTTCAATACTCTTTTTATTCCAGATTGCAAATCTTGAAAAGTTGATTGAAATGTGAGGCATAAGCTCTTTTCTTTGTTTTCTATTTCCAGCTCTCTGATATTTTTTCCTTTGTAGTGTTGTCGCCAATGGATTTTCTTGTTTCTTGCCTCAGCATTTCCTATTCTGACTGGTCACTTTAACACTTCACCGTTCAGGTAAGCCAGTAAGGAATGGCAGAAGAGGAAAAAAATTTAATAGAGATATTAGAGGAAAACATCCCCATAGACATGACCAAATACATCAATTATGTTCAGTCACCACATTGTGGTGCTATCGCAACATTTGCTGGCACAACTCGTGACACCTTCGAAGGCAAGGAAGTCTTGGAGCTAAGATACGAAGCTTATGTTCCCATGGCAGTACGTTGCATCAAGTCAATCTGTTTGTCAGCAAGATCGTCTTGGAACCTCAGTGCAATTGCTGTGGCACACCGCTTAGGCTCAGTTCCTGTTGGGGAAACCAGCGTGTTTATTGCAATCTCATCAGTTCATCGTGCAGATGCTCTGGATGCATGCCAATTCATGATCGATGAAGTTAAGGCATCGGTCCCAATATGGAAGAAGGAAGTTTACACCAATGGTGAGGTTTGGAAAGAGAACTCAGAATTTTTAGAGAGGCGTGACAAGCTTGGTAAGGCTGTTCCGGAAAATGGTAGCAGTAGCTGTTGCAGGAAAAAGGTTATGGTGGAGGAGGGACGAGAAAGAAAGGATTGTTGTGCTGGGAAAGTAAGAGCGGATGCAACGGACATGTGATGTGGGGATAACCCCCCTCCGATACACTCAAACAAAGCTTGACCTGCTTGTTCCTTTATGCTTACTTGTAACTGGGCAGATCCAAGAACAACTATTTCTCAAACACATCCTTGTCTTGAATGTATTTTTGGTGCATAATAATATGCGAGCCAAGCTGGGTATCAAAATTTTAAACTTGCCTGTATCAAAATTTTAAACTTGACTATAATAAAGCTAGATTCATTCAACTTATGCACTTCATAACCATTGAAAGTTTTACAGAGGAAGTCCCATTGAAATTTTGGAAGAACTTTAAGGTTATGTACCTTATGTTGAATTGGTGGATTTAGCTTTTATGGTTTTAAAGGTGTTCAAGTCCTTAAACTATTTTGTTTACATCCTTATCAATGACAAAATCAGCATATGCAAAAGAAAAATAAATTGTTTCATGTAAATTCCATATGTTTTAAACCAAAACCAAGAAAACAGTAAACATACTTGTTCTCACCCATTAAAAGTGGTCCTTAATATGAGTATGGACACGGATATCTAGCTGTAGTGCATAAGCAGAAAGAGAACTCAGATATAAAATCTCACCCATAATTTTCTACCTGTCCGAACAAACAGATTCGAATTCATAAGCCTACTTGAAAGCATAAGCCTTGAATACCAATACAATCATAGACATAGTAAATGTTAGATATCAATGCAAACTTAATAATGTTACCGGTGTTATTAAATAGAATATTCTAGAATAATGAAGAAATGTTGTTGTGTAGAACTCCTTAGAATAATCTAGATTTAATATTAAAATTAATTTTCTTAGAATATTCTAGAAAAGGGGGAATAATAGATGTGTGTAGAATAATTTAGATAATCTATTAACTATAAAATATTCTAGATAGTTGGTCACCCTATAAATAGGGGGTGAGCCCTTCCATTGTTGAGTAGAGTGGAGAGTTAAGTGATTAGGAAGTGTGAGTTGAGAGTGGTTGAGTGTTGTATGAAGAAGAGTCAGTAATCTTTTGATTATGTTGTGTATTAGAAAAAGAATCATTCTTAAGTCTTTTGGTTAAGCACAGATGATTACATAATTTTATTAACTAAGAGAAGAAGTGAAAGAAATAAAATATTGTTTTTCAAAAATAGAACAATTAAATATTTTATGAATTAAATAACTCAATGGATAATAAATTATTAGAATTTTTATACAAATCAGAAAAATATGTCACCCTTACAAACAAAAACATTACTTAATAATAATAATAATATATATTTATGTATATATAATACGTAAAAAAAATATGTCCCCGAAATTGTATACGTACGTTTGTCCCTGATGTTGCTTCAAATTGTTTCATCTCCGCTTCACTCCTGCACCTCAGCGCCATCACAATGGACACAAGTAATTGATTGCTCTGGAGGGTCCTGAAAATGCCTACAAACGACAGAGGATTACGTATATCCAATCTTCAGAGCAGTGTAAGTGGTATGAAAAACGGAAGCTGAGGAGAAGTGAATTCATTGTAGCTCCTGTCATGCTGCTGCCTTATATCAAGATTGTTTTGAAAAGTGGAACTGTCCTGGGATTTCATCTTGGGATTTCATCTGCAATCGATGAAATCGCTCCATTGTTTAGGGATGTGATAGAGAGAAATAAATATTTAACCCATTATTAGCACCTTGAAAAAGACTACTTTTTAAGCATCGAGAAAAAATTTGATGAAATTCTTGGCGAATTCTTTAAGTAAGTTTCAATTTCCGATGAAATTAATGTTCAACTCACTAAATATTGTTATCCTATATTCAACTTTTCCATGCGTGGGCCATGATAATTAATAAATGGGAATGATAACCTTTTATTTGAGTTCTTTTAATTTTTGTTATAGTATTCATTATACTAGCCTAATCTCTGTAGACAGTCCGTGTTTATCTAAACAATTATCAAATCTTCATGCCAAAATGCCTTTCTCTAATCAGGAATATGGAAGATTGTTGGCTGGGTCCTTGGAAATATTTGCTTTTAGGAGAATGGCTCGATTGTGAGAAACACCATTTTAAGGATAATGGGGATTTTTTTGGCAGCTAGTTGCAACCAAAAAATGTTACATTGGAATGCCACCTGAAGAATCTCAATCATCATTAGATTATCAAAACAAAATTGTGTCATCATTTAAAGGAATGGTCAAAAAATCAGATGAGGGAGATGAAAAAGTTGAATGGATTAACATAAGACCAATCACATTGATTTTGGATTTTGAGGTCCTGGTGCGTCTTTTCACTTTGAAATGTCATTGGGATCATTCCTTAGTAGATTGTAAACTTAAGACTCAATTAAACATAGATGTAGTACAAAATGTGAGTGGTTTGGTTTTGTTTTGTTTCTGTTTTACATTTGTCTATGACTGTAACATTCATAGATGTAGTTTTGTGGTTTGGTTTGATTTTGTTTCTGTTTTACATTTGTCAATGAATTAACGTTTTTCTGCAGATGTTACCGTGGGAAAACCTTCCAATATTGAGAGATAAGGAGGTATACCGAATGCCCTCCGTAGGTAGCATCTTTGCAACACTTGAAAGATGCTGCCAAAACCAGCAACGCTTTGAAACTAATGTCCCAGATTTTCCGCTGATAGATCCCTTGGATTTATATCATTTGTTGAATCCAAGTGGAAGTCCTGATCTGAAAGAAACTCAGACCGGTGTTGAAAAATGGTTTAAAACTAAAAACATAAAGGTACCTTCATCTTTATGATTGCAAGTTTGATGCAATGTTGTGTGCTTCACATTTGGACATTATGTAAATTCTTAATTTGTTTGAACTTCTCAAACAGGGAAAGGGAAAGGCTGGAACAAAGCCCAGAATTAATGAACTTGTTGAGGCATTGAAAAAGCATGACCTCTATGTATATATTGACCATGGAAATGGTAAGCTAGAGAAAAGTGGTTCTCTTCAGATTAGTTCTCAACTTGTCAAAGTTTAATCCTATTGATTTGATTTTCCCAGGTATGAAACATATCCCTGCGGAACGGCTTGAGAAACTAGACAAATGTGCTTCCGCTCTCCTTCTGGGATGTTCCAGCGCTGCCCTTTATTCAAAAGGATGCTACATGCCTGAAGGAGCTCCAATATCATACTTGTTGGCAGGCTCTCCGGTCATCATCGGGAATTTGTGGGTAGTGACAAGTCCAGACATACTCCATTTTGGGTTTGCATTTCTCGAGGCATTGATGAGAGAAAGACAATCAACCACTTCTATTGAGTGCGCTGAATGTAATGTATCATCAAATCGAGACAGTTCTAGGTCCACAAAATGTAATCACAGACGGATGATTGGATCATTTATGAGGGATGCTCGTGATGCCTGTGGTTTATGTTTTTTAAATGGTGCAGCACCCGTATGCTACGGTATTCCCACAGGCATAATCAAAAGGAAAGATGTATAAGGCACTGGAAGAGTAATATGTGCTGTGTGGATCCCTTTTGTTCAAACATACTCCATGAATCTGTTGGCATGTTTTGTGCTAGCTTGTATTTCATTACGGATTTTTGTTGTCACTTACCAAACTTCGGTGGAAAAAATACTCAAATTAAATATTTCACTTGTTGATATCAATGCAGTTTTACTACCATCTAGGGTTGTGACATTCTATTCATTGAATTCTTGTATGTCTATATAAATTTCTTGTACAGAACTTTTTTTTAATCTTCAAATTGTTTTAACTGATTGCTTTTTTGATATTATCTTGTGTCATTAAAAGCCTTGGCTAGTGAATGAATATATATACCTGGTGTAGTGAACATCTGGACCACTTCATTTGGATTCTCTGTGATGAATCAAGCAGAGAGATTAAGTTATTTGAATAATATCTTTCTAGGCTTCCCTGGCGCTGTAATTTGCCAGAAAATTTTAACAAGTAATACCTCCTCGGTGTCTAGGCTATATATAGGTTAAATTCTTCAAAGATCTATTAGGTGGCATAGTATCTTCTGTTATCTAATAAAATAGATGTATCCTTTCTACAGGAACTCAAGTAGATCAAGTGGGAGAGATTGAAGAGCAGGACAGTGACATTTCTGAAGAGGAGGAGATTTACATTTCTGAAGAAGAATGCTATCATGAGTCTGCAAATTGGCGCAGCACAAAGGAAACAGCTCTTCCTGAAGCCTTGAAACATATGATCGATAAGGTAATAATGTTCTGAAATCAAGTAACCGACAGACCTTCAGTGCTTTTCGACCTCCATTGAATTGATCCCACATGTTCTTATATGTTCTTTTTTTTTTTTTTTTCTGCTTCATCCATTACTTAGTGGCTGGCTTAAGTCTAATCTTCTAGCAAAAAGGTGCGGATAACTTTCTCCTTCAATAGAACATCAAGTGCTGAAACCAATAGAAGCAAAGATGGTTCTCATAATTATGATAATGTTTGGATGTAAGTATATTGGGCAGCATATAGCGGATTAGAAGAGCATATTCTCTCACAATTCTCTCTCCGAATCTGCTATCTGCTAGCGGATCTGCTGACTCCCAAACATCCCATATGTACAGTTTGATCAGAAAACAGGGCAGAGCAGCTTCCTGACTATCAGGTTTAGGTTAAACACTTGGAAATCTGCTAATAAGAAGAGGAGTGAATGTAAATCTGATCATTGCTTTTAATTCGATTTATTATTCTTCCTTAATTCCAGGTTGACTGTAATGTACATAGTCTCCCTTTTACACAATGGTGTCATATTCGTTACATTATGGACTCGACAAGCATTACTTAATGTTTTCAGGGTCTGTGGCATATGGTAATAATAGATAGATGTGGTCCCATCCCAACCCTATAAATCAGCGGTAGGACCACATCGAAATCTTGACAATTCTTGAATGTAGTGTACTTGCGATATGACAATTCTTGATTCAGTTGGAAATTTGAATATCCGCATTTGGAATTTTTTGAATTTAATAATACTTGATTGATAGTATTTTATAAATATTAGTTGAATATAATTTTCACATTATCATATTAAATAGTAACATATAAATGTAATGTACCCATATAGTAATATACTCGACTCGATTTTTTTAAAGTAATGTTTTGTCCCTTTTTTTTTCCCCTTTCGTTGTAGGACTCTGATTTTTATTTTTATCATTGTTATATAAGAAAAATATAATCAAGTTAGATCTTGTTGGGTTTTTTGTACGGAATTTGAGTTATTGATAGTTTGCAATGTGCATTGTCATGTAAATGAGAAAGTTACACTTTAGAAAAAAATGGAGGAAGTATATGATACGTTACACTTAAAAGAAAAACGGAGGAAATATATGATATTTATAATATATATTGTTGAAGAACATGTACAGTCTACTAAATTAGTTGTGTGAACTCATGTCACACAGATTAGAAAAGGATAAATGGGAGGGATAAGATGTCTGATGAAGAATCAAACTAATTAAATGAATTGACTTTAGCCAATAAATCAATTTAAATCTCAAGCTTAATAATTAAAGTAGGGCGAGATGAGGAGTTAGCCCAAGTGGTTAAGTTTCTGACTTCCAACGTAAGGTTGAAAATTGTTCAGCAAAAAAAATAATTAAAGTAAGGCCGCGAATATATGCACTCGAGATATTTTAGAAACATAATTTTAAGGGCACAAATCCACAAAAATAAGAAATTGCAAAATCTACCCAAAGCAACTTATATGAATTTGTTCGATCGATCACATTGTATGACTTAGTTATTAAGAGTTTATATCAACCGAATATTTTCGGTTACAGATATCAACCGAATTAAGTAGTCAAATCCAAATTAAATTCTTGTAGTTAGTATTTAATTAGAAATGATTTTATTGTGTAGTGACCAAACTTAACTGAAACATATTTATTCATTCTAAGATTATAGTTCTATGATCTATCTAACCAAGAATTTTGGAGAAATAAACCTCTAGTTTTGATGATGAATATTGAGAGGATTACAAAGTTTATGAAATGAATTACAGAAATAAAGCTGTGAAGGAATGACAAAATTGCAGAAATGAAGAACATGAATTAAACTTGCATAAAGAAAAGGTTGCAGAAAGTAAAAAAGAAAATGCGGATTCCTCTAGGGGTTTGTGAATGATCCTCCATAGGATGCCACCTCCTATTATTTATAGGGAGGAGCACCACATCTATCTGCTTAATGGAGTTGTAACGCCTGCAATCCCATGATTCTATCCTCCTCAGATGGCGTCTTCCATGATCCTCTCCTCAGATAAGGCCTCAGTCTTCAATGTGCCATGATCTCTCTCCAACGAATCTGTGCTCCTCATAATTCGTATCCATCCGTTCCCGTACTCATTGTGGACTGGACCGACTACTTAAGTATTGAGCCGAAATGTAATGAGCTCAAATATTTTAGGTGATAACAGATGCCCCCTTGCGCTTTTAGTCGATGGAACTGAGACTGAAATTGTGCATATACTTTGTTAATGCCGCCGTCGGCAACCTCTTTTTTTTTTTTTTTTTTTTCCCTTTAAAGTGGCGGATGGCAATGTCAAACTTGACATTTTTTTTAGATGGCAGCTTGCCATCCACCAATGTTAAACTGGACATTTTTTTTTAAAAAAATAATGGCGGCTTGCCATCTGCCAATGTCAAACTTTGACATTTTTTTTAGATGGCGGCTTGCCATTCGCCAATCTTGATTTTTTTTTTTTTTTTATAAATGCATGCCGCCACTTTCTAAATTTCTTAAGCCGCCATCATATTCTTTTTTTTTCTTTTTTTTAATAAGCGGCCTTCGCAGCGGCCATTCACATCAAGCCAGGCACCATTCACATCTCTGTAGGCAGCATTCGCATTACTTGAACCGCCATTTGCCATTTGCATTATTCTAGGCAGCATTCGCGCATCACTCCAGGCACCATTCGCATCCTCCAGGCACCATTCGCAATACTCCAGGCACCATTTGCATCTCTTCAGGCACTATCACCAGCCGCCATTCGCACATTGGCAGCCGCCATTAAGGTTGCTCCGGCCGCCATCCCTCTTTGGCCGGGCCGCCACCTGCTCTCATCCACGGGCCGCCATGCCATCTTTATCTCTCTGGGCGTCGCGCGCCGCCATCCAGGATCAGTCCGCCATCGAGCTCCAGCGCCGCCATCTGACTTGTTCCGGGCCGCCATCCGCGTCCACGCTCCGGGCCGCTAGCAGCATTGCATCATCGAGGGAGAGCGCCACCAGCCTGCTTGACAATCGCCACCTTCAAACGCCGCCAGCTTGTCCTTGGCCGCCATCTCATGCCCATGCCGCCACTCCTGGCCGGGCCGCCACTACTGCCCAGGCCGCCATTTGCATTGCACCAAGATAGGCCGCCGTTTGCTCGAGTCCTCAGCCGCCAGTCACCTTCACTCCGGGCCGCCGCCGCTCGTCTCTCAGCCGCCATCCCGGAGCAGCCGCCATTCGCCCTCAGTCACCCGTGCCTATCTCGGCCGCCATTGTCATGACGCCGCTACTCAGCCTCCAAGGCCGCTGTTGATGGCATCTTAAGGCCACTATCCAGGGTTGTTTCCACCCAGGGTTACTGGGTTGGCCATCACCCTTGGTTCGTCTTCCTTTTTACTGGGTTTCAATTCATTGAAAGTAGACCCGTATGTAGGTCGACGCTTGTCATTTTGTTCCTCAAGGAACTTTTCCAAGCGTGCCGCTCTCTCGGCCAACTGGGCAAGGTCAGTGCAATCCTGCACAATTAAACGCTCTTTCAATTTTGGCAATATATTCGCCATGCAATATTGCCGATCTCCCTATCAGGGACCGCCATTGTGCATCGGCTCTTAAGCCGCTGTAATCTATTGATAAAGGTGCTCGCCGCTTCATCGGCAAATTGTTTAGCATTAGTTAACTCTGCTAAACTGACACATGTCAAAGGAGTGTAGAACCTGTCGTGGAAGGCTCTCTCCAGATCAGCCCAACTCTGAATTGGATTAGGCCGCAAAGATGCGTACCAAGCGAAGGCAAGTCCAGTAAGGGATGTACTGAACAACCTCAGCTTCAGCCAATCATTGGCTGCCATCTCACCGCATTGTGCAGTAAATCTGCCCACATGCTCCACGGTGGACTTGCCGTCGTCCCCCGATAACATAGTAAATTCGGGCATCTTGAACCCTCTTGGATAGGGCTGCATCGTATCCACCCAGTCAGGATAGGGCTTTCTATAAGTAGAATGCTCTATCGGCCTTAATTGAATCCCGAAGTGTTGTTTGATCACATCTGCAAGTTGATCAGGTGACACAGCGGGTGCCTGCATAGGAGGCATGGCAGCTGGAGGTGTGGCATAAGGCATGGCGGTTGGTGTGGCAGGTGTCGCCGCCACTCCATATAGCTGTGGCGTCTGCCCCCTAGTGTTGGCGGCATCCAACCAGGGTTCAGTGGTGCTGCCACATAAGGTGTGATTGGAACATTCAACACAGAAGGTGTCGCTTGATGTGATACTATGCCAGGTCCACCAGAGGCCATCGTATAGCCTGATGAAGCACTTGAGGACATCAAACATCCTGGTGCTGCGTAGATCGGCACAGGTGCCGCGTACCCAGAATTCGGCATGCTGGGTGCCGCTGGAGTGAGCCGCCTGATAAGGAAAAAAAGCGTACTGACCAGGCCTCCAGCCTCGGGGAATGGTGGCTGGCCATGTGCGTCTCCCCAGGCCCTTTGTTGGCCGCCCGACGACCTTGGGCATGGGAGACTGGGCGGCATACCCGTGTTGCTCACACAAGCGGTTCCATCCTGTTGAAGGTGCATGGAACTGCATAATTTCTCCATTTGAGCGGCCATAGCAGGCTGCAATGCATCCATAAGATGATTGTTGAGCAACGGTATGATCTTGGCTATCAACTCTGTGATCGATAGCCGTATTTGCTCGGAAACTGTAGGGGTTTGCATAATCCCCTATTGTGGTTGGGAGGTACTTGTCGTCTCAGTGGCGTCCTCCGACCGTGTTCGTACGGGTGTCTTCTCCTGTAGAGACATCTCTTCTAATTTAGTCACTCACAATTTTTTCAGATCTGAGACGTATATACACTTCAAGCGGATATGACTTTAAATCATGTCCCACTGGGCGTGCCAATTTGTTAACCAAGAATTTTGAAGAAATAAACCTCTAGTTTTAATTGATGAATATTGAGAGGATTACAAAGTTAATGAAATGAATTACAGGAATAAAACTGTAAAGAAATGACAAAATTGCAGAAAGAAAGAACAAGAATTAAACTTGCAGAAAGTAAAAATGAAAATGCGGATTCCTCTAGGGGGTTTGTGGATGATCCTCCATGGGATGCCACCTCCTATTATTTATAGGGAGGAGCACCACATCTATCTGCTTAATGGAGTTGTAACGTCTACAATCCCATGATTCTCTCATCCTCAGGTGGCGCCTTCCATGATCCTTTCCTCAGATAAGGCCTCTCAATCTTCAATGTGCCATGATCTCTCTCCAACGAATCTGTGCTCCTCATAATTCGTATCCATCCGTTCCCGTACTCATTGTGGACTGGGCCGACTACTTAAGTATTGGGCCGAAATATAATGAGCTCAAATATTTTGAGTGATAACACAACTAGAAATTCGATCCAGGGTGGTAAAAAATTTAGCTAATTCTTTATCCGTTCCATGTAATATGTTTTGTTATGGTTGGGTGCGATAATTAAGCTGAAGTTTTTTTTTTTTTGGAAACATTGACATTCATGTGTCGGTAAATGTGTGTGGGAGCCCAAATTATACAAATTACAAAAGGAGAAAAAGAAGAGGGATACAGGGCCGTGTATGAATTGAACCTCCAATCATAAGGTTGAAAGCCAAAACACTTGATCATTGGGCCAAGTCCTCATTCCCAGCTAAAGTTAATTAAGAAGGAAAAAGGTTTGGAATTAAAGAAGAATAAAAATGTTTAGAATTAGAGAAGAGTGAAAAAATTCAAAAAAAATAGTTTATTTATTAGTAAAATTTAAATTTATTTATTAATAATATTATTTAACAATAAAAATAAAAAAAATAATTTTTTTTTTCAGGGTGGTGCCGCCACTGGGAATAAATGCCCAATTAGTCCTTTTTCTTTCCTTTTTGGCCAAATCAGTCCTTTATTTATTTTTATACCCAATTAGTCCTCTACCTTTTGCCTTAATGTCCAATTTAGTCCTTTTTGTATAAAATAATCTCCACTTGACTCTCTTTTATATTAAATTGACCACCAATCTTTCAAACCATTTCATTTTAGCCCCAAAACTTTAAATAGTGATTTTTATTAATCCATACATCAAACAAATGCCCAACATGCTTCCGTAAGAAAAATTAAACAAAACATCATACCTCGGGTTTGACCGCCTTGTTGCCGGGTCTTCCGTCTGGGATTTTACAGATTCTTTCCAACCACACGACCGCAGCCAATGGTTCACCAGCTCTAGGCTCCTTCAGCAACAGTCAGCACAGTCCTATTTCGTTTCCTACCTTAGGACGTAGCGAGGTTTGGGGCAAAAGAGTTTAATTCTAATTTTAGAAGATTATAGATATATGAAGCCTGGATTTTACTGAAGAAATATTGAAAATATTATTTAAACATAATTTCTCCTAATGGAGAAGACAAACACTTAGCTCCTCATGGAGGAAGCAAGACTCTTGGGGATGTTCCCCATACTATTACAGACACAGAAAGGAAAATTTGCAGAAATGAAATATTACAAATGTTTTGAAGAGTTGGGAGGATTTTTCGATGCCTTCCATCTGCTTCAAACTCCTTTATTTATAGGCGCCCGCGGACTTCAACCCCGGATTCCAATCTTCCTCTAAATCCTTGTGACGTCACTGCGTTCGTCACTTGGCCTTAATTTCCACCGGCTACATTATTGTCCTTTTGGAATTATTGCGTTAGGTGGCTTTTTTGTCAACTCTCCACCTTCTCTTTTCGGCCACTTTCTGTCAGCTACTCTGCCCTTCTTTGTCGGCTTTTAATTATGAGTGTTGCCGACACCTCTCTTTCTTTTACATCCAGCTAATCTCACTTTGGCTTGTGAAAGTTTTTTGGACGTTTCTTCCCTTTGTCTTGTTCGGGTCCGGATTTTTTCTGGGTTACCCGGATCTTTGTACCGAATAGGGGTTTCTCCTGTTCTGCACAATATGTGCATATGTGGTTATCCCATTGGCCAACATGCATCATGTTGCATGCCTTTTTTCTGGTAGACTCGGTTGCTGGCAACTTGTTTTCCCAGATGAGTAACCTCTTCTTTTCGAAGGAGGTTTCCGCAAACTCTGTGCTTTTCCCTGTTAAAGAATTAACCAGGAACGATCCATTTAAATTGTTTGAGAATATTTTAAACGGATATTTAACCTTTTCCATCTCGGTGAGACAGACCCAGAATCCCCATGCTCGTCGTGTGGAGATTTCATCTTCGCTGATTGAAGATACCAATGGTGCCTTCTCATCCATAGACTTAACTCTGTTGAAGGCAATCATATCAGGTCTCTGTAATTTAATAAATTGGAAGACCGGATAAGAACCTTTTTCTGACTATCTCTGGTGACGCTGAAATGAACTTAAGCTCCAGAATATCTCCTCTTTGCAGGTGCGGGTTGTTTTGCCATGATTCATGCACCGCGCTACTTATCCATCCCGGAAGTTTTTCGATTTCCGGAAACCCTGGTGATGTAGTATGAACAGATGCTAATGCTCCAAAGTCATACCACTTTCGAACTTCTTCTGGCTTCGATCCTTCGAGCATCCAGACCCTGTTGTATCTCCCGGATGTCTCAATTACTGTTTTGCTTGGGTTAATTCCCTTTTTGGAAACCAGTTGTTCCCATTTTCCTTGGTAATCCAGTCAGGCTGCAGATATGACATTTTCCTCTGAATTAACCTTAGAGGTGCCTGTCATGGGCCTAAGGTTAATTTCTTCCTCTTTTACCCCAGAGGCTGTGGGTTGACTTGAGCTTTCGGAAATGTGACTTTCCTCTTGCTCAACATTTTTGTCGGTATCCGACAATGGTTCCTTTGAAGCAGTACTTGAGTCTGCTTCTTCATATGTGACCACTTTAGCTTTTTGGGCACTTTTCTCTTTGTTTACCAGGGAGGCTGACGCTTTCCTGATTGGCTCTAATACTGTTTCCCATAGTGCTGTCATTGCTATATGGGAGGTTCGTATATTGTTGCGGACCATGTCCACATCGCTCTGTTGTATTTGGCCAGCTGCTCGTGCATTGATTTCGAGCTGTCCAAAATGCTTTGATAGCTCCTCTAGGTTTTCTCTGAGGTGCCTGAATCTCGTAATGATGGAATCAGCTTCAAATGCTTCCATCTCTCGTCAAGAAATCTGCAAGAACATTTTCATGAGATTTTATAACATCAATATCATAAGTATAATATTGACATTCAGCCTGCCATCTGATAATACGAGCTTTTTCAATTTTTGATTCAAGTTTATTTTTTAGAAAAGCTCTAACATTAGTATTATCAACTTTTAATACAAATTTCTTTGCAAGTAAGAACAAGGGCCATTTTTTAAATGTTTTCCATACTGCAAAGAATTCCTTTTCATTAATGTGCCAGAGTTTGGCTTGTTGTTCAGTGAACAACCCTCCTGTGTATCTACAGGGTTCTTGACCCGTAGTTGTTTTTCTCATGAGCACTCCTGCCCATCGAAAATCATTGGCGTCTGTGTAGACTACCAGCTCATCATCATCTTGAGGTATCGCGAGTTTTGGCAAGCTATTGCAGACTTGCTTTAGTTCACGAATTCTCTTGGTATGGATTTCATCCCATTTCCATCTAGAGCTTTCAGTCTCTTTAAGGAGTGGTCTAAAATCCTTTCTATATTTTGCAAGGTCTTTAATAAACATTCCCGCAAAATTTACAACTCCTAAGAAACTCTGAAGTTGTTTCTTGTCTTTTAATACATCAGGAAAATTGCGGATTTTCTCCACAATGTGTTCCTGTAACTCTATTCCTGCTTCATCAATTTGAACTCCTAAGAATTCAATTTTGTTAGCAGCGATAGTGGCCTTTTTTCTCGGAGAGAACTAGACCTTCCCTGTGACATGCATCTGAAAATATTTCAAGATGTTTAATATGCTCTTTAATATTTCGAGATGCAATCAGAATGTCATCTATGTAGACGAACATAAACTCTAAATAATCCTTAAATAGATTATCCATCTTTCTTTGGAATATCTGAGGGGCATTAGAAAGCCCCATTGGCATAACATTCCAAATATATTGCCCTTGTGGGGTGGAGAATGCTGTGAATTTCTTCGATTCATTCTCCATCTTAATCTGATAGAAACCAGATTTGCAATCAAATTTAGAAAACACTTTAGCACCTTTGATGCAATCAATTAAGTGTTCTCTACTCGGAATGTAATAACCATCAAACTGTATTATTTTATTAATACATTGATAGTTTATTACCAACCTGGGTTTACCTCTTTTTATTTCACCGTGGTTTCTTACCAAGAATCCAGGGCTACTATAGGCTGAGACTCCCGGCTCGATGAGTTTAAGATCGATATGCTCCTTGATAATTTGTTGCATATCTTTCTTATCCTGCATATTCATTATGATGGGTTTGTATCGAACATACTCATATTTATATTGTTCTTTTACCTGTAGAGTAGCTTCGATCTTGTTTTTATCCCACCATGCCAGAGGATCCTCGTTAAAGTTTCTCTAGATAAGTCTTTTTACATTTTCGATGGACAATTTAGTTTCTCCCTCAATGTCTAATGAAGTTATATTCAATGACTTCATTTCCTGCATTGCTTCTTTGAGGTTTATAATTTCCTCAATAGAAGCTTCATCGAATCCTTGCTGTCTAAAAGACAACAAAGCCTTACCAAACTTTCTTTTATCCTGCATTTTTGGATGGGTTAGTTTGGCATCATTATCACCACGTTTGCTGCGAAATAATATAGGCATTAACCTGTTGAATGCCTTTTCCCTGCGCAACACTTGTATCTCATTTCCACAACTTGTGGTAAATATTAACAAATTTCTTTTGTTATCTTGAACATATTTTGTAAAGGATTGTATAAAATTATTTCCTAACAAAATATCCGCTCCTGTGTCATGAAAATAAATAGGAGGCGTTTTTACCTTATACCAAGGTGTACCAAATGCTCCTCCAATCATGATATTGGCTTGTCGAATACCCTTATTTAGTACTAAGATTTTTTGGGAAAAATCTCTTCCTGCAATAATGGGTAATGATTCCATAGCTTCGCTAGGGAAAACTCCTGGTTTTGCCGTGCAAATACCTGATCCTGAATCAATATAAGCTGCGAAATATTCTGACTTATATTCTTCATATATTATACCTACTGAGATATAAATGGAGAATGGACTTGTCATTTAATTCTGATGGTGTGACCCTTCAGATTAAATTCTATACCATTATCATTTCTTATCCATGGTTTATGATTTTCGAGAAAACTTAATCCCAAAATCATAACCCCATTGTCTTTTCCAGCGGTGCCTAAGACTCTGATCTCGTGTCCTGCAATTTCAATTGTTCCTTCATAGGTTCCAATTGATGGCTGTTGCAAGTAGTATAAGTCATCACATGGAAAAAGACTAATCTTTTCAGTGATGTCAAATATTACTCGTATTTCTTTCCATCCTTCAGGGCATTTAATCTTTATATTATCTACCCCAATGGATTGAGGAGTTAGATCTTTGATGAACTCCTTTCCTTTATATGCCATAATTCTGTCTTCTGAAAAAGACATACGGCTTGCGTACTCAATTCTATCACTCGTTGATCTGTCTAGAATTGGATGATCTCTTATCTGTATGTCTACTCCTCCTAACCTTGGAATCTGGGTAGGATTTGGAGTCATAACTTTAGCAAATTCCTTGAAAATTCTAGGAATTTCTATATATTCTTTCCTGAGAAATAAGTCAGAATGATGACTATTGGAAAGTGCATAAGAGATCCTATAAGTTATAGAATATGGCCTGTTCCCTTCTTTCATGAGATCTTTTCTTTTAAAATCCTGATGAAGGGTTAGAACTCTACTAAAATCTTGGTCAGCTAAGTTATAGGAAATTCTGGGATGTATGTCAAACATTAACTTCCCAGCATATAAATTTCCTACCATAGTTCCAAGAAGACCATCTCTAAGGTTATTGATTCTTCTATCAGTGACTGATAGATGTAATTCAGAATCAATGCCTTCTTTGAAGGTTGCCTTAATTACTACTTCAATGGCTCCTATGTGGATCCATTTCATAGTAATGGCGATTTCCTCCTTCATTCTGCTTAATTCCTCAAGAATTTCTTCTTTAGGAATTAATTGCATATCCATAACATTACAAGTCAGTTCCATATGAATGGCAAACTCACCTGCACTTACCTTGTAGATGATGTTATGTCTTCTCTGGTTGAGTCCCATCTGGTTAAGAACTCGTCCAATCCCGCCAATTCTGAATCCGTCATATGGGCTGAGGTTGGAATATTGTCGCATTATCCTTTCCATGGTTCGATTTGAGATCGTCATCCTTGAAAAGAATCCAGACAGGTTTTCAGTGGTCTGAATCCTGTCCTCTTCAGTCAGACTCGGTTGAAGATCCATCTGAATATGAGTCCGAGTCACTTCTTAATTCTTCCTCGTAGATGCTTTCATCAGAGGGGATGTCTTCAAACTGATACACTGGTACCAGCTTTCCATGGTAGACCGCTTCCACGATATCCTCCGTGGCTTCGTACCTTCGTATCTCACGATTCTGAGGGCAATCGGGTGAGATATGACCTTTGGCTCCACACTTCCAACAGTTGCAGTCTTTGAAACTTTCGTTGGCTCGGGTATGGGCTCGTCTGAATGTTCTCTTGGACGCCGTTCTCCCCGTGCTCCTTGCTGCTGAGCTAGTTGAACCTTGGGATGAACTCTTCGTCGTTCCCGTTCTTTGTCCAGTTTTGTATGATCTGGCCTTGCCCTTGGACCACCATGCTCTTCTTCTTCGGAATGGAGGTCTTCTGAAACTCCTACTGTATGAGCCTCGACTCTTCTTCTTTCTCTTCTTTTCTTCTGATTCTCCTATAATTGTTGGAAAATCGTTATTTTCACAGCAAAGAGGGGTTCTTTTTATTTTACCTCTTAGTCTCTTGATGTTCTTTTGGGCTGCTGCCTGTTGACACCATTCTCTGAGCTTATCCTTTAAGAAGGACATCCTCCGGGCTATTGAGTCCACTGTACCAGAGGGTACTGTGTACGATTGGATCAACATCTCTCTCCATGGGCTACAGATCTTTGCAAAGAACATGGGACATGCTACTTCAGCTGTCATCTCACTCCGAAAATAGTATTTACGAAACCAGTAGATGTATTCGTCTACTGCGCAAATACTTCTTAATTCCATACCCAATAATGCTTGGGTATAGACCTTGATTTTTTCGGTTATCTGTTCTTCAAAATAACCATCTCCCACAAAATGGGTTTTGAATAAGAGGCCAAATCTTTCACAGATTGTGCTTTTGGATTCTCCCTCGAGTATTTGCTCTTTTAAAGCAGTCGTGGAGTTTTTCCAGCCCAGCTTTGCCGATCCTTCGAGACTCAGCTCTATTAATCTGACAAAGTTTTCTTTATCGAGTTCCAGGGTGGTTGCTGCAATCTTCATTGAAGCTACCCATTCATCGATCAGGTCTTCGATGTTTCGAAAGTCGATAACGTCGAGGTTCAGTGTTATGCCATATGGATTTAATGGTTGTAACATCGTCTTGGCCCACGGTGTGGATTCTGGTGCTCTACTTGGGTTCCGTCCTGGGTTTCGTCTTGCATTGAGATGCACCTCAGGATACCTGTTCATGTAGAAGTCTGTACTTTCTCTCATTGGGACATCAAGCGGTCCATCGTGGGTCACGTTGGATCCTGATCCTTCCGCATAACCCAATTGAAGAACTTCATTGGGTTTTACATTAACCAGATCCATAATCCCAAGTTGGGAAAATGATTCTGCTAATTCTTGTAGATCTGATAGATCTGCCCTGGAAACACTCATTCGACTGTTTTCAGGAGATCGATCATAAGCTCTTCTTGTGATTTCTGCTTTGGAACCATAGTTGCTTTACCCTTTTGATGTAAAGCTTGTACTGGTCCGAATGCATCTCTAATATTGGCTTGGTTATTCTTGGAAGATCCAGGAATATCCTTCTGCCTTTTCTTGATATCTGAAATGTCAAATTTCAGATTCAAAATCTCTTTCTTTAGATCTTGAAATACTTTCAAGATCTCCTCTGTTGACTGATTCAAGTTATCTATTTTCCCAGGTATAATTAAGACCTGGTTACCAAAATCTTGAATCGTCTTTTGGATTTCTGTTAAGTCTTTTGATAACTTAGAGCTATCCGGATCAATTTCTTTCCAATCAGTTCCTCTCATCTTGATGAAAGAAATTATTGTTAATAAAATCTTGTCTTCCAGACAAATTCAAGAATTTCCTCTGAAAATTTATATTTTTTGTTTCCAAAATTTGGAAATAACTCACTGGTTTCAAATTAAATGAATCCATTAAATAATTAAGTCTTCACCATTAAGAGATAAAATATTTTAAATAATATAATTAATATGTTCTTCATTAAAACCTAGGCTCTGATACCAATTTTCATGCGGATCCGAAGTCATATGGATAATAAAATTATTTAAGTTTTGGAAGAGGGCCTTTTGTACAAAGTCAAACCTTCCTAGGGCCTTAATGAAAGTTTTTGAAAGTTTGGGGTTAAATATAAAAGTGTGGATGTCCACTAGCCCAATTTAATAATACAAAAGGACTATTTTGGCTATTTCATGCATTTGTAGAGGACTATTTTGGTATTTTGAAACATAAAGGACTATTTTGGTTTTTTAGCAAAGATAAATGACCATTTTGGCTTTTATTCACCGCCACTGAGTATATACTCCCTCAATTTCTATATAGTTTGACTTGTTAGAAAGCAAAAATCAATCTGTAAGAGTTATCCTTCTAGATATTCATGTCATATTCTTTCAATACTATTACTCCCTCCATTCCTATTTACCGGACGTTTTGGTTCCAATTTCACAAACCAAGAACTGTAATCATTACTGCCTACTTTACACTTTTGCCCTGCAGGTTTGCATGGATCATTTCCAAATTGAAGCTTTTAAAGCCCCATAGTTGAAATGCACTCAACAACCAGAGGATGACATTCTTTTAAAATTGATATACATATATATATATATATATATATACTACTATGGGTCTGTTCTGCACGCAGAGCTGTAGCTGCGAGCTGGAGCTGTAGGGAGCTGAAGCTGTAGGGAGCTGTGGGAGCTGTAGCTGTCAGTTTTATTTAAGTATTCTGTACAAGTAGCTGTAGCTGTCAAAAAATGTATGAAATGACATAAAAGGACAAACATTAATGTAGACTATTGGGTAGTTAGTTAGTTATTGGGATAAAATTGTAATTGCTCAACAATAAGCTAGGAGCTTATTTTTTAAAGCTACTACAAGTAGCTTTAAAAAATAAGCTCCTAAAAGCTCTCATAAGCTCCTAAAAGCTAGTGTGCAGAACGGAGCTTTTGTTTTAAAATAAAAGTTAAAGCTACCAAAAGCTCCCAAAAGCTCCCAAAAGCTGCGTGCAGAACAGACCCTATATAAGAACGGTAGGAAAAGTTTTCCACCAGGGAATTTCATTTTCGACCGTTGGGATGAGATTCTAATTTTAATCCTGACCCTTCATTTTCCTCCGATCAGATTTTTATTTCAATAATGGCCATTCATTTCTCAATCTTTTTCCGTTTCCTCCGTTTCTCACTGCGTTTCTCCCTAAACCTTTTCTTCGTTACCTCCTCTATCCTGTTAACCTCAATTCGCAATTCATCTCTCTAATAGCTCCTCCGCATCCACTCATCCGCGCCCATTTCTGCCAATTGAATTTGTGACGATGGGATTAAGATCTCATTTGAACGGGTCGGCTTTTCCCAATTTGGCAAATCTCTCAAGAAAATATCGCGCAGCCGAACTACTGTAGGGAACGCACACGCTGCCGCCATTCTCGCCCCTCCCCCGCGAGCCCTACCTGTCGCGCATCAGGCCTCCACGCCCCTTTGATTCTGAAGCCCGACGATTCTGATTCAGGGCATCGCGACGTACGCACTTACTCACCCTTGTTGGTTGTTAGGTTTTTACTTGCTCCCTTTTCAATTTTAATCGATTATTGCCCTTCGGTTTCACTCATTTACCCTAATCGATGCCGAAAATTGTTCCAACTCAAAATCTCTCTTCTTCTGGCGCCTTCCGACGCTTTCTCCTTTCCCAGTCTTCTCGTTCTCCCGCCCAGGGTGCCGCTTTGTCCCGATTGTGCGAGCTTCGGCGATCCCTTTGCGGCGAGGGGGGCGGCCGTAGCAAGAGCTAGGCCTCGCGTGAGGGCGGTTGCCGGTTAAGGTATGGTTTCATTCGGTTGTTTCTTCTTTCTTTATAAATGGCTGAACCACATTGTATTTTGAATTGCGTCATGATTTGAACAAATTTGGATTTTATTGTTGTCTTGATTATGTTCTTTCGCCTCTATGGTGAGGTGTGAGATTTATACCCGTTGATGTATTGTGGATTGTAAGTTCCCGGTGAATCCTTTCTCATTGAAATCCACATTACATATATTTCTCTTTTTTTTTTTTTTTTTTTTTTTTTTTTTTCCGGTCAGATATGAAGCCTTACAGTGTTTTTATGTCTATTATTTAGTGATAATGGATTATGGATATGCTGAGTCTTGCAAATGCCATTCTTTGATATAAGTTGTGGTTATTGTTTGTTGGATCTGCAAATCCATTGTTTGTAAAAGCTACATTAGTGAAGAAAAAATTGATGAATGATGTAATGTTGATAGCATGAAATGAATGTAATGTGAAATTTATAATTGACAGCTTCTGCAATCAAAATCAATGATGCGGCACTTTTAGTGATTAACTCAAGATGCACCGGGCATGACCCTATAGTCATTGCTCCAAGAAAGAACATGCTTTTATGAATTTATTTTGATTTCGTAGGATTGCTCCATGGTTGTGGGTATATGCTCGAGTGAGCATGTTAGATTCTGGAGAGATTACGAATGAATTCATAGGTCCCTATTTCCTTTGCTTCAATTATTGCTAGAACTTAAAGCTTTTTAACTTGTATGAAACTTTAATTAATGCTTAATAAGCATACCCAATTATTGTAAATTACATTTCCTTGGGCCGATATATTCGTTTTCTTTGTCATTCCACTTAGTCGAGGGAGTTTTGGCTGAGCTTCCATCACTTGAAGCTATTATTGGTTCTACTTGTATGCAATCTACTTGTTGAGTCTTGTGACGCTGACAAGATTAAGTTAATCTGCATTCAACCGAATGTGTATATAGAATAACCCCATCTAAGGATTTTTATTTGAAAGGATTTGATTGATGTTTGTGGTTTGATAACAATTATCATAACTTGCATTTTATTGGGTCCATTTCTGTCATCTTTATCAAACTGCCCCATCTAAGGACTTTTGATTGAGTTCTGTGCAAGTCCATATTTTTCAGCAGAAGCAAATACGTTGCAATTCCATATGCCATTTGGGCATGATTTGGTTTAAACTTTTATTTACTTTTGGATGTGTAACCACCTAACCACCTAACCTGGTAACACCAAAGATGTCAATGAACCACTTTATTGGGGTTTGAATTGCATTCATTTTATCTTATTTTATCTTTTTATCTCTGATTTTTACTTTCATTCAGAAATTATAGCAAGTAGCTTATGCTATTTTCTGAAGCATTATTCAATCAGCTTCAGCACATATACTTATTCAATTCATTGGTTGTCCACTTATTAATTTTCTTTGTTAATTTAGTTGATAAGAGATGCCACTCAGGGAAGTGAATCTGTAAAAACAATGTCATTATATGTCCTGGATGAATTGATTTGTGTAGATCAAGATAAGTTTTTCTTGAGTCAACTTCAGAGTAGGGGGTTTCTGTGGAACAGCTTCATGAACATAAGTAATTTCTCATATCAGGTATGGGACCTTAACCTGGCAAAAATTTTGAAATGTGTAGTATGTACAGGTCTTGCAAGATATTCCCTCTATTCCTTTTTTATTGTATGTAGTAGGTGTAGAGAATAATCTGAAAAGATGTTGGTTTGACTCCTAATACAAACTTTCTAATTTATTCACTTTTTGGGTTTATCTTATTTACAACATTCATTGCATTTTATTTAATAAAGGCTATGTTTGGGAAATAATTACTGTTTGGAATTTGGAATTACAGTTGCCTCGACATTTTTTTGGTTGTTGTCTGCGTGTCTCTGTGTGTGTGTGTGCCAAATGTTGTTTGTGGGATTTTGTCTTTGATTTCTTCTCCTCCGTTTTATGTTTTGTTTGTGCAGAAGAATGGCATTCTGCTCGTGGAAGGAGCCTCTGATGGTTCTCATAAGAGAGTGTGTACCACACAAGCACAAGCTCTCACGGAGTTGGAAGCTTGCTAAGGTGCTCATCGGATTTTTACTCTTTTATTTTGGCTAATTGAATGCCAAATGGTTTTTAACTTTTGTTGCCAATGTTGCATTTGTCATTTTCCAATGATAGGTTACAGTTGTTTTTGGCTATTTTCTTCCCCTTCATTTTAGTTAGCGTTTTCCCTGCATTTGCCTTTCCAAGAACAACTGAACAAGTAGATGCAAATAATGAGGTGTTGTCACTTTGTTTTCATGTGTCTATTAAGAAGCCATTGACTTTAATTGGAAATCTGATCTTTTTGTAGTGATGCATTTCGCAGGACAGCGATTGGGGAGAAGTTCAAAATGGAGATTCCACAAAAATTGACGATTTCCTACTCTGGCGATCCAAAATCACACAACGGAATATGAATATCTCAGAGGCCATGACAAAGGCTTTCAACGAGGTTTCTGCTTGTCAGTTTTCTTTTTCTGAATATTCCCTTTGAATTTTTATTTTTTATTTTACATTTTACATTTTGCTTTGCCTTGATTTTTTTTTCTCTGTTTTATTTTTTTATTTTGTGGTTTGTGTCTGAAATTTGCTATTTTTTGTTTTAGGGCATCGTGGTTAAGCCGGATATGCTTCATACTGGTACAGTGAATTGAATGGTGTCGAACTCTTCGATCCGGAAGGTCGTGGTTTAGTATGTTTTATTTACTGGTTTCAATTATTTATGATAATATAGCCTTTGCATTTATTCTCTGTTGCACGTGCACTAATGGCCATTTATGCCTCACTGTGTAGTTTCTTTTGTATATACGAAATTTCATTGTGTTGGATTCTTGCTGATGTGCAATACCTGCGCTGCATGGTCACTCCAGGCGAAACCTTTTTTTTGTTTTGCTTCTGAATTTCCCCTATTTGATCATTTAAAGAGTATCAAGGCGTGTTTTGTTGCAGTTCTTGAGTAAAATTGATGGCTTCTTGGCTGAAAGCGGCTGAACGTAGGGTTCGTGTAGCTTGCTTTAATGTTAAGCTTTTATTTTGACTGCGATGACTTTTTTTCCTTAACGGAATCAATGGGCGTTTAATTCTGAAGGATGTAATTGATTTAAAAATTTGTGCAAATTTGATGTGGTTACAACCTGTTTTGCCAGATATGTTTGAAGTAGTGGGTCGGAGGGCGAAGCTTGTGGTTGGCGATAAGCTAGACGAGCTGCATGTTGCCCCTCCTGGTATTTTTTGAAATTTCATTCCTCTTGCGCTTTTGTTTTTGTTTTTTAGAATGAGCATTTTATAGTCGATCTCAAATTTCTTGATTCGGAGTCGAGATTAAAATGGTTTCCTTAGTGATAATTTGGCCAGAACTCTGACATTTCCAATTCCAACTTTTGGTTACTTCTCAATCGAATAATGTGATGCGTATATGTTACAGGTGGCTGATCACATTTAAATTGTGAAACTTTTGGATTTATGATTGTGACAGAACAGATGCCAAAAGTATTGTCAATAAAGTTCTATTCTTTTTGTATATAGTAATAAAGCCTTCTTTTTTTTTAGTCATTTTTCCTGTTGGACTCTGTCCAATCTCTGTATTTTTGTTTTATAATTCAGTCGGTTATTTTTAGTTCATTATTTTTCTTTCACATATCTTCCCATATAATCATTCGAATAACAGGGATTATTCGTTATAATTTTTTCCTTTATATGATATATATAATCAATAATAAATATGCAGGGTGATCCTCATCAATATTTGAAACAGAAGCATTCACTTAAACCTGCATCTACACTCAGATTTGCCATGGATATTGCCAGATTGTTATTTGTCTCTTACACCTTAACTTTGGAAGCATGTTTTCTACAGAAAATTGAAGTTGTAATATGTGGATGTGAAGGGTTTAGGGTAACATGTTTTCTACGGTTTAACTTTTGTTCGTTTTTGTTGCTATAAATATTGCGTTGTGTCCATGATTATTCATGAGTTGGTTTACTTGTAGTAAATTTATCTGTGTGTTGTCTGTATATTGGTTGGCGGTGTTGGTTTTGTTTCTGTTCAACTTCTTATCTCTGTACCTCGATCATTTTTGCAGGAGCTGTTGTTAGTCGACATATTAGAAAATAATTTATAGGGTTCCTTTTGAACTTTAAAACCAAAAATATATCCAGTTTTGCTGTGTTTGATACAGTGGGGGGTCTAAGGCCTGGAGGTGGGAAATCCACTGCCACCATTAGGAGAGCATTGAGTGCAATTGACAAGAATATCATAGGAGTTCCTGCATACCCTGGTGTTGTCTATGAAAGAGTAGCTTGTGACAGAATATGGATTTCAGCAGCCCTGGATTTGCTAATTAAGCACCAATTCGTGCTGTCCATAGAAGAGGTCTTGTGACAAAATATGGATTTCAGAAACATTGGATTTGATAATTAAGCACCAATCCCTTTTTTCTTATTAAGACCAGGTTCTATGTCTATTGCCAATTGATTTGTGATGAAAACTTCTTGATCAGGCAAAATATAGCTGGCCCACGAATCATGTTCTGATTCACCTTGGTGACCATGTTTGTGAAATGGCCCTTCCTTTGTTCCTTTATTGAATTATATACAGATGTGATCATCTCTGACAGCTTAAATGGATCTTTGAGGAAATTTACTGCTCTACCAGTTAGGCCCTAGGTTGTAGAGTCCCGTGTTCTCACCCCTGCGTTCAGTACTGCCATCAGCTGTCCCATACACTGTCGGCCCCTTTCCCTTTCTCTACATGCCCCTAGACTGTTTGAAGGTAATTAGATCTTTGGTGAGTTTTATTATTGCGTTTATTGAGATTGTGCCTATAGGTGTTTGATAAAATGTCGGATCATTATTTGTGCCCTAACTTTTACATTTCCACTTCCTAATCCCTGTATGTTTGTCTTTTATGTTCATATTCCTCTGCTTATATTTCTGCTGAGGATTTACATCTAAGTGATATTTCCTTTCTCGATCCCGGCTGTGTTGCTTCTATGTTAAATTCTTTTGCCCAATTGTTTTTTTCTTTTGCTATTTTGTGGCGTTCTTTGTGAGATATTAGAGATTTTGATTAGCTAAATGTGGGAGCCTTCTCTGATTTAGTGGATGCCTGCATTATGGTGCTCTTTTTCATTTTCATGCTCCTTTTCAGTACCTCTCTTCTTGCCTTGATTTTTTTTCTATTGTGATTGCATTCTCTTTACTTTTCAGTAGCAAGTTCTATATGTGTAATACAGGTCTTCCCATAACTATGTTCTTGTAGGACTATTGATGGAGTTCTGAACAATGTTGGACTTGTCTTGTTCTCAACAATCCTTCTTTTAGTTGTGAATCAGTGTGCATGGCAAATTGTGAGGCTGCCTCTCCCAGCTTTCCACTTGATGCGGTCTTTTCTGATCTCTGTAGTCTTAACGGCCTCTGTTGGCTATATTTGTGTTCCATTATTCCCTATGTTAAAGTTTTATGCAATAGTTACGAAGGAGATGCCTAATCGACAATATCATAAGAAACATATACTTACGATGGGTGGATTGTATTTTGTGCCAATTGGCCTGTTTGTTGCAGAAGTTGTATTGAACTTTTCTTCCATTGATGAAGTTACTGGACCTGCAGCAGCAACTATAGCTTTTACTTTAATTGGGGTACTGGATGATTTCTTAAGCATCAACAGTAGTATTGACTTACCTGGTTGGATGAATGCCAACTTTACATTCTGGTTTTGGTTGTATGTAATAAAGGTTCTTATTTAATTCTTGGTCTAATATCAAATTTTTTTCTTCAGGCAGCTATTGGAACATGGTTCTCTTATTGGTGCTACACAACAGACTTACAACACCCTACAACATGTATACCTTCTAAAGGCTAATTTCATTTGATCTTTTTTAAAGAATGTTCATTACTTTCATACTTAGATAAATCTATGTGCTTAATTATGATCGTCGTATCAAAAAACCAACCTCAACACTATAAGCAGGCCCATGTTTATTATTTGTTTTTGTTTGGTATCAGAAATTGCCCATACTGAATTGCTGATGAAAGAATTAATGTCAGTGCCTCCTGGTAATTTTCCGGTTTTCACCAGGGCATACTCATTGTTTTAGCTATATTTTAATGGTTGTAGTGCTGTACAAAGTTCATTCCTTATCCCATGTTCATGTACTACACATAACCGGAAATTAATGCTTTCTTCTTGCATGCTGTTAAGTAATGCTTGCTGCAGAAAAATGTCCTCTGTGCTATCACTTTTATTCTGCTGCATACTATTTGTCAAGTAATATTTTGCCGATCATTTGGCTTATTATTATTTTTTTAATTTATGTAACTACTGCTTTCTTTTTATTCTTCTTCATGAACACACTTATCCATTGAAGTCGCCAACCATGCCCGCCTCTTTAAGAAAGATCCTTTTTTCCTTATGATCTTGTGTTTTCCTATTTACTCTGTTTATAAGATCATGTTTTATAGGTCTGGCTTCACAATATTGGATTTGGAACTTGGAGCTACGTAGACGGGAGAGTTTGTGATGGTTCAGGTGAAGATCCAACTTGTAGCAGGTGAGGATATCTCCTTTTAGCTATTTTTAAACAAGCATTGTTTTGATATCGCTTTGAATTAGCAGGTGAGGATATTTCTTCATTTTTCACAATGCGAATTGCTAAAGAGAATATCTTTAGTTCATGAGTTGCTAATTCTTATTGTTGCTTGCGTTTCAAGCTGTCCCACTTTCTTTAGTTGTTTTCATTGCTTTTTTATTTTTTAGGTATTTTTTATTAAATGATAACTAAATAATTTGAAAGAATATTAGGCCGGCCCCGTTTAGTCTGCCGGAATTAGGAGGATTTTGGATTTTCAAATCCTTCCTAATCATGTTCGGTAAAAGTTGGACAAATGGCTTTGAAAATCTTTGATATTTTGAAATCCTGCTAATGTAGGATTTCAAGATTATTACCCTACCCGTGATATTTCAAAATCCTCCTGACATGGGAGTTGGGACGTGATTTTAAAGGCTATTGAATGAAAAAAATAAAATAAATTTATAATATATGAAATTAAAATATACAAAATATAAAAAATAAAAATTTAATAATTCAATGAATAAAATATAATCAAATTTAAATAATATAATATAATACTCCCTCGTACCAGCTCAAATGTCATGTTTGACTTTCTGACTCTGTTCATTGTTTACTTTCACTCAATATTATTGTTAGTATATATTTAGAAAAAAATAGTCGAGTTCGCCCTTGTTAGATCGTCTAATTGTATACCCTTAGAATATACTTTATATTTCACATAATTTTTTACTTCTATATATATTGAGATATTAACGATTCAAAAAGTGCATTGGATTGTGTGAAGAAATTAAACGGGATATTTGAAATGGTTCGGAAGGAATATAAATAAAAAACAAAAAGTAAAATAAATTAATTAAATTAAACAAATACTATTATTTTTGTTCACATCAGGAATGGTTTGACAAATTAACAATTATAGACATGATTTTGCATCTTCTGAATTTGAAATCCTCAGAACCAAACATGTGAAAAAATTAAGTCCTGTGAAACCCAAATCCTACACAGACTGCAAAAACTGCAAATTTATTCGGGTAAACCAAATGGGACGTTAGATTATTGATAAAAATTTCTGGGTGTATGTACATTCAAATTTCGAGGTAAATAAAGCATATAAATGGTTACATGTGTTATACTACCTTAGCACCACATCCACGATCATTAATTTATTTCCCTAACCCTGTCTCTTGCTTTTGCGGTCTTTACACCTTGTGTTGATTTATTTGTTATCTCTGCTAATGTGGTATACAAGGTGCTCGATAATTTTTCTGAATTGGAATTATTTGATTCTTGCTCTGTGATATAGCTTCAATGAATGAGGTTAATACTAAAATGTCTAAATTAATAATAATAATAATAATAATACATTTCTTTCCAAACTGATTTGGTTCCAAACTAAAATGTCTCAACTAATCCAATCTGGCTTGCTTTCATACTTGAATGTCTAAAATTAATTTACCTCCCTAATAATCATTTGAACTTCTGATGTTTATATATCATTTTCAGTAATGCTCATTTTATCCAAATTTAGTCCATGTTTTTATCCAAGTAGAGCCCTCCCTATTGTTAAAGCAGAAACTGTACTCTTATAGATATTCAATTGCCTCCCTCCATGGTTACGTTTATTCTATCCGGTGTGATCCTGCATGTTTATCATCAATTTTTACTGCTTAGTTGACAAGGCTGCAACACTTTTTTTTTTCTTTTTTTTTTTTTTTTTCTTATCGATCCGCCTTCGTGCTGTTGTTCAGGATTTAGATGATGATGATGATGATGATGATGATATTTCCAGTGAAGAAAAAGATTTGCCAAGAGTATGGCTGGTGTGGTTATTTTTTAGGTTTCTAAATTTGTGGCTTGATTTTTGGTTCTTGAATTTGGTAATTATCCGATTTTCAGTGTGATGTTTTGTCGGAAACAATTGAGTCTTGAGGTTTCCACAAGTCATCAGGAATAGATTGCTAAGCGGGCGTTTGGTGTTGAGCGCCCAACCCCGTGCTCCTGCTTTACCAAATTGATTGCTTAGCTTTAACTCACTTTTGTTCACTTATTACACTTATTTCTTCTTTTTCCATGGGCAATTGTTCACAGTAGATATGTTGTGCATTGCACAACGTATTTGGCTAAGCACATGTTTAATAACCCAACTTCTTAGTTAATTTTTATTGATTAAATACTCCTTCAGTGAGTCAGTTTGATAACAATAAATCAACCCACTTCAATGAACACCACACTTCAAATCAAGAAAGATACATACAAAAATTGCAACTATCTGTGGCGGCATTACCATCTCAATAACGTGTGGCTAATGGCTATGCACGAAACGACGAATAAACATTATGCAGCAGTCGAAACGGTTCCGAGTAAACTATAGGAAAGCTGCCTTTGTACACGCATGCACCACCAAGTCCCCTTACCTTTCTCACTAATTTCTAAAGCTCCTAGTGAGTGTAGGAGGAGTTTATTTCTTTGATATTATCCGATTTGGATAGCGAAATTCTCAGTCGGGATTTGGATATAAGTCGAGTACGACATGACATGGGATCGGATGAATATTATCTATTTGTATCCGAAAAAATAATATCTGGATATAATGCTGATGTTATTAGAATTTTCTATCATAATATCTGGATAGTTTATATATAAAATAATATATTATAATATATGTTATATTAATTATTAAATATATATAATCGATCTATTAATCTATTACAATCAAAATATATCAATTACTCTCTAGTCTGTACTCAATTTGTAGTAAAAAAAACCCTACTTTCCAATTGGCAATTCGGTTATTGTGCAGACTTAAAATTAGTCTGCATCTGCAACATGATTTCTCCAATTGTAAAAGTGATGTCTCCCACATCCCACCATATCACATCCCTAAAAAAGTGGAAGAAAATCATATCCCTAAATTTAGCATCCATAACCGCACATACTTGTGGAAGAAAATCATATCCCTAAATTTATTGGCATCCATAATCCGTAAAAGATAAATCTGAAACTTGCAAATTGTGTAATCTATTAACCGCATCCTTGAGATTTCTCAAAAATTACAGATTGCACAAAACCTTTTACGAGCTTCTTCCTGAACGTCACCATGGCAGCCAGCAGATCGTCCATGCAAATGAATATAGATTTGAATGTATTACCGGCCGGTGAATGTGATTTAGATGATGGTGCAGGGGATAATTGCTTGATCTCGGATCCAAACATGAAGTCACCGTGCAAAGATGGATGTGTTGAAGAGGCGCCGAAGATGATGCCGGAGAACTCCACCGAATCGACGGGATTGGGATTTGTTATTAACCCAATTTTCACAGGTATGTGCGTGGTTTTTAAACATGGAATAACACGATCACCTATTCCTCATCATTCCCAGGAGCTTTTTTCGGTTCATTAATTTAAAGATTGATATTGAGACAATTGAGACAGGTGTTGTGATGAGAATTTAATACTTGTTTTGCATAGATATAAAACAGTTTGAATCTGCGAAATTCGAAACTGTTTATAAAGCACATATGGCATACCGCAACTTTGCACATATATGAGGGTTTTCTGTCAGAAAACGTTACGAAAAAACGAAAGCGAAGGACAAAACATTCATTAGATACATGGAGTATTGTTGTAACAAACAAGGGTTTCGTCGGAATAGCAAATTGAACCCACTGAATCAAGACCCGGACAATCCAGAATTCCAAGGTGAATCATCAAGGAGCAGCGTAAGGATGTTGCACGAAACTAGGGTCGGATGCAAAGCGATGATCAGTTTCAGGTATGGGTCTTGCATATCCCCTCTTGTGTGATGCCTCGGCACCGTGTTGTGATGTCTGCGTCTTAAATAATGATTATTTGTAAATGGAAAGTGATAGAAGCGTTCCAATGATTAGTGTTGGTAAAATTTGCTGGGAAATAAAGCAGTAAGAGTAATTTATTTTTTTTATTAAATAATTCACATTTTCTATTAGGAGTGATTATATTGTAAGTGATTGTGATGAGTATCATTGTCTTGATATTGGATTTGTTATTTGACAGATACGATTCGGCTGAAAGGGTGTACAGAGCCAACCGGTTTTGTGACGAACACAATCACCAATTGCAGGATGAGACAACGCGTCATATCTTGAAATCTAATAGAATAGTCGACAAACAACACACCATTATTGCTGAGCTCGGTGAAAAAGCGGGACTGACGTTGAAAGAAACATATGATTTGATGAGGGTGATGGCGGGGGGTTCGGAAAATGTAGGTTTTCTAAAGAGTGATCTGAAGAATGTTTTGAATAGGAATAGGAGGGCCATGCTTCAAAAAGGTGATGCACATGCGATGATCCAATATTTTAAGGATAAAAGCACTACGGAAACCGGGTTTTACTACGATTTACAAATAGATGAAGAAAATCAAATAAATAGCATATTCTGGGCGGACACACAAATGAGGATGGATTACGCAGCTTTCGGTGACGTTGTGGCGTTAGACACGACCTTCAACACGAACAAAAATGCCCGCCCACTGGGTACAAAATAGACATCACATATATATCCTTAAACATCACTTAGGCAGTCGCATACATCATTTTATGTTTTCATGCCATCACATTCAACTTTTTTGATTTGTGCAGCAATGTTTGTGGGTTTCAACCATCACAGGAAAAGTTGTGTGTTTGGGGCTGCATTGTTGATTGATGAGGCACAGACAAGCTTCAGCTGGTTGATCACTTCGTTCCTAAAATGCATGAAGGGTATGTAAGAAACATGATATTTTTTGCTGTGACCAAACAAATAAATTATTTGCACGCGTTTGAATTCTTTTCACATTACAGGACTGGCCCCAAAAAGCATAATGACGGACCAAGACCCAGCAATGGCTGTTGCGATTAGAAACATGTTGCCACAAACATACCATTGTTTGTGCACGTGGCACATACTAGAAAATGCAAAAAAGAATCTGAGTGTAAAGTACACTCCAAGGTGATTATATATTTGATTTAGTCATATTATTTGCATTTTATTGTCATATATACAACGCACCCATAATATCACCACACAAAAATTGTATGCAGGTTTGCAGAATATTTCAACATGCTCATCTACAAGGTGCGGAACGAAAAAGAATTCACCACAACGTGGGCAAACATGCTGGATGAATGTTTTGATGGTGGGTCGCACCGATGGCTCGATGGCATACTCACCCTCCGGAATCAATGGTCTTCTGCATGGAGACGAAAGCATTTCACTGCCGGGATGCGGACAACGCAAATTTGTGAATCAACTAATGCAACCCTAAAGAGGTACCAATAGTGTTTATTATTATTATTATTAGTAGTAGTAGTAGTAGTAGTAATGATTTAGTATAGTTAATTAATTGTATATTAGAATGTAAGTCATTTTTAAGATTATTTTTTAGAAATACAGATGAAATAATAAATTCAAAAGGAAATGATTATTTAATTGACGGAACCACTATTACTTTTTTGTTATGAAGTTTAGTATGTTATTTGACCATTATTATAGGAAATTAAAAATGATATATGTAGTTGGTGGTGTAATTGAGTTTGATGCTTACAGTAGTGCTCCAATCACTCAACAGTTTATTTATTTCACTTTTGGCAATGCGATTTTTTTCTAATATTTTTCATACTTGGAATAATTTAATTTCATGTACAAATAAATATATACTCCCTCCGTCCCATTTAACTTGTCCTGTTTTACTTTTGCACACAATCCAATGCACTTTTTTATCTGTTAATATCTCAAAATATACACAATGAAAAATTATACAAAATATATATTATAAAACTACGTGATCATACGATTCTAACAAGACCCATCTCGACTATTTTTTGTTAAATATATACTTGCAATTAAATTGAGTCAAAGCTGAACAATGAACAGTGCAAAAAAGTCAAACAGGACAAGTGTAGTGGGACGGAGGGAGTACTATATTCTCCTACTATTAATTGTCAATATTAATGTAAACAGGAACCAAACTATTCAAAGTTTGGGACCTAGGGTTGATAAAAAAAATTGTGGCATTGGTTTTTTAAACTATTATGATTTTTGAAAGTACTTACTGAAATGATGTCTGTGTTCATATATGTGATGTATGTGCATGCTAAACTGAGGAATTTAATTTTGTCCATGAACAGGTACCTACAAGTCGATCACAATATACTACAATTCTTCACCCACTTTGAACGTGCAATAGATACAAGAAGAGCTGAGGAAGCGGAGTTGCAATTTAAGATGGTGGATCGAAACTTACCAGCACGTTACATGACCAGTACATTAGTGGAATCCGTTGCACAGTGCTACACCCCATCCGTGTATGATTTTTTTGCAAGGAGTACGATGGTTCAAAGAAGTTCTCAATCCGCGAAATATCTGGCCCGACCTTCCTTGGCACAAAAATATTCGAAGTGTACAACAAGAATAAGAAGAAGGCGATGAATAGAACACAGACGGTCATATTAAATACATCACAAAAGAGCATCTCATGCACATGCTGCAAATTCGAGAATTGGGGCATACTTTGTAGACATGCGCTTCGAACCATGGAGATATTGGGCTCATGGACAATACCAGAATTTGATGTGGTTCCAGACATGTACATATTGAAAAGGTGGAGTGTAACGGCAAAAGCAAATCCTTTTAAAAGCAAAAATGCGACACCCGCCAATCAAAACTGAGAAATAAAACTAAAAGCAAAAATGGATCAAAATATTTAAACCCTTTTAAGATCATGAAATTAAAAATTAGTTAACTCATCCAGCTATATGAAGTAGTTCCCCTTTTATTTATATTTAATTAATTGAATAACAATTAGTACTTATCCAGCCATCATTTCACATGCATTGCCATCACTTATCCAGTCATCATTTCACATGCATTGCCATCACTTATCCAGCTATATGAAGTAGTTCCGCTTTTATTTGTATTTAATTAATTGAATAACAAATAGTACTTATCACAAATGAAAAAATGTAACCACTTTTAACAAATAGTACTAAACAATTTTTAATACTCCTTGTAGGGTTAATGGTAAAATCGATAATAACTTTTCTTTATTTTCTACACTTTCTTTTTTGACCCCCGGCCCCAAACAAACAGTTAAAGTTTAATTTTACTTTCCTATCTTTACATTCAACCCATATTTTTCTAAAGAACTTTCCAATCGTTTCATTTGTTTTCCAATCCATAATATATCCATTTTCTTTTACTATTTATTTATATTACTAACATCCAAAAACTGATCAGATTGAGATGTCCCTATCAAGAGGTGGAAGAAAGGATGCAATGGTTCTGTTAGGGCCACCTGCAGCACACATTCTTGAAGAAAAAAAGTGGGTGGTGGATTTGTTACTAAACAAGCCACAAGGTTTCCTATTGTGAAACAGTGAAAGCAATACAGTGTTATTGTTGAAAGCAGCCATCCTAAAGCTTTCCTATTGTTTTCCCTTCATTAAGAATAATTCATTTTCTTCAGATGGATTCATCTACCTAGAAATTCTGAGTTGTTATCTTCTGGGAACAACTAAAAGTTACATGTCCAATTTTATTTTTTTTTGAGACCGAAAACCATTTATTCTGCACATTTGTCGAATACAATGTATATTATAGATAATTTGGATGTAAACCCAAACCAGCAAGAACCAAGCCTAATCTCACATATTTGTCTTGTCAAAGACAGCATGGTTTTTTCATGATATACGCCACATATAAATCTACTTCAGCTGGTGCAAACTAGTTCAGGATCATTTCTTCAAATGGGAGCATCGTTAATGAGAAAAATAAGCTAACCCAGCATCAGTAGCCTTTTACTATTCCTGTAGAGACTGAGGGCAACACCATAAAATGACCATTACATACCTTCAAATCACCCCTTTTTCGAGTTGAAGCACTGTGCTGCCTGCCTACTTGTATGGAGCAAATAAAATCGATGAGTTGTGGCCACCAAACCCAAATGAATTCGATAGTGCAACCTTAACTTCCAGCCTTTCTTTCTTTGGTCCCACGAGTACATTCAAGTCCACACCATCGAAATCTGGTTTCAATTTCATATATATCAATCATTAAGGTTTCTGTTGCTCAGTAATTGCCAAGAGAAGTCTTTATATTGGTAAGTACTATAAGGTTTCTGTTGCTCAGTAATCATAGCGTTTAGCAGAGTAGGGTCTATGAGCTTATAAGATCTATCAAAATGTTTGGCGAAATAAGGCATGAAGATTTATTAAAACACAAAATTAAATCTTTCGATTCTGAATTAAGACTAAAATCCAGCGAAACCTACACACAAAATTAAACCAATTACCTAGATTAATGTAGGGCAAGTCGAACCACTAATCGGGGTGGCGAAGGCGATCTCCGTCAGGTTGCAGTCGAACACCGTCGCGGCGAGCAGCGAAGGCAAGAATCGAGGGCACACCCTCAGGAGCGACGGCGTGCAATCGACCCACTTCCGACGATCGACTGCACGGTGGCCTTCGACAGAACGACGAGAGGAGTTGGGGGTTCTCGACAACGGCGTGAGAGAGATGGAATAATCTGAATGGGGCAGCATAACTTCTTCAAATTGATTCTGGAAACAAATCTTCAAATCAACCGGTTGAATTTTTTGAAAAGATTAGGAATAACGAACTTGCAAAGACGGTGGGATTTTGCGAAGACGGTGGGATTTTTTTTGGATTCTCTCCAACCTCACGGGTATACCAAAATTTTCAGATTTGTGGGTCCCACCTTATACATCATTTCATAAGACCCGGACATCATTTATTTGTTACCCATCATTTTATTCATTTGGCCCATCATAAGCTGCATGTGCAGCAGCTGCACTAAAGCCCAACCCTCCAATTGGCATCGCCCAACTCTCAAAGCCTCCAGTCGTCTTCTTCATCCTCTTCATCTAATAATCCATACTATTTTTGTCTTGATGGTAGGGGTTAGGATTCATATTGTTTCTTTTTGTTTCTTTTAACAAATTATTATAAAGTAAATGTTAAAAATCACTTCCGTCCCACTTAAAATATTATTTTATTTTTACACATAATTTAATACAGTTTCTGACCACTAATGTCTCAAAATATATAGAACTAAATATATATATTCTAAAACTATATAATTATATGATTAAACGAATCTAAAATCAAATATTTGAATCCATCATGATATCTATACTATACATCCATGCCCTTATCCCAAATTATTTGAAAATATTTGAATTTATATTTGTATCCGATCTATTTAATTATATTCCAAAAAAAAAAAAAATCAGTATGGAGGGAGTAATATTGGATATGATGCAACCCCTCTAATAGATATATGTGCCGTATGTAACTTGTACGGATTCCTTGCATACTAAAGCAACCAAGTATAAAAAGTAAAAGCAATTAAATAAAATCCGGTTTCTCACTTTCCCCGCTCCAACCGCCGTTGCCGCCGCCTCCTCCTCTCTCTCGTGAACTCTCCACGAGCGTGCATTGGCGCAGTCGCTGGAGCTTTTTTTTGCATCAATTTTTGATGCCGAATAATGACGCCAGGCGGCAGGCGGAGGATCAGATTAAGCGGTTGGCCAAGGATCCGCAGGTGGTGCCGGCGCTAATCGAACACCTGCGCACGGCCAAGACCCTCAACGTTCGTCAATTGGCCGCCGTCCTCCTCCGAGAAAAGACTACAGGGCATTTGGACAAGTTATCGCCGGATGTTCGCGCGCAGGTCAAGCAATCACTCATTGAGAGCATTACAAGGTAACACAGGTTGGGTTTTCGCTGACGTCTTTGTCACTTGAGGTTTAATTCATTGGGTGGGTTGTGTTTTTATTACGCCATGTCGGCGGACGGAGTTGGTGCATTTTGTTATTTTTGGTTGGTAGACTAGGTTTGAACTGGTTTTGAATTCAGGCTGCTTTTGACTAGGTTTTGTGCCTGCGAATCTGATTCCATCATAAGTTTTTAGTTTTTTCGACAATATTTTTCTAGCTTACCTTGGTAGCGTTGTGTTTTACAAATATGCATTGAATGCTTTTGTTGAAATGAATTAGTCTATGGAGTTTTCAAGCTTCCTGTTCTCTGCCATTGGAAACAATCTCAAAAATCGTTTTATTATTTGCTGGAATTTAAATTTACCTTTGATATGATTTCAATCAGCAGAAATCTATTCATATACATATATGATCAGTTTTCTAAGTCACTAGACATAAGGGATGCTGTATAACTAATTATGAATTTAACTACTAAGTTTATGAGTAAAAGAAGACAATGTGTTCAATAAACAGATACAATTTGATGGAAAATGGCAATAAACTTTTGGATTTGCGAAGTTAAGTGCTTCTCAACTGCGATGCTTTGATGGCGCAATATGTGGTTCAAATTGGTGTGTGTTTGTGTTTGTTTTTGTTTTTAGTTTCTGGGTTGCTGGGGGGTGGGGTGGGCGTGGGTGTATGATTGTTGGTTCATTTATTTCCTTTTGGGTTCTACTAATCTTAATGATCCATGTCTTACGTTTTTTGTAGCCCGCCAGTTGGGAGAGCCAGTGCAAATGTTGTTAGCATAATTTCAAAGTATTCTGTCCCATCTGGAGAATGGAAAGAGCTGTTGCCATTTTTATTTCAATGTAGTAAAAGTCCACAGGAGGATCACAGAGAAGTATGTTATCACTTTTTGATTACTTTTACTAAATTTTCTTCTATAATCCCTTTATGCTGGTTCTTTTGCAGTTCTGCTGTTGTTTAACTTCTGTAGAGTTTAGTGGGTTGTTTACTCCATTTTCCCAGCTAATCTTTCCCTGTGTCAATTCTTTTGTTTTCGCCATTTGCGTAAGTTATGTCCTTCCTCTGTTTCATGGTTAGTGTGATGAGTAAAACTATGTCCATACACCATATTTTATGTCAATGTGGCATTGCGTTGGTTCTATGTTTGAATCTTGACCATTTCTTATTTTGTGAAAATTATTGCACGTGCAAGGCTGTATGAGAAGTAATCCATCTGCCTATGGGGTGGAGGTGAAGGATTTCATTGAATAAATATGAGATGATGCATCTTTCTATTAGCTTACATTTTAGATTTGATGCTCATTCGGTTGTTTCTATTTATAAAACTGTGACTTGAGCTACAATTTTGTGCCCAGAATTGAACTTGTGTTCCCAGGCATATTGTTTTTAATCAACCTTTCTCAAGTTTTTACTATGTATCTCTCCGTGTTCTTAACAAGCTAAAATTTGGTTTGTGGTCCTAGGTGGCATTGATACTTTTCAGCTCGTTGATTGAAACAATTGGGGAATCGTTTCGGCCACATTTTACGGACTTGCAGTCACTGTTGCTCAAGTGTTTACAGGATGAGACCAGTACTCGTGTTACAGTTGCTGCCCTCAAGTAATGTTTTAATTGATAGTTTGTCCGAAAATGTTTCTTCTTTTTTAATTAATGTGCTTACACACGTTTTGCGTTTTCTTGTATCAGGTCAGTTGGTTCTTTCCTTGAATTCACTCTAAAGAATGAAGCAGCAGTGAGTCATAGACTTCTCTTTTCTGTTACATTTTTGTGGTATCTATCTATGAGTTTTATAGGTCTTACATGTGAAATTTAGCTTTCTTTGTTATATGCTTTGTATTTCGTGATAGGTTTACTGGTTGTAATAGATTTACTATTATAGTGATTATTGTTTTATACATTTTAACTATCACCCCTAAATTTTTAAATAATATTATTTATACTTTTGTGGTATCTTTTCATTCCTTTAAACTTATTAACATTAATTTTATTAAGTAATGGATTTTAAATTTTTGTTGTGATTAGTTTTTATGGACTAATCTCTTAGTATTTTATAATTAAAATTTTGATTATAATTAGGTATATTTTAATTTTTAAAAATATTAATTTAGTACCTAATATTTTCACTATTTTTTCCATGTTGATTATGAATAATTTTCGTTGTTAATATTTCTTTTAATTTAATTAGTGTTTGATTATATTTTAATTCTTTATTAGTCATAGACTAAAATCGAACTCATGCTCTGATACCAAGTTTTTGAGGGGTATGGCTTTTTGGGCACATTTTTTGCAAGCATTAAACTATTTTTCTTGTCGGGTATATTGTTTTAGTATTGTCAAAATGAAATAAAAATTAGAAAAATAAAAAATCTTAAAAAAATACGAATGAAATGAATAAAATTTTTAATAAATTAATTAATACTATTAAATAAAAATGAAAATGAAATAAAAATTTTCAAATAAAATAAAATAAGAAACTAAATATAATTAATAATTAAATTAATTTTTAAAGTTAAAGAAATTAAATAAATATAATTATATGTTACACTTTTATAGGCTGTCAAGAAAAAAAAATTATATGTTACACTTTTCTAGCCTTCTAAGGCTGTTACGCCAAAAAAAAAATTTATATGTTAAATAGTACAAACTATATAATTTAACTTTTCTAGTTAATTATACTTTTCTTCTATTTAAGTTTCTTTTTTTTTCGGTGAAATAGTGACGCCGAAGGCGTCGACAAAGATAAAACTACAAAAATCTACAAGGGGGTAGGAAAAGGTAAACAAGCAAAACAACCCACTCGTGGGGGCTTTTCTTCATATAAGTTAAAAAAGAGAAATTTAATTAATAAATACATTGTTTTCAGATTATTGGGCTAATGTGAAACTTTTTAAAAGTGAATGGGTGGAATGGTATTTTTTCAAATTTTTAGGGCCAAGATGAGATATTTTAAGAATTGATGGGGTCTAATTTAATATTTCAAAAGGTTGAAGTGTAGAAATTTTCAAATATTTAAAGTTTAGATGTATTTTTTGTCAAAAAATAAGTTTAGGGGTATAAATGACCAAACTAGATAAGTTTAGGGTTATAATTTGGAATTTGCTCTGTAAATTAGGGTGTAATTTCTATTTCAATTCTGTCCAGGATGAATTTCTCATTTCCAGTTTCCAATGATGTGTTGCTCTGCATAACCCATTTCTGATGCATCTATCCTGCAGATTAAGTTCCAAGAGTTTATTCCTAGCATTTTGAATGTATCCAGAAAATGCCTGGCGTCTGGTGAAGAGGATGTTGCTATGATTGCTTTTGAGATATTTGATGAGTTAATTGAGTCTCCTGTTCCTCTTCTTGGGGACTCTGTGAAAGCCATAGTTCAGCTTTCTCTTGATGTTTGTGCAAACCCTAATCTTGATTCTAATACATGCCATCGGGTTAGTTGTGTGGGAATTTTAGTATTCAATGTTTGTGGTGTTGCATGGTTTTTTCTAGGGGTGGGCACGGTTCGGTTATCCGGAGTTTTTCAGGTATTTGTATTTGTATTTGTACCGGGCAAATACTTAGATGAAGTATTTGTATTTGTAACCGGACTCCTCGGTTAACCGGGGGTTCGGTTTCAATTCGATTCAGCGGTTAAGCGATTCGGTTCGAATATTTTGTCTAAGCCTATTAAACTTTATAATCAAATATTCAGATCTTAATTCTTAACATTTGCAGGTTTATTTTTGAGGTTATTACAATACAATAATAAAAAGAAATCATATAACTCTCGAATTCGGTGGTTCCTTTTAGTGTTATCAAAAATATATTAATATATTTAAAACATCTTAGTGTAGTGTCTATTTCAATATTGAGTATTCTTAAGGGTAAAAAATCAATATAGGACATCTTTTTTTTTTAATTTCTTTACTTTCTAATATTTATTTTATTGTATATTTAAATAATTTAATAAATAATGAAATATATTATTAATATATAATTATATACCATCAAATATGTATAATATATACAATATATAATTTTTTAAATACTATAAATATATTCGGTTCGGTTCGATTAATCAGGAAAAAAAAATTTAAAGTATTTGTATTTGTATTTGAACCGGACAAATACTTAAATGAAGTATTTGTATTTGAACCGGGGTCCTCGGTTAACCGGAAATTCGGTTCGATTTCGATTCGATTTGGCGGTTCAGCGAATCGGTTCGAATTTTTTGCCCACCCCTAGTTTTTTCCAAAGAAATGGATGAAGAATTGTACTCTATTTACCTGACATGCACTTCACTTTGTTTGCTCTTTATATGTTAGGCTATTCAAATAATTTCAAGGCTTGCAAAATATAAATCAAAATCTCTGAAAAAGTACAAGCTGTTTGTTGGCCCTTGTTCAAAGCATTTTATCTTCATTTGCTTTGATGCAAACTATATTGAGTGTGTTTACCTGCATTTCCAGTTGCTTATTCAGCTTCTGTGTGCAAATTTTCTTTTTTGTAGATTATATATCTGCTCTTCACATATTTTAAGGGATAAATTGATTTATTTTTGCAGGAAGGAATTGCAAAGATCAAAGAGGTTTTTGGTGAGTTGTTGATTCAATAGTCACTATTTATATAATTCAAGTTTTTCTAACCAAAGACCTAATATTACTGGTAAGGAAAATTACTAATGTTCTGACTGACAGATACTATGATGAATATTTATATGAAGACAATGACTGAGGATGATGCCAAGGAAGTTGTTGCTCAAGCTTGCATGAGTTTAGCTGATATTTTCAAGGATTTTCGATACATGGCTATTGAGCCTTGTAGGTCTTGAAATTTAAATTGCTCCCTTCTAACATTCTATGTTTGCCTTTGATGAAGAAAATAATATGGTTGCATTTTTTGTTTGCATTCCTATGGTAGACATGACTCGCCTTGTGGAGTCAACTTTAGTGTTGCTTCGGGAGGAATCTGCTTGTCAGCAGGTAGATTCAAACAAAGAGATTGATGAGGATGATACTAAACATGATGAAGTGCTGATGGATGCAGTTTCTGACCTACTTCCAGTATTTGCAACTGTGTTGGGCAATCAATTTGCTTCAGTCTTTTTACGGATGTCCCGACCTTTGATGAAATTCTCTGTAAGTGAGCTTCAGACGACCTTATGCTTCCAATCATTGATTCTCTGATCTATTTGTTGGTATGACGGGCTATTATAGAAACAGTCACGGCCGCATGAAGATAGGACAATGGTTGTTGAAACCCTTGCAGAAGTCACACGGCATATGAGTGATCCATTTGCTGGCTATGTTGATGTAGTGCTCATGAATTAAACCATATTTTTCATCCTTTGTTTATATTTGTGCAAAATTTAATTTGTTGGATACGTCTTCCCTGTTTTCAGCATGTGATACCACTTGTACTCAAAGAGTTAGGATCACCAACTGCAATCAACAGAAGAAATGCTGCATTTTCTGTGGGTGAGCTGTGCAAGAATGGTGGCAGCGCTGTCTTGATGTATCCTTAATATATTGATTTTATTTTTTGTTTTTTATTTTATTTTTATCTTTTTACATTTGCACTAGATGCCAGAATTTTAGCATGAATTGAAGTGAGCCATGGTTGGCTTTTTAATTATGTATGAGATTTAATATAATAATAACAAAGCCCCCCTCATAATGAAATTTTGTCCTAATGTAAAATTTGTGATTACTATGCGGTACTTCATGTTGATATGATGTCTTAGGGTTGCCTTATGCAAAGTTCCTGTTAAAAACTGCTCTCCTCCCTTTTGTCCTTCGTGGCCGTTTGAGATTAATATTTTGAATTTTAGTTCTATCATGATTTTCTTGCGCTCTTTACATTTAAAATAGATATTATGCTGACATTTTAAACAATCCTCATCCATTATTTGGAGAATCTGAGCCGGACTATTCAGTGAGGGACAATGCTGCAGGTGCAGTGGCAAAGATGATTATGGCTCATCCAGAGTCCATTCCTTTGAATCAGGTTGATCATGTATTATTCTTGCTCGAATTTTTTTACTTTTATTTTTCTCAATTGATGGAAAAGTTGAGGTAAATTTGTGTGTGCCAGTGTGTGCGCTTGTTTGTGTTTGTACTTTTTTTTGTTTTGTGGTGACGCCTAACTGCCAATTCTACGGGTTGCCTTTTATATGGCTTTTATTGTGTTTGCATGTTGGTCTAGTTTGAATTTTCATGCATGGGTCAATTTTCATGCATGTCTATGTCTAAATCTCGTCATCCATTGGTGTTACCCTGGAGTTGCAGGGAAGTATATCCTTGGAAAATGAACAATCTGAAAAGATTCGAAACGAGCTCTTTCATGTGTCAGCATCAGAAGGTGGAGTTGTTGGAGCCAAAATGTGGAGGAAAAGGAGAAAGTGTGAGAAATCAAATTGCAATGGAGGATCAGTATTGTCCAGGAGAGGAAGGAGACACCGTGCATTGATGAAAATAACAGCCAAAATGTGGAGGAAAAGGGGAAAGTGTGAGAAATCAAAGTGCAATGAAGGATCAGTATTGTCCAGGAGAGGAAGGAAACACCGTGCATTGATTAAAATAACAGAAGATATGGATTCTTGTTCAGCTCCTGTGATGAAAATAACAGAAGGCAATGTTAAACAACAGAAGTCGAACAACAGAAGGCAAACTTGTTCTTCAGAGACGATCTTTTTGGAGGATAGCAGATCTCTATTGGATTGCCAGTTGCAGCTTCAACAACCGACGATAAACAGATGCTTGAGGTCTGAATCACATCAAGGGAAGGCAGACCAACCCAGTAAAATCAATGACAGCATATGTTCCATCTGTCACTATGGATGCGAATTAACCCTCTGTGTTCGATGTCCATCCGCATTTCATACCCACTGCCTTGGCTTAGAGGTGTGTGCATTGATCACTTTTATGTTAGAATTATCTTTGTCTTCTTTCTGGCATTTCCTCAGGGAAATAAATGTTGATTGCTGGATTTTATATTTTTTTGGTTATAAAAGGATAAAGTAGAATTATCTCTTATAATTGTTTTAATGGCTGTACAGGGAGTTCCAGAGGGTGATTGGTTCTGCCCCTCATGCTGTTGCCAGATTTGTGGGCAGGGAAGTTTAGATATCATATATGGACAATTTTCAGAGTCATTTTCTCTCGTTTGTGGCCAGTGTGAGCAGCGATGTAAGTTACTGATGTGGCTTGGTCTATTTCTTTTGCACTCGTGAGCTTAGAATAGAAACACAGTTCTAAACCAAATGCTGTAACTTGCTGATTTCATGTAGATCATGTTGAATGCCTAAGAGATAAAAGAATTGCCAGAGTAGATTGTTGTCTTGAAGGACATTGGTTCTGCCAAGATTCATGCAAGCAGGTAATATATCCTATTACATGGAACTCTCAGATTACTGTGGCATTTTCCTGAAGTATACGAAATTCTATAGTGCCTCCTCATTGGTGCTTATTATTATTTAATTTTTTTTTTGTAAATTACTCAAGCCTTTTCAGTGTTGAAGTGAAATCGCATAATATTTAGTTGCCTTCATAGTTCATACAAAGTTAAGCATGTGAGAAAAATGAATAATAATAATAATAAAATAAGATACCCACTTTTAGTTAATAAGATGCACACGCACACACACAAATATATATATTTTAATGATCTATTTGGTTTTGAAGATATATCTTGGACTCCGCATGATACTGTGGAAACCAATATCCGTTGGGACTGAAAATATGACGTGGACTTTGGTGAAATATGAGGGCAACACATCCCATGATGAGCATATGATGGAGAATTACAGCAAGCTTAACGTTGCTCTTTCTGTGATGCATGAATGTTTTGAACCTGTGAGAGAGCCTGATAGCAAGAGGGAGAGGGATCTGGTGGAAGATGTTATCTTTAGTAGATGGTATGATTGAGCTCGTATGTAAATCTTTTATCACCATATGATATCGTGCTACCAAGTATCTTCATTCTAGTTTTTTCCTTTTTTTTTTTTTTAAAAACTCTTATTTAGTTGGGATGTTGATTCAGTCAGCTTTTAGTTATAAAAGTATTCCTAGGCTCAAGTATTATCTATTATAGATTGTACTGGGTGACTGGGAGTCTCACAAGTAAGTAAATTATGGCCATCAGTCAAGTAGAGGGTGAGGAATTTAGGAGTTAGATGTGATCTATTACTCTTATTCATATGAAAGGAAGCTAAGACTGACCACTGATTAAGTATTCTTCACTATCTACCCTAGTCTCTGCAGTTTCTCCATTTTTCACTAATTGAATATAAAGTTACTCAAACTGATTGTTTGTGACTTTGTGTATATGGAGAAAAACCAACTTTGACTGGAGGACCCATTTTTCTTACAATTTGTACTGGTGCAAGAATCCCTAGTTCTATTGTGTGGGAAGTATCTGCTTGCTTCCATAATTTGTTTGTTGAATGAATATAGCCTTGTTCAGTTCTGAGACTACCATCTTATCTTCCAGGTCAGAGTTAAAGCGATTAAATTTTCAAGGGTTTTATACAGTAATATTGGAGAAGAATGATGAATTAATTTCAGCAGCTAATGTGAGGTATGTTGTGCTTTCAAATTTAATTTTTGCAAATGTGGTAATCTTGAAATTGGAGAAATTTATTCTTATGTCCTATCATTCTAGGATATTGGGGAAAAAAGTGGCAGAAGTGCCTCTTGTGGCTACACGATTGAAATATCGACGACTTGGGATGTGTCGGGTTCTGGTGAATGAACTGGAAGAGGTAATATGTGCTGTGAGGATCCTTTTGTTCAAACATACTCCATGAATTTGTTACTTGCCTTTCCTTTGCTTCGTTCCTTGCCGAGTTTTGTTGCATTTCAACGCCAAGAAATAAATACAGTTAAATGTTTTACATTTTGATGTCATTGTGCTCCTAGTCCCATCTGCTAGCTTGTATGTCATTATGGATTTTTGTTGTCACTTTACCAAACTTCGGTGGAGAAAGTACTCGGATTAAATATTTCACTTATTGATATCAATGTAGTTTTACTACCATCTAGGGTTGTGACATTCTATTCATTGAATTCTTGTATGTCTATAAATTTCTTGTACAAATTTTTTTTTTCTTCAAATTGTTTTAACTGATTGCTTTTTTGATCTTATTTAGTGTCATTAAAAATCCTTGGCTAGATATATATACTTCAATTATATACGCTGCAACATAACTTGTTATTAATTGCAAATATATATATATATATATGTACGTATTTAAAGGATATGTTTAGACATGATTTCTAACCAAAAGATTTTTGTTCATTCTTTTACGACGACTTGTTATGAAGGCACTGGGTTATTTGCTAATATGTTTGCCACTTTCATTTGCAGAACCTCAAGAAATTAGGAGTGGAGAGACTGGTTTTGCCAGCTTTTCCTAGTTTAGTGAACATCTGGACCACTTCATTTGGATTCTCTCTGATGAATCAAGCAGAGAGATTAAGTTTTTTGAATAATATCTTTCTAGACTTCCTGGGCACTGTAATTTGCCAGAAAATTTTAACAGGTAATACCTCCTCGGTGTCTAGGCTATCTACTGGTAGGTTAAACTCTTCAAAGATCTATTAGATGGCATAGTATCTTCTGTTATCTAATAAAATAGATGTATCTTTAATCTTTATACAGGAACTCAATTGACTAGTTGTGGCCATCCCAGTATCAAGTTAGATGGTAACAACTCAGTTTCTGAAGTTTTTCAAGTAGATCAAGTGGGGGAGATTGAAATTTCTGAAGAGCAGGAGAGTGACATTTCTGAAGAGGAGATTGACATTTCTGAACAAGATTTCCCTCATGATCACAGTAAGTGTCTTGAAGATCGAAACGATTATGCAAGTTGGCTCTGCATAATGGAAACAGCTCTTCCTGAAGTCTGGAAACACATAATCAATAAGGTGATAATGTTCTGAAATCAAGTAACCGACAAACCTTCAGTGCTTTTCGAGCTTCATTGACTTGATCCGACATGTTCTTATATGTTATTCTTCTCCTCCTCCTCCTCCTCTTCTTTTTTTTTTTTTTTTTTTTTTTTTCCTGCTTCATCCATTACTTGCCGCCAGGCTTCTGAAGCGGAGGAGATTGAATTTTCTGAAGAGGAGGTGGTTGACATTCCTGAAGAATATTTGCTTCACCGTCTTGAAGATCTTGCTCAGCTTATTGGAAACAGCTCTTCCTGAAGTTTGGGAACACTGCATCAATAAGGTAATAATGTTCTGAAATCAGGTAACGTACAAACCTTCAGTGCTTTTCGACCTTCATTGACTTGATCCGACATGTTCTTATATGTTTTATTTCTGCTTCATACATTACTTGCTGGCAGGCGTAAGTCTAATCTTTTAGCAAAAAGGTGCGGATAACTTTCTCCTTCAGTAGAACATCAAGTGCTGAAGCCAATAGATCCGATCCTACTCTTCTTTTTTAGACTTAGAGTTCAGAGGGGCACATACGAATGGTGATGATTAGGTTATCATGATTGATGCATTATTACTAGCTCTTTGTGGTTTTGGTTTTAGTTTGTTGCTTAGGATTTAGGATTTATGTAATGTAGGGAATTCTATTTTTGTCAATTTTGTTTAATATTTCCTCCAGTCATTTAACTTGTCTTGTTTGATTTTCGTACACAATTCAATGCACTTTTTCAACTGTTTTTATCTCAAAATATGTAAAATAAAAAAAATTATGTAAAATATATATTTAAAACTGCATGATTATACAATTTTAACAAGACCCAAACTTGATTATTTTTTTCTAATATATACATGTAATAAAATCGAGTCACGGTTGAACAATGATCAGTGTCAAAAAGTCGAACATGACACATTAGTTGGGACGGAGGGAGTATATCTTTGCATTCATTGAACTCACAATGACTGAGTTTTATGACAGTGTTTAACTTTCATTGGAGCATGAATAAATATGCTTTGAATGAACAATGATTTGTTGGTTAAGAATAACTTGGTAAATTAATTATCAAATTATTGTTTTCAAAATGGATCTAGAATATAAGTATATTATTATTCTAAATTGTCACATGTTTAGTGAGATAATTAAAAAGTATCAATTTTAAAAAATATAAATAATTTTTTTATAGAACCTTAGGATCCCGATCCAATCACAGGATCTTGATCTTGTAAAAACAAAAACAAATTGATTATATATAGAGTATGTTTGGATGTTAGCATATAACGGATTAGAAGAACATATTCTCTCACAATTCTCTCTCCGAATCTACTATCTGCTAGTGGATCTGCTGACTTCTAAACATCCCATAGTATCATATCTTAATAACTTTGGTTGTGTAGACTTTAATTTGATTATTGTGGGCAAAGAAGGCCTATAGGGTGGTATGTTGATTCGGTCAATGGTGCAAATATTTGTATATGGTGTTACGTCTATGGTATTGCAAGTAGGAGATTGAAAGTATGGCATAATATTAAAATATATTCGACATGTTATTATATATTTGGAGAAACTAATTATTACTATTAATTGGTTGCGCTATTAAGTTAATTAGTGGGAAGAAAATAAGGGCCGGTCCAATTAACCTAGGGTCAATCTAAGCACACCTAGCAATTAGCATCCACAACCGTGGAATGTAATTCAATTAATGTGAGATGGTGCAGAATGAATTGAATTAAGCATTCAATAGGATGAACTCAATTAAAAGGGAAAAAGTGTCAGAAATGCATCAAAATTCGTAACAATTGGATGAGGATAAATTTTAAATTCAATAAATTTTCTTTTCTTGGCTTACCCAAAAAAATTCAATAAATTTGTAACTATGGGATGAGGATTTGCACATGCCAAGTTTATGCCTTTTAACCTTAAACTTGGGGTTTTAATTTCCACCCGGCATCCTATCTCGCAAAAGAATAATAATTTTGCAACGGATTTATTTCGCATATTTAAAATTAAATTTTATTATAACAATGGTTATAAAATTATTTGATATTTTATATATCAAAATAATTGAAATTTGGAAATAGAAATATGTTTTTTTTTTATATAAAATTTGAATATTTTTAAATGATTAGATTGTGGGGTCCATAAAAAGGAATTATTAATGGATTGAGGGATGGTAAAAAGCTGATGTGGCAGTGAGAGAATGGTAAAAGTGAGTTATTAATTGAGGATGTGATGTAGATGCCCTAAGAATAAAATAAAGAGTTGGAGCCAACTCACAAAATTGCTCATATTCATATTCTCACGAAATAGGGCAAATTAGAGATAGAGCTCCCACTCAATAGATTTATTGAGTCAACACCCTCAATTGAAGTTTTTAGAGTTAGGGCCATCCAAACTTTTGAAACTAATAATTCTAATTACCAACTAATTAGAAGTGCGGTAACCAATTATTTCAAAGTGTGGTAATCAATTTATGAGAAGTGTGGTAATTGGAGCATGAGAAGTGCGATAACCAAATATGTCCATTGAAATAACTTAAAATTCATATTGGGATTAGTATAATAAAAACAAATGGTGCATAACTAGTTATAAGTATGGTAACCAACTGTTGAGAAGTGCCGTAACTAAATATTTAGAAGTATGGTAACCAACTACTTAGAAGTGTGGTAACAAAAAACTCAAAAGTTTAGTAACCAACTACTTAAAAATATGGTAACCGAATGATGAGAAGTGTGGTAATTGGAGCATAAAAAATTAAAAAGTGTGGTAGCCAATTATGTGGGTTGAAATAACTTAAAAATTGCATTGAGGATTGGAGTAATAAAAAGAAATGGTAACAAACTAATTAGAAGTGTGGTAACAAACTATTTAGAAATCCGGTAATCAACTACTCAGAAGCGTACTGACTAAATTATGGAAAGTGTTGTATCTGTGTCTCTAATTACCTAGATTTTCATTTCTTTAATTAGGGGATTAAAGTTTGTGGATTTTTTTTGAGGATCACCCCAAAGTTAAAACTTGTGAGAGGGCTTAAACTTGTGGAGGGGGTGCAAATTGATGGAAAGATAGGGAGTTGGGGTTGTGTCTAGAATACTACTCCACAGAATATAGTAGAATAAAGGAAGCCTGGACGTGTTTAAACCTCCACGAGTCTTGTTTAAATAGCATAATGGCTTGTTTAAATTAAGCCCTAGTTTGCTGTTTAGGGGTTGATTACTCTCGCTTAATTTCTCTAACCTAAAGGATATATATATATATATATATATATATATATATATATAGAGGTTCCCCTCATTAGCAACTGATCTACCCAAAGCAACTTGTATGAATTTGTTCGATCGATCACATTGTATGAATTAGTTATTAAGAGTTTATATCAACCGAATTAAGTAGTCCAAATCCAAATTAAATTCTTGTAGTTAGTATTTAATTAGCAATGATTTTATTGTGTAGTGACCAAACTTAACTGAAACATATTTATTCATTCTAAAGTGAGAGAGAGGCTTAGTGGTTAAAGTTGTGTGAGAATTTGTGTTTGAAATTCTAATAACTTTTGACACTGTTTATTATTTAACTTTAATTTAATATTATCGTAATGATTTAATTAGAGAAAAATATTCGAGTATAGTCTTGCTAGCAGGGCCGTCTAATCATTTTCGGTGGCCCTGTTCAAAAAGGAAATTTTAGGCCCCATTATTATATCTAATAAATTAATTACAAATTTTATTATTATTATTTTTATTTTTTCTATTTTTGCGGTCATATGCTACACACATTACAAAAGGATAAAGGGAACGGATTGCGGGCCAAGTTGGGAACCGAATCCCAGTTGAAAATTATAGACTTGACCACCTTTTAAAATGATTTTTAAAAGTTATAATATGTTAACAAAAATTTAAAACATAAAAAAATAGATTAATACTTCTAGCTACATCATTAACCAAATTCTGGGCCCAAATAATAAAGTTATTTGATGAGAAAGAATTCAGTTTGTTTTAAATTATTTACTAAATTTTAAAGCCAAAATGGGTACATTTATTTCTTTAAAATACCCTATTAAAACTAAAAAAAAAAAATGGGCCCCAAAAAATTGGGGCCCTGTGCAGAAGGCCTGGAAGCACAGGTTGATCGCCGGGCATGCTTGTTAGAATCGTCTAGTCGTTAGAATATATATATTTTATACAATTTTTATTTGTGCCCGTTTTGAATTATTAAGAATTAAAGAAATAGAAGGAACTTTGTATAGAAAAAGAAAAGTACTTTGCAGAATAGTAAAAGTGATAATTTTTAATGAGATTTAAAAAAAATTAAGATTCTAATTATTGATTTAATTTATCTAAAATAAAAGTAACCAAATTTCATGGGACACCTCAATAAAGATGTCTTGTTTGACATGGACACGCAATCCAATACATTTCTTTAACGGTTAATATCTCAAAGAAGGTATACTCCGTAAAAAAAATATATATATTACGACTATACGAATTTAACAAGACCGGAACTTTACTATTTTTTCAAATATATAATTGTTATAAAATTCAATCAAAAGTGAACAATAATCAGTAAATAAAAAAAAAAAAAAAAAAAAGTGACAAGCAGACGGAGGAGGGAGTATATAACACTATTATGAGGTCCCCCCTACGTACGTACGCCACTGCATTGTAACCGTTTGCTAAGTTTCTTCAGCGCTTCACTCTTGCAGCTCCCACCATCGCAATGGACGACCAAGTGATAGCTGAGGGCCTCGCTGTGCTTCAGAGCTTAAACACAATTGTGAGGGGTGGATTGAAGGGGAATTTGAGGAAGTCAGAAACTCGATTGGTTCCTGAATTGATGAATGAGAAGACTGCTGATCGTGATTTTGCAGCGATTATAGTGGAGAGCGTTGTGACATTAGTATCGTGTATTTCCAGGAGGAAGACTAGAGTGGGCAATGACTACCGGAGGGTGATTTCTTTGGTGAATGAATCCGAATCATGGTTCAAGTAAGCACTGACTTGAGCATATGTGTGATGTATGTAGATGTTTTGCTATAATAACGACTTGTGTATAATACTACTCTATTTTTGGTATAGGATCTTGGACGCCAAGGACTTGAAGAAATTTCACGAATTGTTGAAGACGCATCTGCATGATACCACTCTATTTTTGGTAAAAGAAATAAAATCTTTTGAGTTGGATTTGATACGCGAGTTCTCTATTTTCACCTTTGAAGAGTACAAGAAATCATCTGATCATGATCAAATGCACAAGGTGAAGGCCTATCTTGAAACGTCTCCTTATCCTGCTCATTAATCCCTAATTATTGTTCCGCTATTCTTATTCTGACTCTAATCTATTATTTGTTCATAGGCAGCACTCGATATTTGTTGTTCCCTATTTTCTCTGAGAGATCAGGTGTCCAGTAGCATCATTCTTGATGTGTTAACAGTTGTACTGGATTTTATGTCTGCTGAATGCAAGGTAATTTGTCAAGGGGAGCATAAATGGCCTTTTATAACTACACCATCTGGTTTAACAGCATTTCACTTTTTTGTGCATTTGGGATTAACCGAACCCAATCAATTGATTTTTCATAGCTGTACCATGAATACTTTGTTAGCCAATAATTGGTATCCATGCTTCCTTCAAATGTATAAGATCAGTATTTTTGTTCCGTCACTTAATAATGGAAATTGTAACTGTTATCAACCCGGATTTTTGAATTCAATTGCAACTTTTTCTTTTTGACAGGTCGTAGAGGAAAAAGTAACTTTGGGATTTCTGGAACTTGTATGTTATTGTGCAAATCAATGTCATGGTACTGCTATGAGTTTACGTTTTCCCCTTGCAGAACTTTTGAATAGATTAGCAGCTTCTCTTCATAAGGTAATTGTTCCTTTTTGAAGTTGTGTGATTCACCTATCTATTATGCCAACACAAAACCCATACTTTATCTTGCTATATTTTGAAGAGTTAAATATTTTCTTTATAGGATTTTCAACTCATCAGCTCTATTATGAAGCTATATGTGACTGGATTGTTGGCAAGTTCATCATGTGATCAGTTGAAAGGGGAAAGAAGAGAAAAATGTGGAAATACTCAATTTGGACCCGACTCTCTAGTTTTACTGGATAACAGGGAGCAGTTCCAGGAATTGGCTGCTTCTATTCATTTTCTGAATGACAGCATTGATATTGCCAAGGAAGGGATTTCCCTTGCAAAACGGGGTTCACTTTTGCTTTCTTACTGGAAAGCTCTAGAATATTTGTGCGAGTCACTAGCCAAATGCATAAACTCAGATTGGAAGGCTTTTCTAGAGATTACATCCAACTTGGACGAGTTAAATGTCATCTATGATGCTCTTAAGCAGTTTTGCAATACTCTTCTCCAATGGCTTAGGTACATCATTTTGCTTTGCCATACATGTGGAACTTCCCGTAGTTTATTTTCAAGTATCTACGTTTAGCTGCCTTTGTATGATGCCATTTTTAATTTTGTATGTTTAAGTCAAAAAATACATTTATCAATGCAGTACCACTGAGAGGGAGAGAGAGACATCCGAAGAAAATCATAGAGTGATATGTGTTGCTGTTGTGGCCGCTCTCGTGCTCTCATTCAAAACAAACCAACATCTTAAGGTTCTCTTTTCATCAATAAGTTACATAAGGCCATTATGATCGGTTACTATTTCTAACAGTTTCTTTTGTTCTAAGTTGGATTATCAGAATATTACCTCATCATTGGGTATGTTTGCAGGAAAGTACGCTGTTGTTGAAGCAGCTAATTTCAACTGAGTGGGTGCCTGTTAAGAGGCTAAAGTACTTATATGAATCTCTTTGGGAAATAGCTGTTATATTAAATAATCTAAACCGATTGAAAGAGGTACTAACAGCTGGTAATTCTGTCTACTTTCATTGATCATTCCATTCCTTCTCTTTTGTTTCTTTTTATTTTTTATTGATCTGTAGAAGGTTTCTTAAGTGAATGCTCTTCCAATTTGATGGGTGACCTATATCAAAGGCCTCTTCCAATATTTAATCGCACATTTCATTTTGGTCCCTGGATTTTTATTTTATTTTTTTGCAACTAAGCCCTTCACTTGTCAGAAATTCAAATTTTTGCTGGACTATTCATATGGGGTCATGTAACAGGGGTGAAATGGCTAGTCCGAACTCCCAATGCCATATTGCCTTATATAATGTTATCTAGTAGCATCAATGGGGAGTACACTCATAATCACTTTCAACAGGATAAACTTCATTCAGGGGTGGTTACCACTTACCATAGCTTATTGAGCATTGCTCGACAATATCAGGGAACATATTTACTGAAAACTGCATTCCTGGTCAACTTCATTTGACATTAACCTCCTAGTGTAATTGTTTCCCTTGGCCCACGAGGATCCGTCCACCTTGGTTGCATATGTAATATATGCTCAAATGTCACTTATGAATGTAGTTTTATTTATGCCTAATCAACTTAGCTAACTACATTGTCATCTTATGCAGGCTGATAAAGCTTTGAAATATTGCTGCAGAGCTTCCTGGAATCATGTGATAAAGCTTTGTAGAATGCACACTGACAAATATCTGTCAGAAGGAAGCATCACAGACTTTGTAATGAATGCATTCAAAAGAATTGATTTTCTTATGCAACTTAATCGAGGAATCAATGACAAGTTAACTAAAATCATCAAAGAAACACTTCAATGCTGGTTAGTTGCAGAAAATTTGATTGGAAAACTACCAGTTCCTGCATCTTTAGTGGAGGAGTGGATAACGGTAAAGCATTTTAATTACTGCATTATTTATCACCACTCTGATGCCAGCTCAACCTAAGAGTGATCTTGTTGACAGATGCAATATTTACTTTCAAAGGATGCAAATAAAGAGCATGCTACACTGATGATGAATTCATTGATACCAGACCCAAAAGAAATGTATACAAAAGCAAAACAAAAGTTATTGGAAGAGGTTTCTCTCCCTTGCTGCCTTCTCTAACAACTACTGCTTGCTCTCTGATTATTTGATGTATTCATTGTGTTTATTGATTTGTTGCAACCTAATGCTTGGTCTTTATCAGGAGCTTCTTGCCTATGGTGCTAAGAGCCATCTGAATCCAAACTTCTCACTGAAAATGCGTATGGAAATCATTGGCATCCTTTTACAAGATTGTTATGTTATGGAAGAGACAGGTTTTAACAAATCTAGGATTCTCGTTGAAAAGGGGAAACTACTAAGAGCTCATGGATTAGAAAAGTTGGATGAATGCATTGAATGCTTATCAGATGCTATATATGAACTGGTGAGTTTTGTGATGATCTTTCATTTCATCATTTGCCACCTGTTTTTGTTTTTGATTTCTTATTGTTATTTGACATAAACATCTCAAAAAAACAGAGGTCAATTTACAGTGAAACAAAGAGATGCAGTTCTCTGGTTCACAGTCTTCTCGTACGTGCTTATATTCTTCGTGCGTTACATATCCATGAGAGAGAACCAAACTCAGTGGTTTTATCACCTAGAAGGAGGTTAGCTTCTTTTCTGAGCATATCCCGGAAAGTTGTCTTAATGGTCAATTTCTTCCTGTTGGGAATCCTTAACTAGTTTTGTCACGTTTTGTTTTCACAGTACCTTTCTCCTTGATGCTGATGCTGCATTGGATCTCGTCTTGAAACCTGATCATGACCACGCAGGTCAACAGTACTATGACATGCTATATTTATGGTATCAGCTGATTGATTTGTTATCAATGAAGGTAAAACTGTTTTCTATAGAGTCATGCAGATAATTTTTAATATGTTTGTTATATTGGAACTTTTATGTTTTTCTTGCCCTAGGGATATCTGGAATTGCACCCCAGATTGTATGATGTCGTGATCAAGTTGTTTAAAGAGAAGAACTTTGATTTGAGCAGGACAATATCTGAGCTCTTGAAGAGCAGACGACTTAGTCATGGTCTTTGTGCTTCATCTGTAAATCATATGTTTACTGATACTTTTTCGAAGCATCAGAGCGATCTTTTTGACTCCTTAGATTTCTGGAGAATGTGTAAGGAGGAACTTAAACCTCTTCCAGTTGGGTTCCACCACACGAATGATGAGATTAAGCAAGCTGCCTATGATCTTATTTCGCATGTATGTTTGTCTTGTCATTGTGGTTCCAAATACATTTTAAACTGAAATTAAATATTGTGAACATGTTTTCTTGTCAGGGAACCAGTCATTCAATTTTTCTTTCGTCAAACCTCTACTCTGAATTATCCGAAAAAACTTATCTCTGCTGGTCGAATGATAGAGGTAACTTTCATCGACTTCCACTATTTCTGTTCCATAAAATTTACTGTAGCAGTAGAATTCAATTTTATTCCCCCGGCCCTTTCTCTCTGTGTCTTTGTGTGCTAAGGCTAATAAATCATAGCTTCTTTGCGCACAAGACAAATTAAATGTATGAAGTTTTCCTAAATTTACTAAGGGCTCGGTACCAACATATAGTAAGTATCCTGCTAGTGCCTAGTATTGAAGGGGGTCCTTTAAGTCTTGCAATGTCTTCTAAAATTCTGTTATAATGTTTAGGCTCTTGAGTGTGCAAAAAAAGCGAGTCAGTTACGGATTAAGCTGCTAGAACGAAAATTTGAATATTCAGAGAAGACAAAGGTCAAGTCATTTAATGAGAATGGAAAGATTATCAAAAAGTTGTGTTCTGGCATCAATATCTTTAAAGTTAGTGATGCTGAGGCGACAAGAGTTCCTGAAACTGATGAATGCTTCCTAACTCCTTGGAACGTGCTTAGTTGTTACCTTGAAAGCCTATTGCAGGTAATGTTGGAAATATCATATTTGAAGTTTTTCTCCAAATCTGTATAATAACTCTGTATTGTATGTGCACTGCTTTTGCAGGTTGGATTTATTCAGGATATTCTAGGGAATGTGTCCGAAGCTGAAAACACGTTACAATGGGGTAGAAGTATCTCACAGTTTCAATTTCTGCCACTTTTTGATATTGCATTTTCTTCTATGCTGGGTACGTTTTCTCTGTCATTGTTGATAGTCATGCAATCATACATATTCAAAAAGACTAATTTATTGTCTATTACTCCATCAGGAAATGTATGGCGCAAACAAAACCTCTTGGTCATTGCTAAATCTGAGTTTTCCCATGCTGAGAAAACCCTACGTCTCTACCATGACACTATTTCCTGTAAAAGGTGTGCATGCAAGCTTGGAGTTTCTCTTAACCAGCAATTTGGAAATTTATCCATGAGCAGTTCTTGTAGTTCTGGAGCAATGCCTTCTACAGAGAGGCTGCAAAATGCCAAATTCTTATATAAATCAGCATTAAAGATGCTAACTCTTCCAGCTTGGGGGGTTTCCTACTGCAGTTCGGATGGAACCATGGGTAAGTAGGCCACATAAAAAGAGAGTTCACTTTATAGCTGTGCAACAGATTATATTGACAGAAAAACATGTTCTGGCATTGATTTAGCTATTGCTCCTGCTGAAATTGATAAAAATATTTTCAATTGTGGTTCTAAAGATGCTGCTACAGAGTTTCAACACACTATTGAATCCCTTTGCAAGAGGCTTAAATGCTGGCATTGCATTTACCGTAACCCTGTCCAATGCAACACTCTAGCTGACTTTGTACGCATGAACTGGGATCTTGAGTACAGAAGGCTTTGTTTAAGACTACTTATTGACATCGGTATAGTCTGTTGTGAAAATCTTTCTGAAGTATTATCTTTACCTGATTAATCATTTGAGTTTGTTTTTGTCGATTGACATACTACTTGTGTTGTGCAGGGAAACTTTCTGATAATGCTCATTCTGCACACAACATTCTACATCAAGGCATATCGGTTCTTTTCAATGGAGATTCAAATTGTTTAACGTACTCTTCCCAGACCCTTGCTTTCCTAATTGAGTCTATTGGGAAGAATTTTCCTGGAGATGTATTGACTGTTGAGCGTGCTGCACTGATTTACAATATTTGCTGGTTCAACTTACAATGTTACAGTAACCAGAGTCTCAGGTATCTACTTAGTGCCACTACCACTATCATGAGCATGCGCACTGCTATATATTTTCAACATCCAATGTTGGACTCTTGCATGGATATTACTTTTTTCTATTTTTTTGGTTTCGAGTATTTACTGTCAATGGATGTACTCAATCAAGCAACATGAGCAGCAAAGTTTCTCCCTCTATTGTTTGACTCTGGTTATTTTCTTGTTAAATAGGCCCTCTTGCTCTAAGCTTCCAGGCACTGGGATAAACGAAATTGTTTTGTGGTTGAAAATGTCGTTCATACTCTCCCGAGAAGTCCCTGTTCTTTTTCAGAAGGTAAGATTTGGCACCTCCTTTCCTTTCCGTTCCATTTTGGTCATTTGTATATTGGGATCATCTGCTAGGCTCTTCGGAATCTTAATATTAGGTTTTTCTTGTTTCATGTTAATCCCCTGTCAAACAAGGCATCTTTGTTAAAGGTCAACCATCTGTGTGCAAAAGTACACAAAGAACTCCTCCTGTTTCATTTTTTTTTTAATTAAAAAAAATTCCTAAGCAATTTTAAATTTTAATTCCACAGTCTTCAACCAACAATGTACTCTTGAGGCGTGTTGTAGTTCACTACAAAATTCATGTTTATCTTAAATCTTTTTAATTAAATTAGTCTTGAGGCACGATGATTAGCTCAAGGAAAACTAAATCAGGTTTAAAAACTTCAAGAATTAAAAAAAAAAATTAAAAAAAAAGGGGAGGGGGGGGGACCATGATGGTTCCAAGGAATGCCCATTTGAGGAAAATTTCCTCCATTATAATGAAATTAATAAGGAATTTGTTGTTTAATTGACTAGGCAACACCTAAGAGAACCGCGTGGATCTATGGAACTTTTCTTTGTGAGAATTGTATACATTTAAATATCGAAATAATAGGGCCGTAAATAGGCCATACGTCATTGATATGAAATTTCGGCTGAACACTTGATATGAAATTTCAATATTACACTTCCGATTTAATTGAAAGATTTTTATAAAATAAAATAAAATCATGATTACCATCCCCATTTGAGATTCAAACCTTAATTACAACAAATAACCTTAATTCATAACTTATCACTTCGTATGTAACATTTTTGTTAATTATAATTAAATATTATAAATAATATTTTAAATTTCTAGTGCTTCTTGGTTCTTATAACATGCAGAAGTGATGTACGTGTGTGTGTTTGAATGTCTAATTTAGTTTAATGCTTTGGGTTTATACCATATAGTTCCATTTTCATGTCGTAGTGTTCTGAAAGAGGATTGGTTGGGTTTTATCTTTATATTCACTCTTAAATTACACTTAATATAATTGGGGAATAATACTCATTATGAGCCACCGGATCTGTGGCTTGATCCCCAGTTAACAAGCCCTTTGATTACAGTGAATAACATAGAATTTTTGGGTGATAGGAATAAGGCCATGGTGAGTATGAAAGGAATGGAGTGATGACTTGGTATAATTTTTGGGAAGGAATCACATATCACAACTCAAGTAATCTCTATTCTTATTTACATGCCTATTACTTTGTATTCTAATGTTGCAGGTTTCCAAGTTGTTAGCTATCCTTTATGTTCTTTCTACCTCATCGGATCAATTCTCTTTATCTCAAAGTGAAGAAGGATCTGAAAGTTTTTGGGCTTCATTCTTTCATCAAGCTTCGCTTGGCACCTATTTTAATCGACATATGATACAGAAAAACCAAAAAATAGCTACAGATTCTGAGGTATGCTTTCTTTGAACTTGATGCCCAGAGTAAATGCAATTTGTACTTGTACAACATTCTGCTTCCCAAGTTTTAATTGAAGCCAAAACTTTACATGATTATGTTTGATGTCACTTCTATGCGGATTGTTCTAACTTGATAATTGCCTTTTGTTCTATATTTGAGTTTTTGCATGGAGATTGTCTAAATAAAAAGTACGGGTACCCATGTAGTTGTATAGTTGTGCCTGCAATCACCTGCTCTCTAGTTTTTGAATCATTTATTACAAATATGACCTTCATTGTAAAACCAACTGACCAACATTTCCTTCTTTTTGTGATTGATTTCTGGCACGACAACATTAGTATTTGTACAATTAGAGTTAGAATGTCTTCTCATTCTGGCATTCTACTGAGGATTTTATCTCCACATGAAGAATTGTGTACAAGGAAAGTTTAGATGTTTAATGTTTTAGTACCATAGAGTAATTATAAGTAGGAAGTAAGTGATTTATACTATAGAAGTTTACTTAGTACCATAGAGTAATTGTAAGTAGGAAGTAAGTGAATTTATACTATAGAAGTTTACTGTTTTTAACACCAATCTGTGCTTTGCCTAGTAACTTTATACTCTATGATAATCAGGAACTTCATACATCAACCTTGTCTTCAACCAGTCTGAACGTACCTGATTTGCTCAGGTTTGCACTGATTAATTGTGATGCTGCGAACTACTGTTGTTGCATGTTTGTTTCCTTATTGAATTCCTCCTGCTTCTCCTGCTTCAGGTCTTCACCAGATTCCCTTGAAGATCTAAATGGATTCGTAAAAAAATTTTTCCATTGTCTGCCGTCTACACCAGTCATCTGCATTAGCTTGGTGACAGGGTCTGATGCTTGCCTACTGACACAACACTTGTGTTCTTCTTCCACAATTCACGCATGGATTCTGTTATCCCACTTGGCTTCAGATGATCAGCATATTATGCTGCTGTCAATATGCAAAACTTTTGAAGGTATTATATTCCAAAGACAATGCACATTTATAAATTCTGTGCTATTTCACATTTTCTTCTCTTGTGCTGAGTTCAATTTGATTTTCTGTCATACATGAAACCTCAGTTGATCCTAGCTCCTGTTCTGCTGCCTTTGATCACTATGATTTTAACAAGTGGGACTGTACGTGGATCTCGTCTGCAATTGATGAAATTGCTCCCGTGTTTAGGGATGTGTTGGAGGGAAATCACTATTTAGCCTGTTATCAGAAGCTGGGAAAAGACGACTATTTGAGCCTTCGAGAAAGATTTGATGAATCTCTTGGCAAATTCTTGCAGTAAGTTTTGATTTCCAAAGAAATTAATGTTTAGCTTCACCTAAAAATATTGTATCCTATAGTCAACTTTTCCATACGTGGGCAATCATAATTAATAAATGGGAATCACAACCTTTTATTTGAGTCGTTTAATTTTCATTATAATATTCATTATACTAGTCTATTCTCCGTAGACAGTCCGTGTTTATCTAAAAAATCATCAAACCTTCATGCCAAAATGACTTTCTTTGGATCAGGGATATGGAAGACTGTTGGCTGGGTCCTTGGAAATATTTGCTTTTGGGGGAATGGCCCGATTGTGACTATATTGACTTTGTTCAGAAAAACCATTCCGATAATGATGAAGATTTTTTGCAGCTAGTTGCAACCAAAAAATGTCATATTGGAATGCCACATGAAGAATCTCAATCATCGTTAGATTATGAAAACAAAATTGTGTCGTCATTTAAAGGAATGGTCAGAAAATCAGATAAGGGGATGAAAAAATTGAATGGATGAACAGGAGACCAATCATATTGATTTTGGATTTTGAGGTCCAGGTGCGTTTTTTCACTTTGAAATGTCATTGGAATCATTCCTTAGTATATGTAAACTTAAGACTCATACAAAATATGTGTGGTTTGGTTTGTTTTGTTTCTCTTTAACATTTGTCATGAGTCTAACATTTTTCCTCAGATGTTACCCTGGGAAAACCTTCCAATATTGAGAGATAAGGAGGTATATCGGATGCCCTCCGTAGGTAGTATCTTTGCAACACATGAAATATGCTGCCAAAACCAGGAACGCTTTGAAACTAATGCCCCAGATTTTCCGCTGATAGATCCCTTGGATTTATATGATTTGTTAAATCCAAGTGGTGATCTGATCCAATGTCATAACAGATTTCAAAATTGGTTTAAACTTAAAAACATACAGGTACCTTAATATTTATGGTTGCAATTGCTGCAATGTTGTGTGACATTTCACATTATGTAAATTTTTATTTTCTTTGAACAAACTTCTCATCTAGGGAAAGGCTGGAACAAAGCCCAGAGTTGATGAACTGGTTGAGGCATTGAAAAAGCATGACCTCTATGTATATGTTGGCCATGGAAGTGGTAAGCTAGAGGAAAGTGATTCTCTTCAGATTATTTCCCACCTATTCAAGTTTAATCCTATTGATTTGATTTTAACAGGTAAGAAATATATCTCTCCGGAACGGCTTGAGAAAATGGACAAATGTGCTGCCTCTCTCCTTCTGGGATGTTCCAGCGCTTCTCTTCATTCAAAAGGATGCTACATGCCTGAAGGAGCTCTCATCTCTTACTTGTTGGCCGGCTCTCCGGTCATTATCGGGAATCTGTGGGAAGTAACAAGTCCAGACATAGTCAATTTTGGGTTGGCATTTCTCAAGGCATTGTCGAGAGAAAGACGATCAACCACTTCTGTTGAGTGCGCTGAATGTAATGTATCATCGACACGAGACAAGTCTAGGTCAACAAAATGTAATCATAGACGGATGATTGGATCATTTATGAGTGATGCTCGTGATACCTGTTATTTACGTTTTTTAAACGGTGCAGCACCAGTATGCTATGGTATTCCCACAGGAATAATCAAAAGGAAAGATGTATAGGGCACCCGTATGCTATGGTGTTCCAGTAGTTGTTTCTGGTTAATTGTTGCTAGTTCAAACACTCATTGTCAGATGAACCTATTTTTTCTTACTGAATTTAGGAGTTAGATGTGATATATTACTCTGTTGGAAGCTAACCACTGATGGAGAAATTCATTCTTATGTCCTATCATTCTAGGATATTGGGGGAAAAAGTGGCAGAAGTGCCTCTTGTGGCTACACGATTGAAATATCGACGACTTGGGATGTGTCAGGTTCTGATGAATGAACTGGAAGAGGTAATATGTGCTCTGAGGATCCTTTTGTTCAAGCACACACCATGAATCTGTTAGCGTGTCTTGCCTTTCCTTTGCTTCGTTCCTTGTGAAGTTCTGTTGCACTTCACAGCAAAGAAATAAATATTCAGTTAAATGTTTTAAATTGGGATGTCATTGTGCTCCTAGTCCCATCTGCTAGCTTGTTGTCACTTTACCAAACTTCGGTGGGAAAAAATACTCGGATTAAATATATTCACTTATTGATACCAATGAAGTTTTACCACCATCTACGGTTGTGACATTCTATTCATTGAATTCTTGTAGGTTTCTATAAATTTCTTATACAGAATTTTTTCATCTTCAAATTGTTTTAACTGATTGCTTTTTTTTATCTTATTTTGTGTCATTAAAAGTCCTCGGCTCGTGAATGAATATATAGATACTTCAATTATATACGCTGCAACATAACTTGTTATTAATTGCAAAAATATATATATATATATGTACGTATTTAAAGGATATGTTTAGACATGATTTCTAACCAAAAGGTTTTTGTTCATTCTTTTACAACAACTTATTATGAAGGCACTGCCTTATTTGCTAATATGTTTGCCACTTTCATTTGCAGAACCTCAAGAAATTAGGAGTGGAGAGACTGGTTTTGCCAGCTTTTCCTAGTGTAGTGAACATCCGGACCACTTCATTTGGATTCTCTGTGATCAATCAAGCAGACAGATTAAGTTATTTGAAGAATATCTTTCTAGGCTTCCCTGGCACTGTAATTTGCCAGAAAATTTTAACAAGTAATACCTCCTCGGTGTCTAGGCTATATATAGGTTAAATTCTTCAAAGATCTATTAGGTGGCATAGTATCTTCTGTTATCTAATAAAATAGATGTATCCTTTCTACAGGAACTCAAGTAGATCAAGTGGGGGAGATCAGTGGCGGATCTAGAAAATTTGCTTCGGTAGGTCAGTTTTTTTTTATAATTAATATAATTAATGTTAATATAATATAAAAGTACTAGAAACATTTAAGTCATACGGAATATGATACATCAAGTACTTAGTACTACCTCCGTTTTTATAATAGTGCAACAAAGTACTATTTGCTACTATTTATTGTTCGACTTTGATTCTAATTTTTATCATAGTTATACAAAGAAATACATAGTCAAGTGAGATCTTGTTGGATTCGTCTCGTAATGTAGTTTTTAAATATCAAACTTTTAAATTTTTTACATAATCGAACTTAAATTATTAATGGTTTAAAATATGCATTGGACTACGTGCATTGGGTGAATGTTGCACTTTTACGAAAACGGAGGAAGTATATCAAAATAACTATAATTGTTCACGACATATTCTCATATTTTGATATTGTTGTACAATACATCAATGCTGACTCGTAAACCAATCACGTTCTATCGTGAGCAAACAATCATTCAATAACTGATCTATCATGTTATTCCGCAATTTATTTTTGTCAGTAGTCATTGTTGAAAAAGCTTGTTCTACTGTCGTTGCCACGAGAAGAAGTAATATCAACTTCAGAAGCAAATACACATTTGAAAAAAAAAATTAATGGGCTTGATACATTTAATACAATGAGGATGTTTGGAAGTCAGCGGATTCGCTAGCAGATAGCAGATTCGGAGAGAGAACTGTGAGAGGATATGCTATTCTAATATGCTATATGCTACCAAATATGCTTGCTCCCAAACACACTCAATATAATATAAGTGTGCTTGAAAAATACAGTAAAATATCAAATACACCTTAGAAAGAAAGAAAAAAATAATACAATACATATTTAATGAGCTTGGTAAATATAAGTGTGTATGTGTTGGGCATTAAAATTTAAAACTAAGGGGTGTATTCGATTCAAACTTTTATGGAGTTTAAAAAGTCGGTGGATTAGAAAGTACATGGATTCGAGTTGGTTGATTATGTATAAACTCCATGTAAAGTTTGGCTGACTTGTATAAAATCTGTAGAAATCTTTGATTGTTTGGTGAGATTTTGTATATGATATTTTTTAAGAGAATCCATTAAAATCTATGAAGAATTAAAATACATAGATGGTTGAAAACCTCAAATTTTTTAAAGATTTTTTAAAATCTATATTGAATACCTCTAGATTTGTAAAGACTTTTTAAAATCTGTGTTGAATACCTCTATATTTTTAAAGATTTTTTAAAATCTAAATTTTTTTGGTAAACAGACGCTCATGTGTCGGCAAAGGTGTGTGAGAGCTCAAACCACACAAATTACAAAGGGGGATAAAGGGGAGGGATAGGGGTCGGGTGGGGATCGAACTCCCAACCTATGGTTGGAAAAAGGGGGACTTGACCACTAAGGTAAGTCCCCAACCCTTAGAATCTAAATTGAATATACCCAAATTTTAAAAGTTCAAAAAAATCTAAATTTTTTCAAAACTGAGTTACGAATACTTAAAAAAATAAAATAATGTTTGAAAAAAAAAATTAAAAAAATTGGTCATCTATGGTGGGTCAATTGACCCACCTTGACCAATGGTGGATCCGCCCATGGAGATTGAAGAGCAGGACAGTGACATTTCTGAAGAGGAGGAGATTTACATTTATGAAGAAGAATGCTATCATGAGTCTGCAAATTGGCGCAGCACAAAGGAAACAGCTCTTCCTGAAGCCTTGAAACACATGATCGATAAGGTAATAATGTTCTGAAATGAAGTAACCGACAGACCTTCAGTGCTTTTCGACCTCCATTGAATTGATCCCACATGTTCTTATATGTTCTTTTTTTTTTTTTTTTTTCTGCTTCATCCATTACTTAGTGGCAGGCTTAAGTCTAATCTTCTAGCAAAAAGGTGCGGATAACTTTCTCCTTCAATAGAACATCAAGTGCTGAAACCAATAGAAGCTAAAAAATAAATTGTTAGTGTCATTCTAAAAGCAAGTTTAAATGTGAGTATCATTCTAAATGCATCATCAACCAAATGAGTGGGTATCCTTATTCGTGTTCCTTGTTTTCTTGCTTATGTCGAGAGGGCCATAATGTCTTTCTTTTTTTCTTTTCTTTTTTCTTTTTTGTTAATATATTTTAAAAAAGATGAGAAATGGTTAATTGAATCCATGTCGGATGAGTTGTTTAATTTTTGAGGTTGTGAGTGTATATATTAGTACATTATTTGTTCTTCATTCTTTCAACTGAAGTCGAAATATTTGAATGTGAATTTCTCAATCAATGCCATATCGACCAAAAGAAATTAAAATTAGAAAGTTACTAACATGTAAATGCCGTGAGAAGCGAAAACATCCCTAGTGACAATTTGACATCATCTGATACTGGTAAAATTCTGGTTAATGTGGGATGGAGTGAAGTCTGAAGAAACTACTAGTATGTAGGCCCAAGACTACTATGGCCCATCTTTTATCACATTTACGGGCCGATTAATGAAGTTTAATGTTTTTTGTTTGGATGAGCATTAATGAAGTTTAGTGGTTTAAAGACTATTCTTTTCTAAATTGATTGGATTTTTTATTTCCTGCATACCCCATTACCCCTTATCCATCTCCCCTTATCCATCTCATTTATCACATTCTAATTTGTATAGCTTGGATAATTTGACCATAGATGCAATATATTTAAAAAATTTTGACCATAGATGCAATTTATTTAAAAAATATTTGGATGGAGACTTACCATAATGGTCTAGTCCCCGACTCCCACTTATAGGTTGGGTTCGACTCCCCACCCGACCTCCTATCGACAGTGAGAAACACTAATGTTGGAGGTTGGGGGCATGGCAGGCCGGACGGGCTAGAAAAGAAAGAGATGAAATATCTGAAATACGAATCCTGAAGAAGAATTTCCAAGTAAGTGTGATACAATTTGTACAGAAACCTAAACCTAAACAAGAGAGCAGCAACTAGATGCTATAGTTCCAACTTCCACCCAGTTAATATCTCCAGTCATCTACCATTGTGACATCAGCAAATCGATTCATTGAAAAATGTACAAAAACACACTCCAAGAGAAGTGCAAAATTAACTGTTGTATGATACACAGATAACTTATTGCAGCTAGCTACTTATCCTTCCTCGTCATAATCTTCATCTTCCTCCTCCATCGCCCTGTTGTTTAAACTCGCAAATTGAATGGCATTGATGCCCAGTTTTTCCACATCATCAAGAGACCAACCAGGTATATCATCCTCATGTTTCCTCTCCGGATATGGCTTTTTGGGGGTGGCTGCACTTGGTGCGGGATGATCCTTGTTCTCATTCAAGTCAACATTGAGATCGAAATTTATAACCGATTTATCCTCTGCATCATCATTTAAGCCAATAGCTCTTGAGTTGGTTTCACCTACGACTTCTCTTGATTTCTCTGAACTTTCTTTTTGATTGTCATCATCCGAGTTAGATATTTCAGGGTCATCTTCAAATTTCCGGTGCTGGGCTACTAATTCTGCATTTAGTGGCCTACGACCTCTACCACGGCCTCTACCTCTGCCTCTGCCCCTGCCTCTCCCGCTATTGCTGACATGGCCAATCTCTTCCTATCAGGGTTAAAATATCCACAAAAAGCGTGTTCAGTACTCCAACAGTATCAACATTTGAAAAAACAAAGGGTAAACTAAGTTAACTCAGTAAGGTAGCAAAAACAGAACATGGTTTTTTTATATTTTTGGGGATGTGTTATGACTCGAAGCTGAATATCTGATATGACATTCCATTACATATTAAAAGCAAAACTTTGTCCTGCTTACCTCGACTATCTTTTTAGATCCTTCATCATTGCCGTATTTTTCATCCTCTGACACCTTCCTGCATCCAAAAAATCAAACTCGTTATAAATTTCCACATTCAAATTTTCATTTCATCAAATCAATACATAAGATGCCATCACACCTTCTTTTGGTCTCAGATCTATCCTCAGAAATAGCATCTGAACGAGTCAGATCAGGAACACTACTAACGATATCCTTCAAGAAATCAAATACATTACAGCTGCGCACACATTCCTTCCTGCAAGTGGAACAAATATAACAGCAAGAGTATGACATGGTGTGTCTGACCACTTTTATCCGAAAAAATAAATTCCAAAACACAAGATCCTGAGAGAGAGTGAGAGAGAGACTTACAAGTGCATAGAATTTATGGTTTTTGCGCCCTTTTTTAGAGTAACTTCGTATGTCCGATCACATAAATCTTGCAGAAATAGCTCCAGAGCTTTGGCTGAATGTTAACCATCAGAATAATAAAATAAAGAAGCAGGTAACAAAGACTAACACATCAAATAGACATACAATAGTTTCGCAACCTCTAGAAGTCAAATACGAGAAACGAAATAGCATTGATATGATTGTTGCGACTACATACATACTAAAACAGGTACAGCCATAGCAATCTTCCCCACATCCTCGTCAGTTTGCATTATCTTTTTAATGCGGACCTGCAAAAGAGAGTCTGAATCACAATGTGGAAGACAAGTACCCACCAGAATATTACATGGTTACTGTCTGCATATCAGGAATCCATATGTCTTAGCAAATGGAGTAAAAAATTTCAACAACGTGTTAATCCTACTTCAGTTGCATATCTTTTAATGCCCCAACACCACAGATATATTCACCATAGCCTATTGGAAAATTGAAAGGCCCATTTAAGCAGAAGAGCAAAGATTAAGCAATGCAACAAAGGAGGAGAGTCAATCTGGCAAGGACAACAATGGCAAAATTTATGACGTTTGGCCAGAATGGCCAACCGGACTACCAACTCATCAAGAATAACATACGTGCACCAATGCAAATAAATGGAGATAATCACTAAAACAACCCAAAAAAAATGGGCAAACTCTATTTTTTTTTTAAAAAAAAAATAGAAAGAAAGTAAGAACCCTCAGTTATAAATAAAAAGTCTTGTTTGCATTGTCATAAATGTTTTCATTCAGATGCTACCAGAACAACTAAATATAATCTCCAACAGTTGGATTGCCACTTCAGTCAATAAATTGGACAATAGTGATGATTTCCTTCTCGTGAACTATTTATTCTGTTTATACTTCTCCAAGAACTATCCACTCCGTTTATCAGCTGTGCTGGTTAGTTCCTTGAAACAATTAAGACGATAAATTAAACAGCTAAATTAGCATTTAAGAACCAATACAGTTTCCCTCCTTTCCCCTTCATACTTAATCACATACTACCTCACCCCAAGCAAGTCCTGTTTGACAACCCCATTCAAGAAATGTATGTTATTGACTTTATGCACTAGACTACTAGTTAGATTAATTTTGTATGATGAAAGAACATATATGATATACCTACGACTTATGTATTAAGATGCATTAAATTCACACTCTTATCAGACTAAAACCTATGTTCATGCTTCCTAATTCCTTTCCAACGCCCAATCACAAAGTAACTACCTGAGGCCCATAGTTGACTTTCTATAACACACCATACTACCATTCTACTACCTATTTCCATCTAATTTCAGAAGAAAAGGGAGGAAGAGGACGAAAGAAAAAAAGAGGAAAAGAGCTGGAGAAAGAGAAGTGCAAACGTTACAGATAATATAGTTGATGTTTGAATAAAGGCAAACTAAAACCGCAGTTCCTAAAACCCTAAGCACGAAATAGATCCAAAACTTCCACATAAACAAAATATATATATATATATATATATATATATATATATAAATTCGTAAAAGGAATACGAAATTGAAAAACGAAACAAATTACCGCTGGAAAGCGAGTGTCGAGCTTCTTCCTCATGGCTCTCAACTCCCAAGCAACCAAAATCACCAATATCGCAAACCCTAGCTTCAAACAAACACCGGTATACGCAGCACTATACGCACATATACATAAGACGAAGATTCCCAACTCCACTACCTGCCTGCAGAGAAAACTGAAAATTCGTTACGGCTCCGCATACAAATACGAATTCCACACAAAAATTCAAGCATGAACACAACCAAAAAGGTCATCAGAAAAAAAAAAAAAAAAAAAAGGGAATATTTACAGCAGATTCGATTCGCTTGCTGCCTCCGCCGGGCGATTGGTTGATTCGCTTTTACAGAGTCCAACTTCGACTCGCTTTACCTTCCCTGTTACGCTGCTTTACTGCTTTTGGGTTTTTTTTTTGTCACCCTTTTGTAAAACGTGGAATCCACGACTTGCCAGTCTTCTCGTCGATTGATTTCGACCAGTTATTTGAAGACACGTGACGGTGTTCTGATTAGGACGACCAATTAGATGTAGCCACGTCGGAGGACCAGGAGAAGGCGGTATAGGCGAGAACACTGAATAATTTTCTGTTGTTGGATAAGTACCCAGTAGTAGATACTAATTGAGCATTGACTGGTAGGGTTATTAATTTGATTATGGGACACTTAAGTTTATCAGTTTTCCAATTTCGACCCCCTTTTTTTAGTGTTTTTTTTAGTACTAGTGTACTACTACTTAAAAACAAAAATACTAGTACTATTTTTCATAATAATTTTAAATCCTTTTAAAAATTGTAGTATTTGAACATGTATGTAAATAAATTATCCACTTATGACTATGAGCCCGTTTGGAATGGCTTCTTGCTTTTGCCAAAAGCACTTCTAGTAGAAATTAGATGTTTGTTTTGGCTTTTAAAAAAAAGCAAAAGCACATCGAAAAACCAAAAAAAGTGCTTTTGGGAGCATAAATCAAAAGCACCTCGTAAAATGTGCAAGGACTTAAATACCCCATTACTTAATATATAAATTACACTATAAATATATCTTATTATCATATTAAGTAGCACGTCATTTTGGGTAATTACTACATTCCAAAAGCATTTTTCATTTTTATTTATCCAAACATATTTTTTAGAAAAAAGCCGCTTTTCAAACATTCCATCCAAACACAAAAGTTACATGCTTTTGCTTTTGACTTCTGCTTCTCTTCTACTTTTGGCTTCTGCTTTTTTCAAAAATCAATCCAAACGGGCCCTATGTCATTCATATTCAACTAAACAATTTTATGTATAAAAATGTTAATTTTTATTTTAAGTGTAAGTTAAAATGATTTCTAAAACTCCATTTAAACAGACTACTCATTATAATGGTATCAAAAGTTTGTCCTCTAGTTTACCAAAAAGAAAAAAGGAAAAAAAGTTTGTCCTCTAGGGGAATGTAAGTGTAAAGTGTGACTTCAGTGAAGCCATTTACTTTGATTATTACACATGATGCAGCAAAATCCATTCGTTTAGCAGCCTCACTACAGCCATAACTAGGCAGCTTATAGATGGGGATACAAAGTTCCCGAGTTTGCAACGTAGAAATTAAAGAGAAAAAGGTGCAAAGGAAGATGCTTTGAAAAGCATATAAGTATAGGTTCTGCCCTGTGATGTTTGTATGAACCTGAGTTTGGATGTAATAGAAGAGCCTTGTCTGGTTGAATTCTAGGTAAGAGCTGCATGTCCCTTTGTTTTGGAATATTGCCACCGGTACGTACCTCAGCCGATGACCACCGAGTTCAGGACAATTGAGGGGGAGGCTCGCAGAATTAGTCTGCAGGTGGCTGGCAGCATTGGACATGGCCATACGGCCATATGGCAGATAATTAGTTTGCTACGGCGGCAGCCGGCAGCGTAGAGCAGAGATCCATTACATTGCATGGTTCTTTGGTTTCTCAAATGTAGTAGTAGTAGTAGTAGTATTAGTTATTAGTAAATGTCCTTTTTCTTCTCGTACGTTTGTTTCAGATGTTAACTTTGGCATTTCTCGAGACATCAAGTCCCTTACATTAAGACCCATAAAGAGAGGAGTGGATATGGTGCAGATAACTTGTATGGAGGTAGCTAACATATTTGTGATGATAGGACTGTTTTGTGTAATGGAAGAAATAGAAAAATGTGTGTGATGAGAGTGATGTTTTACATGATGAAAGAATATGTAATGAATAGTTGTTTTATGTAATGGAAGAATATATGATGATGCGAGATATATTTCTTGTGATACAATATATGAGTATATTTTTTTTATAATGTCGGTACATGCATATTTTTTAAAGGTTTGTACTGTGGCCGAATATAAATGGTATGATCTTTATAATTTTTTTGGTGTATATCGAGTATCCCACACCACATTGGATTCAAAACTAAACCATCGAGAATCTAGTAAGCATTCTGCATACACAAGTCTCGAGTTCTAAGATATTTATTTAAAATGTCAGAGCTTTATAGCAACCGGAAATGCGTTTAATACTTAACATTTAATTGACCCAGTGTTATGAAATGTAATGAAAGAGAAGTTTACGAGCATTAAGTTTACACGTCCATAAATAGAAAAGAACGCTTACTCGACCCATACCCAAATATAATATAACCGTTCAACCATCATTCTCGACTTAAATCCTACGGTTTATTCATTAGTCAACGCTGTAAGATGACTTTTTTTTTGGAAAGCCATAAGTCCAGCAAGATGACTTGAAACTTATAGTCAACGCTGAAAAACAATATACGTAAAATAATAATGAGACAAATGTAAAAAGTTATCAGATAATACTAATACCAACAAGACCTATGAATATTGGTGCACGCGAAGCCTAGAGAGCATCACCCCACGAGAGGTTCTCAATTGGAATGATGGATATCGTAGAATACATGCATAATAAATAGAATAATGATGGATATCGTATAATACATGCATAACAAATTTTTTGTAACAATAGTCTAAAACATGTCAAATGACCACGAATAGAAAGAAATTGTGCGATGAGCCAAAATAAATTATATACATAAAGAGTTCCCAATATTCAAGAAGATACTAGAGTGATTCACCAAAAGTTTTAACTTACAAAGAAGACGACAAAACCACTTGCTCCACCAGATTGACAGCCAGAAAAATCAAAAGCGGAATTTAGCCACACATTGCGATTTGAAAAATAAATTAAGAGGGGCTAAGGAAGAAATATCATGTTGATGCCTCAATAATCAAAAGGCCACCATGAGCTGTTCCGGCTGCTGTTTTGGTTCGACGAACGAGAAGAAGAAGACAGGAAGGAGAACGGATTCCACCGTCCAGAATTATGCGACTCCCTTCTGGTGGAACTGGTGGCGCGGCTGCTGCTTGGATTCCGAGATCTTTGATTCCGTGAATTTCCAGAACCTTGTGAAGGCAGTTCGACACGGCAAACTGGGCACGTGTTGTGTTCGACCAGCCAAGGAACAATGCAATCAGAATGGTAGATATGGTCGCATGGCATTTGTCTTGCTTCTGAACCCAGCTCAAACTTTTCTTGGCAAACCGGGCAGTGTGCATCTGCATTCAGATGCCTTTGGGTAATTTTAATGGTGGGCATAGCATCGATTGCAGAACGGGGTGCTGGAGGTGGACCTCGCCTATCATTCATGCCTAGCTGTTCAATCAATTCCTCCAGCCCATGCTCCACAAAAATTTCACCAAGACCCCCTCGCCTGTGCCCCATTCTGGATCCCCCATTGAAGAAAAATTCGAATGGCTCATGATCAGGGATGCGGGTGTGGGGTTGGCCACCATGGAGAATAAAAAATGGCCCAGGGGGTCTAGAACCAATACCTCGACCACGTTCTGGGAGCATGCCTGGTCGTCCTCTGACATCAAAATTAGGGTCTCTTCCCATCATTCTTTGGCTCATCAATGCTGCAAATGAATCCATAATTTCAAACCTCGGATCATGAAAAGGCTCCATGAATCCAATGGGTGAAGCACCGCCAGACGGAATGCCCATGACCTCAGGGAGCTCTTGTATGAAACCCCCTTCACAGTATGGGCAAACAAAATCGTAATGACCATATGGTCGAATTGGCTCATAACATTGGTAGCACCAATGACTATTTCCTCCACTTGACATCCTTTCCACAATATATCGACAAAATCTATCGTTTGATTTAACCACCAGCGTCAATTCTGCAAAAACATATAGTTTAATCATTTCTAATAGTAAACAGACAATGCAATCATCAAGACAAGCATCAAAACATAGAACCTGGTTACAGCACAAAATGAAATTTGTTCTTTACTGGGTTAAGTTTCCTGAGTTTAAAAGATAATTACATAATTAATATCGGAGCATAAATGATTTAAGTCTAATTCTGTTACATTTCACCCAATTATGGTTCATTGTCAGAGCGCCAATACATACACCCAGGCAATATACTAAGCCCTTTCAACACCATTCTGATAACTCCACTAGACACTTGAACTTAATAGGCCTCAAAGAACTTATAATAAATACTCACAAGATCATCTCCATACATTACCTAAGCCTCATCTTAACTAAACGGTAACTCTTAATAAGCAAAGACGCTATTAAGAAATGAACTATGAATTCAAACTTCAAATTTCAGTTATACCAAACTCCACTAAATGATTCGATTTACGAACTGAATCCATATCTCAACTTCAACTGCAGACACACATTCACCCAACAGAGAAGTTCACCTGGATAACATAAATTGTTTTAGGAAACTAGATCGACTCTAATTTTTATTGCAATTAGTTAATCTATTCACAAAACAGAAAGTCAGCTGACGCCCAGACTTCACACAAATGTCCAAAGTCATTCGCTCAAAACAAAAACCTACGCAACAATTTATTTTCTTAGAATAATTATATCATGTTAATTTGTAATCCAGTTTGACAAATCACTCCGTCCAATCAAACTAAATAGATTTCCCAAAAATAGAAAATAAAAATAAAAATAAAAATCATTCAGCTGATAAAAGTACTTCAAATAAATCATTCAGCAGATAAAAGCTTCTTCAAACGATACGAATCGTCGTAATAGTAAAAAGCATAAATACTCCTACAAAATTGAAAAATAAAAACCCTCTCAAACTGAAATCACCCATCGCGTGAACTAATAAATCTGGAAAACAAATACGAACAGACAGAGATGAGCAGCATCGATGTAAAGCGCGATTTACCAGGGATCGGCGGGGCTGAGCCGCAGAGCTGCGATAGTTTGGAGGATAATCGTTTCAAGGGAGAGAGACAGCGGCGAAAGAGAATAATGAGGGGGATTGGAGATTGAGGATTGGGATTAGGGGTGAAAGTGATATATCCTATAATCAAATAGAACTCGAAATTTGTTATCCAGTTATATTTTTTTTTGTCATAAAGAAAAAATATAATCAATTTATAAGAAAAAAACATAATCAATTTAAATCTTGTTAGATTCGTACATAATCCATCAAAAACTTGTTAGATATTGAGATCTTATTAGATTATTACATTCACACATAATGCACATAATTATATAAGAAAAAACATAATCAATTTAAATCCGATTAGATTCGTACATAATCAATCAAAGAACTTATTACATAGGTATTGAGATTTTATTAGATTCGTACATAACTAACTGAAATTTATTAGATTCATTTAATTTTATAATTTTAAAATATTAAATTTTTATAATTTTTATTTTATATAATATAAGTTATTAATTATTAAAAATTGTATATGAGCTATTTTAGATAGGTTGTAACAGGAATAGAAGTTAGTAATTATTAAAAATGTATATGAGGTATTTCATGTAGGTTGTAAACTTGTAGTAATAGGTATAATGTAACAGTTGTACTAATAAGAGGAAGGTAGTAGATGGGATATTATTATAATATTATTATTTAAATTTTATATTTAAATATCCTTATTATATTATTTTTTGTAATATTCAAATATTTGATATATTATTATATTATTTATTAATTAATCCTCATAAAATTTATTAAATTATTATTATTTTGGCGAAGCATTAAATTATTAGATAAATTATTATTATATGATATATTATAATAAATTTTTGATAATGTTATAAAAATCAAACTATCACATTTTTTGATAGAAAATTTATTATCCAATAATTTTAATGCGAATTAATTTTAATACTCATCGTCTACACGTTTGATATGTATTTGTCGTAAAAAATATATATATATATATATATATATATATTTGAATTTGTTCAAATTTATCCTTTATCTTTCAAAATTTTTTAAATCCGTCTTTTATGTTATTCTGGCCCTTATAGTCCTCTATCTTTTGTGTTAATGGCCAAATCAGTCTTTTTTATATTAAATTTACCCATAACCTTTTAAATTGTTTCATTTCAACGCCAAAATATTAAAATTTTTGTTTTTGTTGATCTATTTATCAAATAAATAACCGATATGCTTCCGTAAGGAAAATTAAATATTAAAATTCATATATTTGATTTGACCGCCTTGTTGCCGGGTCTTTCTAGCTCACTAAAAAATTTCACGAGAATGTGACAAAAGGAATTTGTCGCCTTGGTTCGTCGCCTAGCACACTATGTGACAAACAAGGCGACGAAATCCGTCAGGCGATGAAATTTTAGGCGACGACATCAGTAAAATTTCGTCGCCAAATCCGTCGACTTCCTGCGAATATCTTGTAGTGACCCTAGAAATCCCAGAGGTCGGAAGACCCGGCACAAGGCGATCAAATTAAAGGTATGAAGTTTAATGTTAATTTTACTTTCGTAAGCATATTGGACATTTATTTGACAAATTGATCAATTAAAAAAAATTAAAATTTTGGGGCTGAAATGAAATAATTTAAAAAGTTATGGGCCAATTTAATATAAAAAGGACCGATTTGGCCATCAACACAAAAGATAGAGGACTAAAAGGGGTCAGAATAACCTAAACGACGAATTTGAAAATTTTTGAAAGATAAAGGACCAATTTAGACATTTTCTGTTTGATTTATATTTGTCGTAAAATATATATATATATATATATATATATATATATATTTGAATTTGTATCCATATCATATGTGATTAGGGGTGGAAATAGGCTAGGCCGGGCTAGGCTTAGGCTTGAACGGTCTAGGACTGTGTCGGCTTTTTAAGACCGGAGTCTGGCCTATTAACTGTGATATGCCTATCGTATAGGCCTAAGCCTGGCAGTTTTGAAGCCTTTTAAAAGCCTGATTAAACTTATTTTAAAATTAAGTTAAAGGTCTTTTATATATGTCCGGATGTAATCATAAGGTTGGAAGACATGAATTTATACATTTGGGCAAGTCGACATCCACAACTATTTCTATACGGAAAACAAAACTTATAACTATTTAAACACCTATATAAGATCAAATTAATAATTCCATTTTATTCCACAAAAAAGAGATCAAATTAATAATTACTTTTATATAGGTAGTAATAATAATACCATATATTCATATACAGTAAATATAAACAGACTAATAATAATGATAAATGGGCCGGCCTGTTAGGCTTAATAAGCTTTTTATAAAGCCTGACATGAGCTTATTTAACTAAATAGACTTTTAAAATAGCTTGGGTCTAGTCTGTTTATTAAAAAAAAAAAATTTGGCCCGACCTGACCTTTGATAGATTAGGACGAATTCAATAGAATGATATCCGTATTTTTATTTGATTTCATTCTTAATTGGATTACTACTCCAAAAATTGGATTAGTAATGGGGAAATGGCGGTTCTAGAACCACGGAGACTGTTTTTCACTTTCCAAAATGAGCGAGGTGTGACTGTGTTTGTTGAATTATTTGGTCGAATCATTCGGTGTGGTGTGAGGGTACATATGGAATTTTCACCGCTCAAATATCTAAAGGGCAAAATCGGTAATGACATTAAGCGACCGTATGGTAAAGTATCATATTATTGATTTTTTTTTTTTATTAACAATTAAGAATGGATTGTGAGAGTCTATATGCACAAATACAAAAACATAGGGGAGAGATATAGAATACCTACATGTTAAAAATTAAGTGGGTGTATTAGATTTAGATTTTTATAAATTTTAAAAAGTCGGTTGATTTAGAAAGTTTATGGAATTCACGTAGAGTTATTTGATTTTGTATAGACTCCTGTAGAGTTTGGATGACTCGTATAGAATAAGAATCCATATAAATCTTTGATTGTTTGAAGAGATTTTGTATAGTTATATTTCTTTAGATAATCCATTAAAATCTATAAATAATTAAAATTCATACACTGTTGAATAGCTCAAAACTTTTAAAGACTTTTTAAAATATATATTGAATACATCTAAACTTTAAAAATCCAAAAAATTTCATAGACTCTCTATCCAATACACCCTCTAAAAGACTTCCCATTTGATCAATACTTCATCCCGAAATAGCCGAATATTTTAGGAGTATAATTTTATTATATTATAAAATGTATAAAATCCATGAATTTATTAAATAGTAGTATGATTTTTATTACTCCTCAGTCTTTTTTAAATTTCACCATTGGTGTTTTTTACACTATTCATAGTTTAGTTTTGTCTCAGATTTTTATTATAGTTATGGAAGAAAAAACATAGTCAAGTGAGATCTTGTTAGATTCGTCTAAAATTGTGATTTTATAATATCAACTTTTTATGATTTTTAGTTGTACAGAATTTAAGTTATTAATCATTAAAATTGTGTATTGGCATTCATGCATGGGGCTAGTGTTGCAATTTGAAAAAGACGGAGGTAGTATAAAATATGGGTGTGTAACATTTGGAATTTCGACAGTATCCATGAACATCCTTTGACTTAAAGTTTTATTATAGTTATATAAATTAAAATATAGTCAAGTGGGATCTTATTAGATTCATCTTGTCGATTAGTTTTTAAATATCGAACTTTTAGAATTTTTACTTATACCGAACTTGAGTTATTAATGATTTAAAATGTACATTGGACTGCGTGCAATATTGGTTCCGTTTCTAATTTTTTGAAAATGGAGAGAGTATGAAGTTGGATTTTGAGAAAGTTACCAATTTTCTGAATTTGCCAATCAATTCCCGAATATGATAAATAGTCGTTTCTCCTCTTCCCCGCTCCTTGTCTTCTGGTGTTTGTTTGGGTTCTCTTTCCGTCAAGTGCCTATCTTTTTTTACTTGAAAATATAAAACTTTCAATAATATAAGTTTATTAAAAAATTAATTGTAATATCAGAATATATGATTCATCTAAAGTTGTATTTGGATGAATTGGGTAGATGGATTTTTGGAGATTTAAGGCCCATGTAGATGGATTTTTGGAGATTTAAGGCCCGTTTGTATCAGAATATACATTTTTTTTAGCTTTTTCGAGGTGTTTTTTTTTCAAAAGCCTAAACAAACACCTCTTTTTTTTTTTATCGGAAGTGTTTTTGTCAAAAGTAAAAGCCAAAATCACATGTCTAGAAGCCAATCTAATCGAGGACTTAAAATCTATCATATCAAATCCTTCAACTTAGTTATTTGCATTAATTAAGGAATTTAAGGATAAATTTTAAAGCCCACTCAGTTTCTCCCCTCAAATCTTCCTTCAAAATCCAAATTCAACCATTCAAATGTGTAGTCTAATTTTGTTTCAATGTTCGATATTAGATAGCGCCACGATTACTAGATAGTTATTCCCATCGACTATTATCATTTTATTTGATATCTTAATTTTTGCTACTCGTTTTTTTTTTTTTTTAATTACTTCCTCTATTTTTCAAAGATTGCTACGGACCCACCCAATGCGCAGTCCAATGCAAATTTTAAACCATTAATAACGCAAATTCAGTATAAGTAAAAATTCTAAAAGTTCGATATTTAAAAACTACAAGACGAGACGAGACGAATCTAACAAGATCTCACTTGGTTATATTTTAACTTATATAACCATAATAAAACTTTAAGTCAAAGTATATAAGTGAACGGTATCATTTGTCAAACTGTAGCTAACAAACAAAAAAAAAAGGAGGAAGTATTATTTTGGGCGAGGGGTTATTTTGTAAAATGACGTTATCTTCCAAACCACACGTCCAAATCTGATGGGCATGTTTGTTTCAGAACTTTAGACTTGTCTTTTAGATGTGGAAAAATGGAAAGAAAAAAGAATATATGAGAGTTCCATGTAATTATTTTAGACGTGTGTTGTGTGTGCAAGTTGATTTTAGTGCATAGGGCGGTAATAAATGTCTTTGTTCAAAGATATAAAATCGAGTTAAAAGTAAATAATAAGTAGTAGTATTTCAAATGGAGACTAAGGGAGTAGTGCAGTATCTATGATCCTTGCGAGCCCTTGTAAAGATTTGCTCATTGAGGAGCCTCTCACAGAGATCATGGAGGCCGCCGGAGAGAAACTGTTTTGAAAACATTTAATCTTCTCGGGTTTTAGCAAGGGACATATGCTGGCAACCAAAACAATCGACTTTGGGTCTGTATGGTTGTCGGATTGAGTAGCAGCAGATAGGAATTTAGCATATTAAACCTATGAATATGCTATTTTATACTACGACTGTTTGGTAAGAAGCATATGGAGGAGTAAAGTTTAGCAAATACTCAGTAGCATGCTCAAATGTAATAGCTAAAATTTGAAGCAGATTCACTCTTTTCATAAGCTAATTTAAATTTACTGGTAAAATCTACTAATACGTCGTCTGCTAACCTCCAAACAAGTCTTATTGCCAAGATATGAATGTTTTTGTGGGCTGAATTCAAATTCTTCTCCATACATCGTTCTATTTGCCAACAGCATAATGATAAATAGAATAATGATTAATGTACCCAATATTCTCCTCTCAATTTGCACATATTTGGATATGCATTTATGCTTCTTAACTTTGTTTCAATCGAGGTTATAATTTGTGCTGCTTTTTTGGTCTTGATTCATTTCTTGAGTTGAATAGCAACACTACAATAGCACCATTTCTATATGAATTCAAAAGATTGTAGATGGTCTTCAATCACACCAACATATACATATTTTCAATGGAAGAAAGCCTTTTCTTTCGATGGCCTTAGCCTATAGCAAGAACACGCCTTACGCAATACCATCAGTTCATCAAAACTAGCAAAGCTGCACAACCAAATATATACTACAAACTGACCAAGAGCGCTTTATATTAGTAGTAGCCGAATCAATTGCACATTCGGGCTTTCCATAGAAGAACAATCACACAATCGACCACTCAAACCATGCAATGCCAAAGAGACTAAACCACCGTCCTTTTAGTCCTGATTGTAATTTCTACTTGGGTCTTTTTTTTTGTCTAATATCCCAAGTTATTTTGTAGCTAGTGAGCCCCCCCAACGATGCTTACATATTAACTTCTATACAATGTACACAAGACCAGTGAGTGCTAGGAACCATATTGATATGGTCATGAGGTCTATAATGTTGCAAAGGCTCTCCTTACGAACCCCCACCTGTGAAAGTTCTCTTGCTCGTTAGAGCTACAAAACTTACAATGTATTGGTGTAATGTCAGAAAGAACTCGTTCTCCGCAGTTGATACCTTGGTTCGCAAATATCAGAAGAGACCATCTCTTCAAATTCCTGCAGGTAACATGAAAGCTTATACCTCAAATAGGGCTGTGTTTCACAAGATTGAAATATGAAATTTGAACTCTGACTCACTGACAAAAATGTAATAAAATCACTTATATATGAGTGTAATTTCATTCAAGTACTATAAGATAAGGTCTTAATTTCCACTCTATTTCACTAATTAAATACGGAACCAATTAAGAAAGGCTTCATTTTTCGTTAAGAAACAGTTTTAATCAGTTGAAATCTGAGTTTAAATTCTACGTGGGGTTAAAAGAAAATAGAGAGAGTACAGTAGATCATTTCAAAAAATAGAAGGGGCAACGTAAGTTGTGTGACTCAAGTATTCCAAGGACTTCCATTCAGCTTCATTTTTTTAATCTTAACCTGCAGGATTAAAAATATTGCACAAACTACCAAATCAAACTTTTGCAAACTAACTCCACCTCAAAAAAGCATTTCGATCGTATGAACTAATCATATTGACTAAGTTATGGAATCAATCAGCTGAAGAAACTGGCAAGTTGGGAAAGAGAGATTATTAGATATCAAAATCAATCAAACTCCTTTTGCAACAGATATAACTAATGAATAATGAGGTATATCCAGTGATAACAGACATTATCATTAGATATCAATACCAATCAACTCACACAAGCCTATGGACTTGGCTGTTTATTAGCTAGTAGCTAATTATTTTGATTGCTGTCTGTTTGTATTAATACTTCGGTAAAATAACAGTTTATTATATAAATATAGAAAGAATATGTGACTAATATGAAATAATGGGTTACCTAACTTTTCAAAATTAACTCTTGGTAACCCGAAAAGCTATGTACCAATCATTATAAATGGCTGTTTGAACAAGTTAAAACAACCAAACACCCTCATAAGCTAATAGTATGGCATATGCAGATCAAATTACTATCCTAAAAGTTATCATGAAATCAGTTTGCCAAAATCAATAAGTCGGCTCATGTAAATCTGGAAGGTAAAAAGTTTGATTACCAGAAAACTAGATTTGATTAGGGCAGATTTGAATTCACAGAAATAAAATGAAGTCTTCTGAATCACTTATGACATAATAGTTGGAGGTGCAAACTTGTTGAATATTTGGATGAAAATGAAAAATAAATTGCACAAGGTGGGCCTTCTATAGAATTGAGAATTTGCACAACATTTCTTAGAAATATGGTCCAGTTTTTTCTCTTTGCCAGAGATTAACCATCCAAAATTTATTAACATCTAACCCTGCTAAAGCCTCAAACACCAGCCTTGTACATACAACTTGAAGCAGAATGTATTTTGTATATAGAATAAAACTACAGACAGTTTCCAGGTTCTCTTCATCCAAAAACAAACTCCTCATCATGCCCAAATACATTTTACATGCCTATCACCGAGTCAATATCAATTTGATATGTGGTGCAAGTACTATATGACTGTTTGTTTTTAAAGTAGAACAACAACGTTTAGCAGATCAAATCCCATTTATCTTATACAGTACTTATGTTAAAAAGTGAAGAGTTATGTCCTCACATCAACTTGATGAGTTCAAAATTAAGATTTCTAATTTCAATCCATCTAGTCGAAAGTAGCTAATAAAATCCCTTAGTCATTGGCTCATCAATTCCAGAATGCCACATGATACTCAAAAATCAACCTTATAAATATCATGTACTAAAGAAGTTGCTTTTTAAATGAAAATATCACACATATATGATCAATGATGAGGACGGAGAAATGCACACACGCAGTAAAAGCTACCAGACATAAATCACTTGCCTTCTCTTTTTTAAGCTTCACATTTTCCTCTTCGAGGTGTGAGACCTTAGTTACCAGTTCGTTGTGGTAAGCCTGCAAGCACCGCGGCGAACTAATTTCATGAGCCAATTGGGGGATTACAAAAATATATCTATATATGTTGTTGCAGAAGAAAGTAGAAAAATATAACAGGTTAAGTTCAAATCATGCCTGCTTTCGCGCCCGTGAACGAGCAGCAGATTCCCTATTCTTAATCTTCCGCCTTAGCCTCCTATCTATAGCCTTCTCAAGGTCCCCAGAAATTCGCTTCCTACCTGGTGCTGGGATTGGGATATCCAACATTGCCTCGATGGAAGGGGAAGGTGATAACTGCATTTGAGATGATACTTTATGGGACTTCAATGCACTATCCAAGGACATAACTGGTTCAATTGTCGGATTGGTTACATACATCCCCGCCTTCACCAAGAAATCCTCCAAAGTCGTCTCTCCAAGAGTCAGCTCTCTTTCTTGACCAGTAATCCCCTCTATCTTCCTCATTTTATATCCCATTTGTATGTCCCGCCACACCTGATCTACAGTTTTCCCGGAAAATGCCCTAGCAAGTGACCAACTCGCTTGCCGCTGAAGTGAAGCGGCAGGGGAACTGTTCATAGAGTCCATCCCAGAAGAATGGCTCGCCTCCGTAGCCCACACATTCTTGAGCAATTCATCAAGGTTCATGCTGCCTAACGGCTTCCCCAAATCACTTAAATGGGTCTTAACTTGGTCAAGCGTAAGGCCTAACCATGAGTTGTGCCGCTGCAACTGAGGCTGAAGATGAGATTGCTGCCCTCCACCCATGTGAGAATTCATTGTATGAATCCCCATTCACATATCACCTCCATATAATTTTCAAATCTGCAGTAATCCAACCCAGTGAAAGTGATGATAAGTCAACCCCATCTCATCAAGATCAAATTATCTCAACTTACAAGACCCCCCAGAAAGCTAACATGAACGAAAGTGATGATAAGTCATGCATGTTGTACTTAGAGCCTTTTTGGATGAGCTTCTAGCTAATATCGATATAGTCCCAACTAAAGAGTTTATTTATATACATGTTAAAAAAAACAAATTATTATCAAAAAGAGTATTTTTGTTTTGAAGTGGAAGCCAAAATCAGATTTCTAGATCAATCCAAACAATCTATTACACCTAAACAGTTAAGCACACGCTACAGAAATCCAAAACCAAAACCAAAACCACTCAAACTACAAGAACAACAAAACAAAAAAGGAAAGAAATTTTAAAAATATATATTTAATATAAAAAGGAAAAAATTGAGATTTTAACTAAACAAAAAAAAATTGAAAAATCATCAATCGAACAAACCATATCAAGCAAAGCACAGCAGCGTAGCAGGCGCAGCAACCCTAATTTCATTCCGAAAAGGGGAAATTCCGTAATTGGAGGAGGACAAAACACAACAACCAACCAAACATTGACGCGCAATTGCAACACCACCATGTGGGTAAAAAACATGAACTGAATTACATTTTAAGCCCAAAAATACTAGAGCAATAGAGCATTCATTACCTGGCAGCAAAAGAGGATCTGGTGATCCGAATGAAATTGGGGAATTGAGGAGAAATTTGGGGAAATCAGGAAACCCCGTGGGGTATGGTTGGGTGGGGCGGGTGTATGTGGACCGAATTGAGGTATCCACGTGCGCGTTGAATTTAGCTTCTGGTTAATGTTAAAGATCTGGATTTTGTGTGAGCTGTTGGATTTTGGCATGTATTTTTGTCTCCAGAAAAAGATGCCGGTCTGATAAAATAGCTAAATTTATTCGTTTAATTTATCTTATAATATGAGATAAAATAATTTACTTAAAAAGATAAAATAAATTAAAATAATATTCAATCAGTTCTTTTTTAAAACGGCTGTAAATAGCAGCATTTTGAATTTTAGTTTATTTTAGGCAAAAAGTTAGCCTCGAAATTGTCAAACATCAAATTTTAACTAATTATTACTCACAGAATCAGTTAACAGCTAACAGCTAATTCCCAAATAGAGCCAATTATTTTAAGGGATTTTAAGAATTCTATACGCGTAAATTACAAATGGATAAAGAAAAATGATAAGATGATCGGATAAAAAACTGAACCTTTCGAAACTTGTTTTGAGACTTTGCCACACAATGCCAAATCCTTATCTTCCTTTCGAGACTTGTTTTGAGTTAAATTCGAGACTTGATGGAAATTTTGTAGTGAATTTAATTTTTCTTTTTATTTATTTATTTATTTTAATAACACATGAGCATCACTAAGTCAGTAACCGAAAAAACAAAAGAAAAGGCAAGTTAAACGCAAACAGATTAATTATTTTTTTGGTAAACAGTGACACTGTCGGCAAAAGATGTGTGAGAGCCCAAACTACACAAATTATATAGAAAGATAAAGGGGAGGGATAGAGGGTCGGGTGGGGATCGAACCCCCAAACCACACAAATTAATTATTTTTCTAAAAAAATATTTAAATTTATGAAATATTACATTTTTATTGAATATATGAGCTTGCTACTATAAATGAATTTGAACGTAAACTTGGATTCGATTAGGGTGAATTTGCTGCATATTGTTCCAATATACAAATATTTATCAATCTAATTATGAGCATAATAGGGAGAGTAATAAGAAGATAAGGTTTGTATAAATGTAAAACTGTTTATATCAAACTTAATATTTTTTACAGCCAAAAAAATTACTCCCTCCGTCCCAGGTAATATGTCAAGTTTGACTTTTTAACATTGGAAAAAAAAATAATCAAGTTGAGTCTTGTTAGATTCGTATGATCAAGTAGTTTTACAATATATATTTTACATAATTTTTCATTGTACATGTTTTGAGATATTGACGATTGAAAAAGAACATTGAATTATGTACAGATATCAAACACAAAACAATTTAAATGGGACAGAGGTAGTAATTTTTTTTAATATCCCTTTTAATGTTTAGAAATTATTACCGAAAGAAAGTTTAATTATATACAATTTAAAAAAAAATAATAGTAGAAATAAAACTAGAGCCTGTTTGATTTGGTGGAATATTTTTAGATGATTTAGAATTTCGGAAGGATTTGGATTATTTACATGTTTGGTTGAACGTATAATTATATAATTCTGTTTTTTTTTAAAAAAAGGAAAAAACTAAGATCCTATTTGTTTTGATGGAATATTTTTACAAGATTTAGATTTTGGGAACGATTTGGATTATTTACAGTTTGGGAAGAATTTGGATTATTTACATGTTTGGTTGAAGCATTTCAAATCTAAGATTTATTTCTTTTTTTTTTCTTTTTTTTTTCCCTTGAACATCCTATATGTGCTAAGAAATGGTGGCAACAAATCCAATACATTTATAAAACCCCATTTTATATTTATAATTTTATCGTATATTTTTATTTTTTATTTTACAATTTTAATTAAATGTTTTTGGGAATTCTTCTATTTAAATTAGATTGTATACAATACATTTATAAAACCCCATTTTATATTTATAATTTTATAGTATATTTTTATTTTACAATTTTAATAATGGTTTTGGGAATTCCTCTATTTAAATTAAAGGATTTTATCCTATACATTTATAAAACCCCATTTTATATTTATAATTTTATAGTATATTTTTATTTTTTATTTTAAACTTTTAATTAAATGGTTTTGGGAATTCTTCTATTTAAATTAAAGAATTAATTGGAATTAGGACTTACCCTAATTGTCAAGATCCCGAAATTACAAAAAAAAATCCCTATATTATATTTTTAACAAAGTTAAACGTGAAAATCTTACTGCTTTGGGAGAGGCAACCCTTCAATGCCCACCCGATCCTCGAGGGATTAGTCTTGGGTCCAATGAGACCTGAGGATACCCTGGTATTCACCTAAAAAAAACTTTTTTTGGGTATAGCGTGAAAATCTTATTTCTAATTTTTCTTAAATTTTTTTTTGGGGGTAAGCGTGAAAAAAAAATTCCCCAAAATAAAAATCCCTATACTTTTTAACTCTTTTTTTTTTTTTTTTTTAACAAAGTTAAAACGTGAAAATCTTACTTAGGCTAGCCAATTTTAACAGGGAAAACTAGGGCCCGGTACCCATGGAAAAAATATTATTAGAGTCAAAGCACTTCCATTTCAAACATTGTGTTTTAGGCCCTATATAATAACTTGGTAAATCACATACCAAGAACTTGGTAAAGCACATACCAAAATTTTGGTAAACACATAAGGTAATCGTGGTAAATCACATACTAAAAACTTGGTAAAACACGTATGACATATGTGGAATAACTTGGTAAACATCATAAGATATCTGTGGTAAAGCGAACACCAATAACCTGGTAAACACTATAAATATTTTTGGTAAAGCACATACCAAGACTTGGTAAATACCATATGGTATATGTGGAATAACTTGGTAAACACCATAAAGTATTTGTGGTAAAATACATACAAAAAACTTGGTAAATACCATATGGTATCTGTGGTAAACTACGTATCAGTAACTTAGTAAGTACTAATATATGGTAGCTAAGATAAGCCACATACTAATACAGTGGTAAACCATATATCATTAACATGGTAAATACTATATGGTATCTAGGTAAGGCACATACAATAACCTGGTAAACCAAGTCAAACATGTGATGGGTCCAAAGTGTAATAAAATTGGAATGGGGCCTAAAAAAATGGAAAGATTTTTAAAAAGGGTCTGGGCCCAAATTTACCGATTTTAACAAGGCCCATAAGAACTTTTATCTGGATTTTGCTCTATGTAAAAAGTTTGGGCTTTATTACGTCACATATACACCGAAGTTTACAGTAAGGAATTTTTTATTCATACATTACTAAATGAATGTTGGGTTTGTTATAGGGTAGTCGAAATACATTATACTCTAGTATATTTTTAATATATTGATGAAAAGTTTGGTGCAGAAATAAAATTAGAAATTTTTTGGTGAATGGTTTAAATTAAAAGAAAGTTTGAATGTGGTCACCACCTCTATTAGGTAGGTAAACTGGTAAACATTACCATATTTTTAACATAAACTTTCATAACCTTCACGGTTGAGCTCATTTCCAACCTTACTGGTGCAGCTTCGACAAAAGAATCTCTAAGTTTAAGGTTGTATTAATGAATTTGAATTAATCGAACAGTCACCATATGGGAATGAGATTGCACCTTACATAGTGGTGATCTTCATCTGATTAATCTTATTATGTGGTGTTGCTTTTCAAAATATAAGTTTGTTACATAGTATATATTTTCAATTTTATTTTAGTTAACTACAACTAAAATTTAAATTTCAAAACAAACCGACTAATTGTTAGTACACTAAAGCTTTTTGTGCAGATGAACAGTATCGTCATAACAATGTTGGAACGACGCATTGACGACAAGAACTGAACTGAATTATCAGTTTTCTGATGGAAGTTATTTTGGACTGTTTTTAACTGATTTGGAGGAGCCACTTTCAGCAGATTTGAATTTATTCTCCTCTATATAAGTAAGTCTGTTAGTCCTAGATGGGATTAAGAGATTTTTGCTAGATTGATCTATTGAGTTGTAATTCACTTTAATATTTTTAGAAGTTGGTTTTTCTCTCTTGTTTTTCATAGAGTTCGTTCTTGAGAGTTTTTAGATAGACTTTGATGAGTGTTCTACATATGTGAGTCATTCTTGAAGATCATCAATGTCTTGCGCTTCATATGCTTCAATTCGTTTGCCGAATTGAAGATCTTGTTTCTATACATCACGTTGTGGAGGTTTGCTTTACGAAGAAGCCTTGAAATCTGCGCTTATTGAAAGTCTGGAGTTGAAGATTCAGGTTTATCAAAGAAGAAGAACGAAGGAGATCAGATTCAAGGAGATTCTGGAGATTCGGATCAGGAGGTGTTCCTGCAGGCCGTCGTTGAGGAGGAGTCCTAACGATGGAGTTCATCTAGATAGTTCGTCTAGTGTTGAGTCCGATTCTAGTTTGAATCTAGGTTGAAGTCTGTAGAGTTTTTGGTTCTTCTTAGTCTAGATATCCTGGATTGGTATCCCCCAGATATAGGTTGCAAAACCGAACTTGGTCAACAAATTTTTGGTGTTTTTTCTTTCCGCTGTTTACACGGTGTTCTGATCACACACTGACGACCGCTCGTAGTCAAGAATCTTGAATTAAGGGACCTACAAATTGGTATCAGAGCCTCCCTCTAACGCAGCTGAGGAGATCCAAAATCTCGAAGATGAAGAGAAAAGGTGCATCAAAGAAAAGGATGAGAAACCATCGAATGGCTTTTCAAGAAGATGCAAAGACCATCGCATTGAATGTTGTAGAAAAGTTTGATAACATTTCAGATGATGAACTATTCTACATTATCAAAGAAGGTGTTAGAATGCTTAAATAAAGAAGGGCCAAGCAATTCAACAAAGGAAAGATCCCGAAATGTAGTTCTGACGATGTTCTAACGACATACAGACTTCAGTGCAAGAACCTGAAATGGGGAGAAAGCAGTAGAAATGAACTTCAAGCTACACTCAGTCATTACGACGACAGAGAAATGACGGTTGACCACAAAAGTGAAACCGAGGACGTTGTTGCATTCACCTTGAGAGATGCAAGCCCCACTCCATTAGAAGGTACAATAAAGTCAATATGTTTTTAACCTAACGAAGTTGCTTCTGATTCAGGTGACAGTGATGATGAATACGATGAATTACTTGCTGACTACAATGAGCTTAAAGAAGAATTCAAAGCTGCTGTTCAGGAAAATAAAAAGTTGTTGGGACAACTCGCTGACATCGGAATAGCCTATGATATTGAAGTTAAAAAGAATGAAGAAGTTCTAAAGGAAGTCGACTCTTTAAAGAAGCAGAATGATGAGCTTAAAGCTAAAGTTCTTGACATGCAAAAGGAGTTGGATGATCTAAAAGAGGAAAACCGCAATTCCCAAAAGGTAGTAAAATGTAAAAATAAACTCGATGAAGTTTTGTCTATGGGAAAGGTATTTGGTGATCAAACAGGTATAGGTTATAAGAAGAAATCAACTCCAAGCAAAACCAAATTCGTGAGTGGAGGATACTTGACTTCACAATACAAGGAGACTGACAAAGTTGAAGTCAGCACATCGTCCAGACGACAGAGAGACTGCTGCTATTGCCAACTACCAGGACATTCTGCTGAAACTTGCATCAGAATAGTAAGAGACTTAATGAATGGTCGAGCTGTTGTATGGTCAACGGAGAAACTTCGAAAAAGGATCAGAATACAAAGAGTTTGGATTCCAAAGAAGAATAGTCTACCACCATGTGATGTTGTGATCACATACCAACAACAACTCATATCAACTAAAGAGAATTTTGGAGTTATGCCTTCAGAGTTAGAAAGACAAGACATTGGGCCAATTGTTACTGAAACATATTCCCAGCCCAAAGATTGAATCACTGCAGTTGAGATAAAGATACATAGCTGTGATGAAGTTGTTATTAAAGTGTCATCATTACTCACAGACTACTGTATCAGTGTTTTGCTTCTGTACCAACCAGAAAAGCTTCCCAACTCAGTTCAAAAATGGGTAAACTGATTTTATTTTGCATTGATATATTTTTGAACTAATGAATTTTTCGATTGCTTGTTATTAAGGAGATATTAGGTTATTCTGATGATCGACGCCCATGTGCTTGATGAAGCTCCCATCAAGGGGGAGATATAACGTGTCTATCACGAGCTTAATGTTAAGGGGGAGATTTGGAGAAGCTTGACCTGATATGTTGGTAACGGTAACTAGTATACTTGGTTGGTAATGTGATTTACATTGTGAATTTATATCTTGATTCTCTTATGGATGTTAGAACTCTTACATGACTACTACTGATGGATTTATCGATATATCATACTATGGTTTTTGATTGTGATACTAACACCTTTTTAATGTTTGAGATACCTTTGATGGGATCATCATCTACACAAAAAGAGGGGGAGATTGTTAGTACACTAAAGCTTTTTGTGCTGAACAAAATTATCAGTTTTCTGATGGAAGTTATTTTGGACTGTTTTTAACTGATTTGGAGGAGCCACTTTCAGCAGATTGCGAATTTATTCTCCTCTATATATCTGTTAGTCCTAGATGGGATTAAGAGATTTTTGCTAGATTGATCTATTGAGTTGTAATTCACTTTAATATTTTTAGAAGTTGGTTTTTCTCTCTTGTTTTTCATAGAGTTCGTTCTTGAGAGTTTTTAGATAGACTTTGATGAGTGTTCTACATCTGTGAGTCATTCTTGAAGATCATCAATGTCTTGCGCTTCATATGCTTCAATTGGTTTGCCGAATTGAAGATCTCGTTTCTATACATCACGTTGTGGAGTTTTGCTTTACGAAGAAGCCTTGAAATCTGCGCTTATTGGAAGTCTGGAGTTGAAGATTCAGGTTTATCAAAGAAGAAGAACGAAGGAGATCAGATTCAAGGAGATTCTGGAGATTCGGATCAGGAGGTGTTCCTGCAGGCCGTCGTTGAGGAGGAGTCTTAACGATGGAGTTCATCTAGATAGTTCGTCTAGTGTTGAGTCCGATTCTAGTTTGAATCTAGGTTGAAGTCTGTAGAGTTTTTGGTTCTTCTTAGTCTAGATATCCTGGATTGGTATCCCCCAGATGTAGGTTGCAAAACCGAACTGGGTCAACAAATTTTTAGTGTTTTTTCTTTCCGCTGTTTACACGGTGTTCTGATCACACACTGACGACCGCTCGTAGTCAAGAATCTTGAATTAAGGGACCTACACTAATTAACTGAATTGGATGTGATGGTTATAAAGCTGTAAGAGCCCGTTTGGAATGGCTTATATGGAGGTGTTTTTCACTTTTGCTTCTGCCAAAAGCACTTCTATTAGAAATTAGGTGTTTGTTTTGGCTTTTAAGAAAGAAAAAAAAACACCTCGAAAAGCCAAAAAAAGTGCTTCTGGGAGAAGCAGCCCGGGGTGCTTCTCCCAAAAGCAGAAGCCAAAAGCACCTCGTAAAATATGCAAGGACTTAAATACCCTCACTACTTAATATAAATTATACTATAAATATTAAGATGCAGTATTATATTGCGTGCATCTTATTTCATTTAATTGAATAATAATGCAAAAGAGGCTATGCCCGAAATTTATATACCAAAAGAGCTAAAAAATTTGTAATAAGAGTTTAAATAATTTTGTACCAGTTGGTATTAAAGCTCAATAATTATAATTTTCTAACAGTTATTGAGAAACTATTGATGGATTTTTCTTATAAACATTCGTCTTTATCAATGCAATTATTCCTATTTCTGATTTATAATGAATGGGCATGAAATTGATTTTACCTCCCATTTATTCGTATAAATTAGCTTGTACTCAAACTAACGCAAAAATTTCTACAGATTTTTGTTTACATTAATATGATATACAACATATATTTCCTTTTAAAAATATTTTCTCAATATATTTAACATAATTTTGAAAGGGGAATGAGAATTGACCCTAATAATCATCTCTCATGCCTTTCAACTATATATTGGGGTTTTGATTCCCACCCGATCTCTTATCATTTCCATTTATCCCCTTTGTAATTTGTGTGATTTGGTCTCCCACACACTTTGCCGATATATAGGTGTCAATGTTTATTAAAAAAGAACATAATTTTGAAAAGTTTTAAAATTTTAGTTCAAATCCTATCAATTCGAAACTATTTGAGAGGAATATACTGTTATAAGAAAATTCAATTTAGCTAGTGAATTGAATCTTCAAATCCGTGATAGGTAATGAGTTTCGATTGCGAATTCGTTACTAACCTGACAGAATGTATGCGAGGCTTAGCAACTAAATTTTCGATCTCTAAAATAAAATTAAAATTCTTATAGTGAAACCCACTAATATCAATATGCCTCGATATTATTTTTAGGTCTCAAAGATGCCTAGAAAATTCTTAGTTCGCCCAAAAGGTAGGTAACCACATCACGAGATCTAGAAATCTAAAAGGAAAAAAGGTCAAATATATCATTTTTGTTTAAAAACAAGCCAAATCTATCTTTTTTCTATTTTATTACCGAATTTATCCTCTACATATACTAATTATATCCGGAAATATCCTAAATTCACTAATCGTGGAATGTCTGCTGACGTGGCAATAAATTAACTTAAACCCTACACGCTGGATCGAATTTGAAGTGTGTCTCAATTAGGGCTGGGGAAAAATACCGAATATACTGCATACCGCACATACCGTATCGAGAAAATACCGAAAATATCGAAATTTTCGGTATACCGTAATTTTCGGTATGGTATCATACCGTACCGTAAGATTTCGGTACGGTAACGGTATAAATTTTTTGATACCGCGGTATATCGCTACCGTACCGAACTTTGGTATATACCACGGTATCGGTATATACCGCGATACCGTTATATACCGTAATATCGGTATGTTGGTATATAGCGAAAGTTCGGTATGCCGGTATATACCGCAATACCGGTATGTCGGTATGTAGTGAATGTTCGATATGTCGGTATATACTGCGATACAGTATGTCGGTATGTACTGAATGTTCGGTATAGCGGTATATACCGAACTTACCGGAATGTCGGTATGGAAACGGTATGAAAATATTTCATACCGAAACTTTCGGTATACCGAAATGTTCGGTACGGCAACGGTATGAAATTTTTCATACCGTAAAGTTCGGTAAGGTATACGGTACGGAGAATTTTTTTCGGTATGATACCGTACCGAAAATTACGGTATACCGAAAATTTCGATATTTCTTTTTTCGATACGGTATGTGCGGTATGCGGTATACTCGATATTTTTCCCCAGCCCTAATTGAGAGACACTTCAAATCCCATCCAGCGTGTAGGGTTTAAGTTAATTTATTGCCACGTCAGCAGCCATTCCACGATTAGTGAATTTAGGATATTTCCGGATATAATTAGCATATGTAGAGGATAAATTCGGTAATAAAATTAAAAAAAAGGATAGATTTGGTTTTTTTAAACAAAAGGAATATATTTGGCTTTTTTTCCAAATCTAAAAAGTCTTTATTACTCTTCTTCACACACCTTCACATCTTGTAACAATTTTTGTAATTCTACACATGGCACAAAAATAATCAAATATTTGAATAAATGTGTGTATTATGCAATGGGGATGATGGATATATATATATATATATATATATATATGTATGGGACACATCAAGGATGATACTTTGGACTTGAGCTTTGTTGTAGGGAAAGGTGGTGTTGAAGTATATTTATAGGATTGTCACAGAGATACATTACTTTACTTGTGTGCTATATCATCTTCAGGATTACCACAGTTGGGTGATTGAGTTCTGAAAGTTAGATGTAGAGGTGGTACAATTTGAGAAGCTGCTAATGCCTATGTCGACTCTCATATCGATGTGCTTCATGATGTCGCTGTTGCTCGGGGACGACTACTGATCTAAGAAACTTTTGTTCAACAACGGATGAAATGGTATCATCTAATGAACGAAGCCGGGGTTTAGTTGCCACAGGTCTACCCAATTTGGTCCTTGTCCCATTGAGTATGATCCAGATGTGCACATATTTCTTTTTTGGCCCTTGTATTTCTATTTTATATGGTGGTGTGAGAATGGAGGTTTGTGAAAATTGTTAGACAGATTCGGTTATGACTTATCGAAGAAATAAAAGCACTTTCTCCTCAAAAAAAAAAAAAAAATGGGACACATCAAGGATAAATAGCTAATTACATTATTGGTCCCTCCAACATTCTTTTTTGTAGGGTTGGATTGGTTAGCATACCAAAACTTTGCACTCATACCGTTACCATACAGTAAATATCGGTATATGAAAAATAAATATCATTACCGTACCATAAATTCGGTATACTGAAATATTCGGCATAAAAGTTCGGTATTATCGATATACCAATATAAAAATTTTATTAAAATGAACGAAAATTTTCATATAATAATTTTAACTTAAGTGCAATAACAGTAATTTCCAAAATAATGTAATTCACATAAAAAAAAACATGAATAGGATTTTAAATAAACTTTAGAGGCCATTCATGATTCTAGCATAAATAAAATTAAACACGCACAGTGACCTTGAGGATTATTGAAGAGTAGAAAGAAGAATAGAATTGAAATTTTGAATTAGCGTTTGCTAACAAATAGAAATTTAATTTTAGGTTTTCTGAAATTGGGATTGGGCCTTAACTAGAACTTTTTTGGGTTTAGTAATAAATATTTAAGGTAAGTAATATATACTGGTATTTCGGTATTTTCAGTATACCGAATATCTTATATTTTGATACGGATACCATACCAAAAAAATTTCGGCACGGCACTTTACCGTACCAAAAATTTCGGTATACCGTAAATTTCGATATTTTCGGCATTTTTCGTTATGGTACAGTCGATAAACACGGTGAAATTGTCCGGCCCTACTTTTTCCTTCGGTAGAAATTGATATATCGGTCTTACTTGATATTCAAAAGACGAACCAAACAATTAATAATACTCCCTGTTTTGTTTATAATTATTACACCACTCAATCCAATTCAAAATATATTTTTTAACTAGCTCAAATTATGTACATAAATCATAAAATTTATTTATATTATAAAACTATGCGATATAACGTATCCATTCCTGAGAAACATCTCACTTATGCACTCTCAAGAATTAAAATGGTTCGCATATGTAAGAACAGAAAAAGTAAATTAGCAAGTGAAAGGGATGGGGATGAAAACAATATATGAAATCAAATTTATATTGCGTAAGTGATGATTTAATTATGAAATCATCCAATGAAATACGAACAACAATACTTCCTTCCCCTTTGCTAATTGCTAATACACAATCCTCACCGTCAGCGTATATGTATTCTGTTGCGATTTGCATGTGTGTATACATACATATTTATAGAAGTTAATTTTCATAATCATGAGTAAATATTATGTAAATATAGGATATAATTATCTTTGACCATGCCATTATGATTATTTATATGTATATGTAGTACATTTTTATATTGAAATTTCGTAATTGTTAAAATAAAAGTATTAAAAAGGTGTTTGACAATCAATTTTTCAAGGAACTTTGAGTTTCTGAATAAAACTAATTGTTTGGGTGATTTAATAAAATATTAATTGGAGTGCTTAATAAAAAAAAAAAATTATCCAACTTTTATTCGATTTCGAAAAACTGAAACGAATATTGGGTCAACTGGGTAAAGTTTTGGACTTTCAACCTTATGGTTGAGGTTGGATTCCTCATTCGACCTCCCCTATATATCCCTCTCCCTCACTGAGCTCACTCATGCTTATTTTAAGATTATTCTTTGGCTTTTAAAAAATTCAAAAGAAATTAATTCGCTTAAATTAATAAGTTGATTAATCCACATTATAACTAATTACACATTTAAATCATGTTTGTCCACCTCATTATTTATATACTGTACTAGCTAATGTAGACCACTATGATTTTCGTGCCAGAAGAAATGTCTTAAATCAAGCGGATGGAGGGATGGTTTGCCTTAATAAAATGAAGCCATTTACATGTTCATTTGGAGTAATAATAACCCTTGATGAACTAATTTTATAAGATAATAATCTCATTGAAATAATAGGTGGAAGTAATTTAATCCCATCGACTAAAATTAAATTAGTCAATCTCACCATTCCTTACAATGAATTAAAAGAAAATAGCTGGTGGTAATCTTCATCTGTAAGACTTGTAAATTTGTAATCTTGTTGTTTGAATACATGAGGAAAATCTTTTGACGTTGACGGCATGGTGTTGTGACAAAGGTCTAAGGCAAAGACATGCTAAGGATGCATTGTTGGCTAGCTCTATTATTCTTAACAATACCTTTATTAAGACTTGTAAAAATATTACCACACTACCTGTAATACCCCGAATAATGGCTTAAATAAAGTGAAATAGCCTACTCACACAAACACGCTACATTTCTTTCTTGATAACCATCCTATAAGAACTTCAAAGTTAAGGGTGCTTGCCTTGGGGTAATTATAGGATGGGTGACCTCCTGGAAAGTTTCACAGGGAGTGCGCGAGTGAGGACAAACCGCACTAGAAAGAGCCCATGTTGGTTTGTGGGGTCAGTCTTCTTTCCGCTGCGCCGAAAATGGGGTGTTACACTACCTACCAATAGTAGTTGGTAACAATACCAGTTGGCTTGAGTGGATTGAGGTTCTAGTCGCTTAAGAAAGGTCTCGGATTCGAACCTTGTATATGCAAAAAACTGCTTTGGGAGAGGCACAATTCATTGCCCATGCAGATACTCGATGGATTAATCTTGGGTCCAATGTGTCATTGGATACCGGGTTTCACACACACAAAAAATCACTACCTAATTTTGTTAAATACTATAATTTTAAGAAGTTGTCAACAAGAGCTTTAATTTAAGACGTGATACAAAACTTCTTCGGTTTACACCAACAAATGCCAGTAACCACTTAGCTAGCTTCTTGTGAACCAATGGAATACTTTAGGGGTCTTTTTTCTTTTAAAAAAAAGGAGGGCCCGAGCCGTTATAGCATATCCTAAAAATTAAAAATCCCCCTAAATCATATGGAGTATATTGTTTTTTTGCCTAAATTTCCTTTCTTCAAATTCGATAGAATAATCAAGCTGAACAAGTGAACCTCCCTTTAACTGTAATTCACATTTTTTTTTTAAAAAAAAAAGACTAAAACAAAATTAAATTACAATTTAATTGGAACGGAGTGTATTATTTTCTCAACTTTCCATATATAATTCGTGAATTTTATCATTGCCCTTCTGTATTAGTATTTGTAGGGTTTTATTATTTGCTGAATAAAATTTCCTCCTTCAGTTTCCTCCGTCTGCCTTCCAAGAAAATCTCCTTTAAGGATCCCTACAGATTTTTCTGTTTTTCTTTGGATTTTATCCTGAAAGATTTGATTCTCTCTCAATGGAGAAAAATCAGAAGCTCGATGAAGCGATGGAGGATGATTTAGCTGGATCGCAGCCGCCGACCGGCAGAATTTTGGTGAAGCTGAAGCTTCCGAAGATGCCGACGGCGGCGGAGGAGGAGTCAACGTCAGCGGCGGCGATGCCGGCGGCGGCGTCTGTCGAGGACGGTGTGGAATTGAAGAAGCACTACTGTACGGAGTGCGATCGGAGTTTCAGCTCCGGGAAGGCGTTGGGCGGACATATGAGCAGCGCGCATGTTCAGGCGAGCAAAGATCAGTCGACGAAGAAGCTGAAATCAAAGACGAAGAGCAACAGGCGAGCTTCGGAGGAGATCCTGTGCTCGGAGTGCGGGAAGGAGTTCTGTTCGATGAAGGCGTTGTTTGGGCATATGAGGTGCCATCCGGAGAGGAATTACCGAGGGATGAATTCGCCAATCAAGCCCCAAATCAATGATCAAAACCCTAATTTCCCAAAATTGGGGATCGAATCGGGGCAGTTGGATCCGGCGGTATCCTGGTGCAGGAGGGGGAAGCGCGGCTGTGTTCCCACCCCGAAAGAAGAGGACGCCTTCCTCGCTTTGATAATGTTACACCAAGGTGACCCTCGTCCGCCACTGACCAATCACAGCCAAGAAAACGACAGCGGCAGCACCAGTAAGAAGCCTAGGGTTTCTTCAGATGACGACGAAGAATGCACTGAAGGTAACAACGAAACAAGATCGAAACATCCATTCCTGTTGGGGAATCGAAATTCGTCCCCAGATTTTGGTGCAATGTCGGATGATGAATTCTATCTCTCTGCCATGGTTGAATTGAAGAACGGTCCAAGAATTGAGGAGGCACAAATCCCAATCCCAATTTCAAGCCCTAACCCTACTCCTACCCCCAAAACCGAATTGTGCATAAAATCGCTTCCAGTCCCAGCCCCAATTATCCCAATTTCAAGCCCTAACCTTACCCCCAAAACCGAATCGTGCATAAAATCGCTCCCAATTTCCCTTGACAAATACACCTGTAACATATGCAACAAAAGCTTCCCAACACACCAGGCATTGGGTGGGCACAGGTCAAGCCACCGGAAGCTCATGATGAGCATAGTAAACACAGAAGACAGGATCGAGGAGGTCGGTAATGGAAACATCATCAATAACAGCTCATCAGCAGCAGGAGGAGGAGGAGGAGGGAGCCCTCTGGGCAGCCGCGACAACGAGGGTGATGCAGAAGTATCAGGTGAGAAACTATCATCATCGCATGTTTGCAAAATATGTAATAAGGATTTTGCGAGTGGGCAGGCACTGGGAGGGCATATGAGGAGCCATTTTGAAGAGAGTAATGGTGTGAGAAGCAGCAGCGATGTGCAGAAAATGGCAATGGCTTTCGATCTGAATAAGATGCCTGAAGAAGAGGAGGAAGATTGATGAGGTGGGGGATTATTAACATTGATCATTTTCTGTTGATATCTAAAAATAATGACTAAATGTTATAATAATACATCTATCTATATATAATATGGATTTAGTATCATGGGTTTAGATGATAATGATGATATGGAATGCTCTGAATTCTTGAGTTACTAGGGTTTTGGGATTTAGGGTTTGAATTACTGTGGATTTTTAAAGGAGGATGATGATGGAAGTGTTACATGGTGGTATTGGTTTTATTTTTATTTCTTGATCCGTGATTTCTCTATGTTATTGCAATTACTAGCGAGCTTGCATATATTTTGCACAAATGTTTTTGTTTTTGTTGGTTTAATATAATATATAAGGTGGTTCTAATTTGCAAGTTATGATTGTTAATTAATCGAAACAAGTTGTTCGATTTTAGGTCTACTTGTTAAATTATTTGATTTTAGCATAAGTCATCTCATTGAACTTGTTAAGGTGCTCAACTGATCAGCTTGAAATTGATTTGTTATCATTAATAAGCTCAAGTTGAAAGATTATCATTTGAATCAAGCATATAAGCTTGAGCATATTGTTTGCCTTGTCGTGAAGCTCAAGTCATCTCATTCGCTGATGTTGAAGTTATCCTTGAAGTGAAAAAATACTACTGCTACATAATAAGAAAATGTTTGATGTTTTGATTAATGACAATACTATACTATATTGACTATTGAGACCAATCAAGTTCGTGTAGTGAAAGTTGGGGCTTATGTAATGTTTGACAAGTTTTGCCAGCTAGCTCTGCAGTTGAAGTTTTATGAGTAAATAGTTAACTAGATTTTCCTTTTTTTGGAGTACTATTTTTCAATCAAATTTATTTGTATATATGTGTATTGCATCTTGATCTAGACGGAAAAAAAAATGAATCAAAATGTATGATTTTTAAGAACGATTGTAGCTGGTCTTAATTAGATAGAAGCTATTTTCAACTTCAAAACCTTATTGATTCATTCTCTTAACCTGCAGGGCAAAAATCAAAGTCAAAGTCAAAGTCAAGATCATGAATTCCATTCACTATATATATTTTGTCAAAATAAAGTTTTCAATTGGTCTTTTTGACAACACTATTCCTAGTACTCCAGGGTGTTTGGGATCTGTTTACTGTGTCCACTCATGATGAGTCATGACTACTGATGACTCCACTCGGATGTCATGAAATAATAGCACTCATTTATTCTGGTTTGGAAGTACTCGCATTGAAAAAAATGTGCATATAAATATAAAATGAAATATCATATGTAGTGCAAACCATTCTACATGCATACGATGTAGGAATTTATTCTATGAACCCCGACACCTACACAAATTCCTTTTTTTATTTATTAAAAATACTAATAATAATGACCACAGAGAGAGAGAGAGTAAGGGGGGCTGCAGGCAAAGTAGGTTGAATCGTCCTCTATAAATGGTTTATTAATTTACAGCAACCAATGTGACAAGCAACATCAATTAAACACATGATGATCGATAGAGGTAGGCTCATTTGATTGGTTTTATTGGATTACTCTTATTGGTTTCTTATTAATACCTTCATAATTATCTTAATATAAAGTTAATAAACCCTTAAATATATATATGTGTGTGTATATATATAAAGAAATAGCTACACCGGGGTGGATTACAACAAATGTTTCACAACAATGTGGTTATCGAATACTGAGACATGTCCTCTACATTTTTTACAATCCAATTAAAGGTAATTTTCATATTATGTATAGTAATAATTAAAAATAGTTATATTAAGTTTTCTTTAAAAAAAAAAGATATAATATCACATTATCACTAGGTAAATATTTTTTTTTTTTTTTGCGAAGCCGGAGAAACTAGGTAAGTAAATTAAATCAATAAACTAAAAGACTGTGTCTGCGCATTTGTTTTAATTATTCGCTAGCCTTTATTGGCTGTTTCGCAAAAAAAATTATTCGAAAATGAATTGGATAATCTGATTAAAAATGCGCATCCAAACATCCACTTAATATCGTGATTTTCTAAAATCTTGAGGATTTTAGTAACTATATATACTATAATTTTAAAAAAACACTGGAATGTTTTTATATTATTGCCTTATATAAGGAATTATTACTATGTAAAGATTGGATCACAATTTAAGAAAACACCATTCTATCATGGAAAATAAAAATGAGTTTTGCTGACAAAAATCCTTAAGAATATATATAGTCTTAGTCAACTTCACTCTTGTTTTCTATGACAAATTACCAAAAATAATATACGTACTATGATTAATCATCACTCCTGTTTTGATTTTTTTTTTTTTTTTTTTTTTTTGTCGCTGAAAAGCTCATCTTTCGATAATTTTGCATATCATAAGTCATGCATAGTCGTCTTGACTCTATATGTATTATTTTCTAATTTTATTTGTGTCAATTTTCAATTAACTAATACGGAGTAGTATATAATATATTAATGTTTTCAATTTTAATTTTAATATCTTTAAGTAATGTCTAAGGTGCTGCTTAAATTTAAAATATTGAATTTGCAACCAAAATATGAAGCTACATGCCCATATTTATTTATGACAATCACCCAATGTTAAAGCGATTTTGATTTGTGATTGATATAATTTCCTTAATTAATGTATTTTCCTTGAAAAATACTGTAAGATTGCATATATCCTTTGAATATTAATTTGTTTCCGAGCATCACCTAATTAATTATAGGTAAATCAACCTGCAATTTTCTTTAACAATTTCAATTAAACATTGATATTAAACAAAATGAATGGACTTATATATATCATTTCATTATATATACATATGAATGATAGGTTATTGACACATTAAATTACTTATTTGCCCTTCTTTAGTTTCTTTATTACAACCTAACTAGTAAGTTGAAATGATGTCTTTCGCCTTCTTTAGTTTTCCTATTTACAACCCAACCGGTTTGACACATGAAATTACGTCCTTGTCCTTCTTTAGTTTCTTTATTACAATCCAACCAGTCAGTTGAAATGACATCTTTGTCCTTTTTAGTTTTTCCATGTACAACCCAACCAATTAGTACTATGCGGAATTTTCTAATTTACACTTATTTGTTTTGTTATTTACTTCGAATGACGTGGGGTTTACTGATCAATGCCACGTTAAATACCCCTTTTGTCATTGAAAGTATTAAGGTTTTTTAGTTGGCTACATGGAATGACCATTTTACCCTTAAAAGTATAAATGGTTTTTACTTTACTACGTAGAATAGTCATTTTACCCTTAAAGTTGTGTTGTTTACTACAAATATCGGTTATTATTATCTTAAGTTATTTTTCTATTTACTTTAAATACCATTAGTGGGTCCCATTTTCTTTTTTACTTATTCCAAATATCTTTATTTTTGCGTTTAACAATGCTAAGATTTGCATAAAAAGAGACATAAAAATCCTTACATTAAACTAATATTTGAAAATATAAATGCTGTATTTTCCCCTTAGATTTTAGTATCGTTAAGGTTATCAAATTTAGTTAATTTTATATGAGACAATTGAAGCAATCATATCATTATGATATCACTACAAGAAAAAAACTCATTTAGCGACCGCAATTACCGACCGAACAAATTCTGTCGCTGTTAGCGACCGAAATAGCGACCGAATTTTCCGTTGGCAATTACCGACCGAATTAGCGACCGCATTTTTTCTGTCGCAAATTTGCGACCAAAATGGCGACCGAAATGAAATCGGTCCCGATTAGCGACCGAATTACCGACAGAACTTTTGGTCGCAAGTTTTTTTTTCCAATTTTTTTATTTGTTATTCTTTTTTATAAAAAAATATAATTTAGCGACCGATTTACCGACCGAAAATTCCGTCGCTACAATTAGCGACCGATTTACCGACCGAATTTGCGGTCGCTAAATTTTTTCCACATTATTTTATTTTTAAATTTTCTTTATTAGTTATTTTATTGAAATTTTTTAATATAATTTATTTTTTGAATTTTATTTCTTTTAATTAGTTTTTTTATTTTTATTTTATGTTATAATTTAATTATTAAAGTGTTGGTAGCTATATTTTTTCCATTTATTTACATATATTTTAAATAACTTATTTTATTACATAATTTAATTAATATTTTTGATTACTTTTTACTTCCATTTTTCAATCATTTTTATAATTTTATGTAATTATATTGATTTCAAATCTTTATAAATTTATTTAGTGATTTAATTAACTTTAGTATATGTTTTATTTAATTAATAAATATAATTTATTTAATATAATTAATTTCAGTTTTAATTTTATTTTTAAGTTATTAATTTACAAATTTATATGATTATATATAACAAATACCATACATGGACATGAAATGTTGGGCATCCAGGTGGTACGCGCGCTCGCAAGGAGCCTCCAGGCTAAGGTTCGAGACTTCTCCTCAACATTTGGGGATGATTAATATATGTGACACGTGGCGGGATTTAATTGAAGAGATAGAGGGGCCTAGCCAAGGTGGTGAGGGTTGGGGTTCGTGATCGGGAGGGTACTGTGTTCGAACCCATCTGAATACATTTTTTCTCATTTTTTGGTATTTTTTAGCTACCGAATTTGTCGGTCGCTAATTCGGTCGCGAATTTTAGCGATCGCAATTTCGGTCGGTAATTCGGTCGCTAATATGAAAATTATGAAAAATAAAAAAAATAAAATTTTCGGTCGCAGGAGATTAACGACCGAAAATTCGGTCGCGAAAGTCCGACCGAAAAATTTTTTCATCGTAAAAATTTTATCGACAAAGCTTTTACCGACCGAAAACATGTGGTCGCGAATTCGGTCGCTAACAGGGTTAGAGACCGAATTTTGAGGTTTAGCGACCGAATTTTTCGGTCGGTAAACTGGAATTTTCTTGTAGTGTATTATCATCACCATCTAAATATTAAATCCTACGACCGAGGGGCGTAGCCCGCTCCTAACGAAGACTAGTGTATATATATATATATATATATATATATATATATGTGTGTGTGTGTTTTTCCCTAAAATATGACTAGAAAGGGTGGCCATCAATATCCAAATATTGATGTTCATTTTAATCTGTAAGTGTTGAATCACATCATCATCAGTTCAATATCTCAATATTTTTTTTATACAATTAATTCGTCATTTTGAATTTAGATGCCATATTAAAAGGTAATTAAGATCCCGTTCTCTAAAACTTATTTTCAGGACTTATTATTTATTTTTATTAAAATCATATCAGACCAGATCAGATAAGAAATATTTAGATCACACCAGATCAAATTAGATTAAAATAAGACCAGACCCATTTAGACAGGATTAGACCAGACCAGAAATATGCAGAAATTGATTTATGTACAAATCTGAAATCACATTTACTACGTATTGATTTTGACTTGAAACATTTTTTTTTTTGGGTAAAAGACGCAAGCGTCGGCAAAGAGTTACAAAGCTAAGAAAAAACTACAGTATTGGGGGCAAAGAAAGAAAAGAAACCCCAATAAGAAAACTGGCCAAGACGGCCTACAAACGAGGGAAACAAGTTCCCAAGGCATCGGCCGCAAGATGAGGGCGTGCCTCGTCCGGCGGAAACGTCCAAGTAGTGAAAAACTCCATCGCCTTTGCCCCACGCCGAGCTAAGGCATCGACCGCCATATTCCCTTCACGAAGGAGATGGAACCAACGGAAACCAGAGTGCTACTGCATGAAGTCCATAATTGTTCGCACCAAAGGATAAAGGAGATGATCACCGGGAACACCACAAGATATCAGTCGCAAAGCCTCAGTCGAATCTGAGAAGCAGACCGCAGAGGATATTCCACATCGATGAAGGGCCTCCATACCCTTCCAGATTCCATGAAGCTCGGCTACCAGAATGGCAGCCACCCCCACATAACCCGAGAACCCTTCCACCCAATGGCCGTCTCCAGTGCGAATAACACCACCAAAACCTGCCTGGCCAAGGTTCCCCAAAGAGCTACCATCAACGTGTAATAATACACCCACATGATGCATCGGATTCCATGACACCAATCTAAGGCTCTTGATTTTGGGTAGCCGGTCACAAGTAGAAGTAATAGCTAGAGGTGTCAAGACGGGCTGGCGGGGCGACACGGGCCAAGCCCACTCCAGCCCACCATTTCGCGGGCTTAGGCGGACTGGGCCCACAGCGGGGCGGGCTAGAATAATCTCAGCCCAGACCAACACACCTGCGGGTTGCGAGCCAGGCGGGCTAGCCCGCGGTCTTTTTATTTAATTAATAAATTAAATTTTAATCATATAATAAATTATATAATATTATTTTTATCCAAAATTAAATATATTAACTAATTTTAAAATTAAATAATATTTTTAATAAAATATAAAATGATTTAGTTTAATTTTGTATAGTATTCTTTTTGAAAAAAAATAGTTAAAAAAGTAATGTTAAGTAGCTCATGTCATATAAAGTGAGCTTTAAAATTATTCTAATTTAATTTAGTTAATAATTATAAATTAAATTATATTAACTAATATCAAATTAAAATATATGAATTCAAATGATATTCAACTAATCAATATTATTACAAATACATATGTTATTTAGATTTTCATAACAAACTTAACAAAAAATTAAATAAATTAAAATTTTCGGATTAGCCCGCGGGCTGGCCCGCATCCGCGGCGGGCCAGCCCAAGCGACGGCAGGTTCAGGCGGGCTAGCCTATTTAGGGCCGCTTCCAAACGGGCCTTTATTTATTCAACCCAACCCACCCTTTTGGGAGCCGGGGCGGGCTGGCCCAATGGGCCAAGCTCATTTTGACAGCTCTAGTAATAGCCATGCTATAATACCGAGCTTCCTGGACAACAGTAGCGGAATTAATAGGAATCCCACCCATGCAAAAGAAGTTTCGAGCTTTCCATATGGACCAAAGGAGAGCCCAATGCCTGCTACCCCATTCCCGAGACAAAGTTCGAAACCAGGAGGCTACAACAGCGGGGCCATCGGGCATTGGAATAACATGCAAACCACAAATATTCTGCCAACAAACCACCGTCCATGCACAGCCAAAGAAAATATGGCCAATCGTCTCTTCTGCCGCATGACGTATAGAACATTGAGGAGACACAGCAATGCCACGACGCGATCGGACTGAATTCGTCGGGAGAGAGTTGTGAAGAATCAACCAAACTAACATCCAGAGATTTTCAGGAACTCTCAACTTCCAAGCCCACGAACGCCCACCATTCAGGACATATCCTCGTCGCTGCAGCAACCATTGGTAGGCGTTCGATACCGTATACTTCCCGGATGGACTACCATTCCAGCACCATACGTCCCTCGCTACATGGTGCAAAACCACCGGCCCCAACTTTTGAATCTCGGCCAGAATAGGAGCAGGCAGGAGGGTGATCATCAACTCCCAGCACCATCTCCCATTCATGTATACATCTTTTACTCGGAACTCAGTATCTGAGATATGAACATACGACAGTCGCGGTGCAATTGGCCCATCCCTGAGCCAAGCCCCATACCAAAAGCTGCAATCACCATTACCAAGCCGCATACAGAAGCCTGGCAATTGAAGACTACTGACTTTCACAAGTGCCTGGTAAGTAGGCGAGGCACCCGGCCTTGGCTGGAAGTGTCCCCTCCTGCAACCATATTTTCCAACAATCAAAGTCACCCAAGGTGTATCAGCTTGGACCATGATGGCATTCATCAATTTTCCAAGCAAGGCTATGTTACTGTATCTACTCTTACGCACCCCCAGGCCTCCCATGTTGCGAGGAGCCGCAATTTTGTCCCATCCGACTAAATGTAGCCCATGACCACGAACATCCTTCCAGATAAAGTCGCGAGTGATCCTATCAAGCTTATCACAAATGGAAGACGGAACCCAGACCATCTGCATTATGTAAGTCGGGTGGCATTCAACACCGCCCTAGCCAACGTGATTCTCCCAGCTTTATTAAGTAATCCTCGCTTCCAAGAGTTTAAAGTAGCATGAACTTTATCGACCACAAACTCCAACTTCGGTGTACGGATCGCACTATGAAACAAAGGGAAGCCCAAGTATTTCCCCAGGTCAGTGCCAAATTCAATATTCAGAGTATTAGTAATCCTCAGCATGTCGTCTGGTGACACCACAGTCGATGCAAATGCTGTAGACTTAGCAGCGTTAATTCGCAGACCAGAGCATCGGGCAAATTCTGATAGAACTCCATCCATGCACTCAATACTCACAGTATCTACATGGGAGAATAACAATAAATCGTCGGCGAACAATAGATGCAAAATAGGCGGCAGGTTCCGTCTTAAGGACACAGGCTTCCACTGTCCGGCAGCCACCCTATCAACAATAGTGCGAGACAGCTTCTCCATAACCACAATGAATAGGTAAGGAGATAGGGGGTCGCCTTGTCAGATCCCTTTCGTAGGCGTGAAGGGGGGCAAAGGAGCACCATTCCACAGAATAGAATAAGTAGGAGAGCACACGCAGAACATAATAATCCGGATGAGAGCACAAGGCATGCCAAGCTCCCGAAGACATTTTTCTAGAAAACCGCAATTAATATTATCATATGCCTTTTCCAAGTCCACTTTGAATAAGAAATCCGGAGAGCGCCGGCTGTTATTACGGAGTGTAGTAACAACCTCTTGTAGGATTACAGCATTTACCACAGTCCCACGTCCAGGCAGGACGGCCGACTGGTAAGGCCCAATGGCAGCTTGGAGGACCAGCTGTAATCTGTTGACAAGAACATTTGTCAAGATCTTGTAACTCACATTGCACAGGCTAATAGGCCGGAATTGCCGGATAGTTGTGGGGATCTCAACTTTAGGGATGAGGCAAATAAAGGTGGCAGCTATAGCTGCATCAAAAGCCCCGGCCTCAATAGCATGTTTGAAATAGCCAGTCATTTCATCCTTAAGTAGAGGCCAATAACATTTATAAAAAGCCGCCGGGAAAAGCCGCCGGGAAGCCATTCGGTCCTGAGGCAGAGCTTCCCTTAAGCTGTTGAACAGCTAAGTCGACTTCCCTAGCAAGCACCGGCTCACTTAATCTTTGAACATCCGTTATCTGCGCCAAAGGGGAGAGCTCGCAGACTGATCTAGCAGGGGCCACAGAGATTCCGAACATAGAAATAAAGTGAGCTGTGACATGCTGTTTTAGGGCTTCCTCATCCGTCGTCCATACTCCATCAATATCCAATCCCATTATCTTACTCCGTTGTCTATGTATCATAGTTTGGGAATGGAAATACTTTGTGTTTCTATCACCCTGATTGAGCCATTAATCTCGTGATTTCTGAAACCAAAGCGCCTCCTCCTGCCGGAGGACTTCATCAAGCTCGGCTGTTAATTGGTGCGCCAAACGGTCAAGAGTAGAACAATCCCATCGCATTTGCATACGACGCACCCCTTGAATCCGGTAGATAAGCTTATACTTCCTCTTCTTAATATTCCCAAATGTATGCTCGTTGAAATAAATTGATGAGGCCTGAACTGAGGACAGACGCTGCAATATTTCCGAGCCACCACCATGCCATGATGCTTCAACAACATGCTTGTAATGTGGGTGTAACGACCAGGCCAACTCCCACCGAAAAGGTCGCGCTGAAGGAGATCTCGAAGCCAGGCTGCACCTCACCAAAAGGGCACTATGATCCGACGCCCTACGCGGTAGGACCTCAGCCTGCCCTTGTGGAAATAAATTTAGCCACTCAATATTGGCCACAGCTCTATCTAGCCGTTTTCGCGCCAAAACTCCTCCCGTGGTATTACTTTGCCAAGTGAAAGCATCCCCTATAGTGTGAATGGTATTAACCCCACAATCTTCGAGCATATCCCGAAATGTTTGATATTGATTGTGATTCACAGTCATGCCAAATGCCTCCGCTTCATAAATTATATCATTCCAATCCCCAACAAGAAGCCAAGGCGCCGAGATTCCCCCGCGAGTCCTCTCAAATAATTCCAATCCAACAGCCGCGAGTAGGCACTGGGGTTAGCATAGACCAGAGATACTCTATTTTTATTTTTATTTTTAATACACTTATTAAAATTATCCTCTTTTGGGTCATAAAGTTCGAATCGGATCCACAACCTTACTTAAATAACTTGAGCTCAAAATAAATATCGGAAGCTCTCATGACTATTTAATTTCACTAATTTCGTCCAAGATGAAAGCTAGGGGAGCGAATGGGATTATACTCCAAAATAATCATTTCATTTTCGACCATCAATATATTTTTTTTATAGTAAATCAACCTCAAAATTTTAAATTCTTCATATATTATCTACTCTGATTTATTCTTTGTTAATTGTTATTTTATTTCACCATTCAGTTGTACCTTTTATATGAAATAATATTAAATTAAATCATAAAAATAATCGAAAAGATTGAATAAAAAAATATAAAAAATAATAAATCCAACAGAAAATAGAAAATAAGAGTTAAGTTAAATAAAAATAAATACACATTTTAATTTAAAATTTAATCACTTTCAATAAAATATGATAACGGTGTGACATTTCTCAATACCTATTTCCTAGTCTGTAAAATGTTCAACCAAAAACACAAATATTATAACGATATTTTAAATAAATATAGCCTATGATTTATAATAAAAACATTATGAACATCACGTGAAATAAAATATTCAAAATAGAATTCATATAAACAACAATATATTAATATATTTAATTTAAATTATTCATAAAAACATTATATAGGTCATACAAACGTAAATACATGTACTCTAATAGTACTATTTCCCTGCCTCAATCACGTGTTCCTGGGCTCGTGAATTGGCATCAGCAGAACTTCCATGGGACGTTCGTGAATGGGAGTTCACTTGGTAACCCGGGTTGTACTGGGTTTGGTGGTGATGATGGGAGTTGGGTTGAGGGATTCTCGGGATTAGTAGCTTCGCATCTAACCTTGTTGAACAACATGGGATTTGGAATGGCCAAATGGGTTGCAGTGACGTATATTATTGAGAGTGACTCAAGCTTGCTATTATCTAAATTGGCTTGAGGCTTTGAGGTTTATTCGGAAGAAGCCTCATGTGTATCACGTGCTTCTGTTGGTTCCATATCCGGAGGGAGTGCAACTATGCGGATTTGTTGGTAATAGCGGATCACACACTTTATGTGTCTCGTTCACGAAAAAAAAAAAAAAAGGTTCTATTTCTCATTCCAAACCTTTCACGGGCCGAGACATCACTAATTCAGACATCTCCCCACTCCTGCGACTGTTAAAATATTTCAGTATCGAACCGGATCTACAACCGTCCCAGATTTAGAACTGTAATAACTTTTAGGACTTAAATTTGCTCATAAATGAAAACTATTACGTAATTCCTAAGGCCATCTCCAACCATACCCTCTACTTTTGCAGAGCTACAATACAAATCTCTATTATTGCAGGATAGCTACAGTAATTTCATTTCCAACTCAACCTTCTATTTTTGCAGGATTAAAGTATATTCCTTACATATTCTATTTTATTACTATTTAAAATTTATAAAAAAAAAAGCCAATACTCTTTTATACAAAATATTAACAATATTTTTATTTTTATTACATGTTAATAACAATACACAAAAAATTTAAAAAGAAAAAAGAAAAAGAGAGAGAGAGAACCTCCCCATTTTTTTTTTCACTGTGGGTTCGAGCCCTCACCCTGCATTAGGGTTTGTTGGAGATGACCTAAAAGGGCAAACTTAATAATTCCAATAATTGGGTTGCGCCTAGGGGTGTAAATGAGACTGATAGGCTCGAAAAATATTAGGGCTCGACTCGATCAAAGCTCGGCCAAAGCTCGACTCGAAAATGCTCGGCTCGAATTCGAGATCGGCTCGAATATTAATGAGCTCAAGCCGAGCTAACTAATACTCGGCTCGAAAACTCGATAATAGGCTCGAATATTATATATATATATATTATATTTCTTTCTTAAAAATATTGTATATTTTCTTTCTTAACAAATGTGAGGAAGAGGAAGTCCAACAGTAAATTCACTCCTCCTTTTATTTAATAATATAGTACATTATATTTTATTATGGTTAACACTAAATCAAAAAAACTAAATCTCAATCTACTTCCAAATTTAGACTATTATAAGAAATTATGAATAGTACAGAACTCCGTCTTTCAAGTTTTTAAGCTCATCATTGAATAATTTAAAATTTTTTAGTCTTGAGTCCAATGTGGTCTAGGAATACCCGGTTAGTTAAAAAAAAAAAAAAAAAAAAAAAAAAAACTAAATTTATGTCGAACTTTTTTGACCCTTCGAGCTCGGCTCGAGCTTCAATTTATTGGGTCGAGCTTGAGCCGAGCTCAATTTTTAAAGCTCGTCGAGCTTCGAGCTCGAGCCGAGCCTATACATAACTGAGCCGAGCTCGTTTACACCCCCTAATTAAATAACCCCCATCCAAACACAGATAAGTTATGGCAGTCGAATTCCAATCTCATACCCAAATCGTCATAACAAACAGCCAGCAATTATAATGAGTACTAATGATAGGCCAGATATCAATCCTCTTAAATGCAAATGTTTAGACCAATAAAAGAGCACCAACGAGGTGAAAAGCTTGTCCAAACAATAAGACAACAAACAATGGACACGTCATTTCATGGAATCCAACAAACAAAATTTTGCATTCAAAATCCATATTAAAACTATGATTAATTTAAACCCTGAATCCTTTGCTGTTCCTCCTCCCTCTAGCACGCTCAAACTTTCTTCCCTTGGATCGAACATATGGCTTGGTGTGGCTGTGTGGAACACCCGGTGCTGGACCAAAGTGCTTCACAGCCTCACGAGCATTCCTTGAACCTCTGAGGAGCACCTAGACAATCACAGATTCGGAAAGGAGATGAGTATCCATTAATATGGCAATAAAAATGAAACAACCCGGGCAAGCAAAGGTAGAGTGATGTACAGTACCACTCAATCAACAAACATGCATGAATCAATCTTATGTAGATTAGAGTTCCTGAACAATAACTTTTCTTAGGAAGTTTGATAATGGATTGTTATTTAAAATGGAATATACTCAAATGTATAAAAATAAAAGAATCGTTATAAATCAAACTACCACAGATTATATTACAAAAACAAAAACCCATTTGCATAATTGCATGCCAAGTTGCACAAGCTCAGTTATCACATACAAATTCATTTCAATAGTTTTTAAACATATACAACAATAAGGGGGTGTATTCGATTGAGAATGTGTTAGATTTTTATGGACTTGAAAAGGACGGTGTATTTAGAAAGTCAATAGACTACACAAATAGTTAGTTGATTTTGGATAGACTCTATTTAAAGTTTGCTGACTTGTAAAGAATCCGCAAGAAATCTTTGGTTGTTTAGAGAGATTCTGTATAGTTATACTTTTTTAAGAGAATCCATTAAAATCTATAAAGAATTAAAATATATTGATCATAACAATAAACTTTTATAGACATTTTAAAATATGTATTAAATAACTAGTGATTTTTAAAGAGATTTTAAAATCAGCATTGAATACCTCAATTTTTTTAAAACTTCTTAATATATAGATTTAATAAACCCAAACTTTGAAAGTCCAAAAAAAAAATCCTATCGAGTCTTAATTGAATACACCCTTCTAAGACTCATGCCCATCATGGAAAGATAATGGTGAGTAAAGAACAAAGATATGAATAATGAAATTTATAATAAAACACAACTTCCAGTGGACAGATAACAAGAAACAGAAAGTGACTAAATATGCTACCGTATTCTGGCCAAGGGGGGCCTTAAGAGCAAGCTCATCAAAGGTCAAACATTCTCCACCAGCCTTCACTATCCTAGCTCTTGCAGTCTCTGTAAACCTCAGAGCAGTCACCTTCAGAGCAGGGACTTCATGAACACGGACATCATCAGTAACGGATCCAACAAGCACTGCAATCTTATCCTCCTGCACCATATGCAGAAATTTATATATGTGCAGACAGTATAAATGCCTTTAAAACAATAAGTGACCAATTTGCAGCTGAAAACAATAAGCAACAGAATGATTTGAGGCAGACCCCTTCAATCAGGCGCATTATCAACATTGAAATCATATTTACTCAGGCACATTATCAATTAGTTACAAAATCTTTGCCTAGGATATTATTTTTACTCAAACCATAACATATATTTAAATATTCAAATTCGAACTCCTATAAAGCATTTAGATAAATTAATAATTTACCAATTTCCTAACTTTGAGCCGAGAACATTATAAACACAAGTAGAAAACATAATTGGTGGAAATACAAAATCTCTCACAGGCAAAGAAATAATAATCCATCATATCAATACCTTGCCCTTCATGAGAGCGATGAGGCGGGAGAGGGAAAGAGGGGGCCTGTTAACCCTGCTCATGAACAACCTCTTGAGCACCACTGCATTAAACCTGCTACCAGTTCTCCTCACCAGAAAACGGTACAACTGCATCGCCAAGTAGACAACACGGTCAGATCATCAGATTCATATCCCAAGTTTAGTCTTTTCTGTAACACGAAGGTATAAATTAAACCAACCTTCACGAGGAGCTTGAGGTAAATATCATTGGATTTAGGGGCGGTGCGCCCAGTCTTCTTGGTCTTACCTCCGGCAACCAAATCAATACCCTGAATCACAAAAACAAATCATAAAGAAATCAAACTATAGGAGGGGGAGGAAGCAGATTATCAGTGAGAACAATGATGTACCATGGCTCCTCCTGTTGATGCCGCTTCGGCTCCGCTGCCTGTGGAAATGTGAGAAAGAAAATCGATTAGGGTTTCCGAAGCTATACATACGCTGTAAATATACAATGTGTTGGGAGGTGATACGGGCCAACCCCATAGGAAAGCCCAATAAAATATTGGACTCAATGACCCATATTATATATTCAAATGTTAGCCCATAAAATTTGACCTAACAATGTAGAGCCCATATTTCCTCCCAACTCTGCATACTTCCCTTACCAACTTAAACTATGGGCCCGTTTGGATTGGCTTTTGGAAAAAGTAGAAGCCAAAAGCAGAAGTAGAAGTGAAAGCCAAAAGCAGAAGCGGGAAACTTTTGTGTTTGGATGAAATGTTTGAAAAACAGCTTTTTTCAATAATGTGTTTGGATGTGTAAAAGTGAAAAGTGTTTTTAAAATGTGTAAATTACCAAAAAGGATATGCTATTTATATAGGATAGTAGTATTTATAGTGTAATTTAAATAAATTAGTAGGGACATTTATGACCTTTCACACATTACTAGGTGCTTTTGGCTTCTGCTTTTCGGAGAAGCACCCCCTGGGCTGTTTCTCCCAGAAGCACTTTTGCAGCTTTTCGAGGTGCTTCTGCTTTTTCAAAAAAGCCAAACCAAAGGCCCGTTTGGATTGGCTTTTGAAAAAAGCAGAAGCCAAAAGCAGAAGCAGAAGTGAAAGCCAAAAGCAGAAGCAGGTAACTTTTGTGTTTGGATGGAATGTTTGAAAAGCAGCTTTTTTTCAAAAGTGTGTTTGGATGTGTAAAGTAAAAAGTGCTTTTTAAATGTGTAAATTACCAAAAAGGACATGCTAATTAATATGATAATAGGATATATTTATAGTGTAATTTATATTAAGTAATGAGGGTATTTAAGTCTTTGCACAATTTACGAAGTGCTTTTGGCTTCTACTTTTTGGAGAAGCACCCCCTGGGCTGCTTCTCCCAAAAGCACTTTTGCAGCTTTTCGAGGTGCTTCTGCTTTTTTTGAAAAGCCAAACCAAACGTTTATTTTCCACCAAAAGTGCTTTTGGCAGAAGCAAAAGCCAAAAGCACCTTACCAAAAGCCATTCCAAACACCCTCCAAATGTTTCTTTTTCCCCAAAAGTGCTTTTGGCAGAAGCAAAAGCCAAAAGCACCTTGGTAGAAGCCAATCCAAACACCCTCTATACTTCATTAATAAATTGGGAAGTGCCCCAAGGATTTGTCGAATACTCAATTATCACTTGTCAGGTAATATATATAGCAGCATTGCGAAGTTTTTTTTTTTGTTTTGTTTTGTTTTTTTTTTTTTTTCTGGACATCCTATACAAGATAAGAAATGGGTGGTGGGAGCTTATGTCACACAAATTATAAATGAAATTAAAGTAATGGATAGGAGAATTGTGGGAATCGAACCTCCAACCTTCATGTTGGAAATCAATGAACTTAAACACTTTGACTAAGTCCTCATCTCTTACATACCAAGTATTGAATTTGTAAGACACACTCATACACTTTTGTCCCCTTTTTATATTTCAAAATAGAAATAAATTTGCCAACTTAAACAATGATGGTCGATGGATGTTATTTTTTTAAAAATTACTCTATGTATAAATAAATTTTAAAATGTTAGTACACCTCATTTAAATAAATATTTTTTGCGGCCTCGGCTTCACAAAAAAAAAATAATTATTTTTAAAAAATTAAAATGTTCATTTGAACTTTAAATTTCATATACTTGTGCTGAACTTTAAGATAGTAGTTTTGAATTTTAGTATAATCCTTTTAATCTCAACATTCACATAATGGAATGCGGTTGCGGAGTCGTCGAGGAAGGAAGCTGTGTAACACACAGTTGTTTGCAAAATCTTGTTTCTGGATGTTCCTGATTTAATGTCGGTAGCGGATCCTTTTTTTTTTATCCAAGCCCCATAATGATTAAAATAAAGTTAAAGTGTGATTGAGCTAAATACATTATATACTTAAAAGCTTACACTATATTACTATTTTTTTTTTATTTTAAAACTATATTACTATTTACTTAAGAGTTAAGATGATAGTATATGAACGTAGCTCTTTTGGGAAAGTGTTATATGGACATTCGTTGTCTTGCGAACAAACCTTGGGTTCGCTTGATCACTAGCAAGTATGGTTGTGTTGATGGTGTTTTTTCGTCTAGGCCTGTTGCTTCAGCTACCTATCGCGCTTTAAGTAAAGTCGGTCCATTACTAGCAGACGGGTTGAGGCTCAGGATAGGGAATGGAGATTGTAGTTTTTGGTTTGATGCTTGGCTTGGGAAGGGTGATATCGCCAGTAGGATCCCTTCAGTGCATGAGCTTGATTTTGTTAAGAGGGTAAATGAGGTGTTCAGTGATAATCGATGGCAGTGGGAGAGTCTTGTCACGGATGTTCCTGCGGAGATTAAGATTGAAGTTCAAAATTATGGGCCGTTAGTTCTTCATGCAAACTCGAGGGACGTTTGGTGCTGGAGGAGCTCGTCGGATGGTTTGTATTCTGTGAAAGCTGGTTATAATTGGTTGATGAATCAAAGGGGGCTGGAGGTGGCTCATGCCGTGTCTTGGGTGTGGAAAATTAAAGCTCCGGAGAAAATTCATTTTCTGATGTGGCTAGTGGTCCGCCGGGCTGTTCTGACCAATGAACTTCGACACCGCCGAGGACTCACCAGCTCGCCGTTGTGTTCTGTGTGTGGCCTTCATAATGAGTCGATCACCCATCTCTTCTTCCGCTGCTCCTGGGCTTCGACTATTTGGCATAAGTTTGGGTGTCGCGTGGAGGAAGAATGGCCTGTTACCGATGATGATATTGCTGAGGATCTTCGTGGATTGGCACTTGCTTGGAATGGAGTGCATTGGGCTATATCTGGAATCTTTGGCGAGGCCGGAATGATGTAGCTATAAGGGGAGAGGTTGTGGATATTCCTGCCACCACTAAAAAGATCATTTTCCTTGGGAATTGTTTGAATAGGGTGTCCTCGAAGAGCAAAAGATCTGTTGGTCCAAGATGGGTCAATTGGAATCCGTTAGATTCGACTGGGTACATTCTCCACGGGGATGGGAGTTCCTTAGGGAATCCAGGGCCTGCAGGATTTGGAGGCGTTATTCGACGAGATGACGGGAGTTGGATTGAGGGCTTCTCGGGTAGTGTGGGTATCGGTTCTAACTTGGTTGCTGAAATTCATGGGATTTGGCAAGGGTTGAAAAGGCTTCAGGCTTTGGGTCTTATGGATGTTACTTGTTATTCTGATTCAGTGGCAGCACTCACTCTTATTCGTCAAGGTGTGGGGGCGAATCATTGGCTGTTTCCTCTCGTGCAGCATATAAGAGATATTCTTGGTCAGCTCCTTGGAGTGCATTGGTTTCATATCTTGCGAGAGGGTAATACAGTTGCGGATTCGTTAGCTAAGCATGGGGCTAGTGCTGAGGAGTTCTATACCTCCTGAGCATTTCCTTCGGATGGGACCCGAGCGGCTATTGCAGCAGATTTGGCAGGGGTGTGTTTCCGCGTTTTTGAGTTTAGTTATTGTATTTCCTTTCTCCCTCATTGCTGTGGTTTTTTTTAGTTTTTCTCTTTGCTGACGCTTAAGCGTCCTTGTTCAAAAAAAAAAAGAATGATAGTATATAATATCTAAAAGTTTATAGTGAAAATCGTAACAAATTCATTTGGAAAAAATTTAGCTTTAAAACGTAAACAGAATTGAGAATAAAGCAAATTAAAGTACAGATTCTTGTGTGAGAAAAAAGCAAGAAAAGCAAAAGAATATTTTTTTTTTTTTTGGGTGAGAAAAGCAAAAGAATTTAAAATATAATGACTGATACATACTGTAAGATATTCACTTGCACATGTAGAATTTTTACTTAATTTTTTTCTCTAAACTCAAAGTTTTCCAAATTTTTACCGAATTTATTAAAATTTCCCAAAAGTTTATTGAACTTACCATATTTGATTTTGTCATGCCCATTTATTTGTTTTTCTGCTGTGATCAAGATCTCTAGTTAGAATATTGCATATTATCGATAATATTATTAATATATTGAAATGGGGAAGATGTCAATGTTTTTTTAAACAGTGACACTTATGTATCGACAAAATGTGTGTGAGAGCTCAAACCATACGGATGCAAATGAGGATAAATGGGATGGATAGAGGGTCGAGTGATAATCGAACCCTCAACCGGAAGGTTGGAAGTGAATTACTTGACCAATAAGCCAAGTCCCTATTCCCATAAAAGATGTCAATGTTTTTTTTTTTTTTGTGAACCATAAAAGATGTCAATGTTGATCATTACTATCAATTTTATGTGTTTTTAACTATTGTATGTGTTTTAGAAAAAAATGTATAAATTTTATTAAACGTTATTATTAGTGGAGTTAAATTATTATTTTAAATTCATATTTTTTTTCAATTTCTTTTATATTTTTTTGTCGTGTACCGGGTATCCTCAATTTCTTTTATATTCACATACTAATAGATTTTCTAAAATTTAATGCAATTGATTTATTTTTGTATATTACCCATACATTGTTTTTATTTTAAAATTTGTAAAATAATAATAGATGGAAATATTTCATTTTTAGTGTTTTTTCTTAATAGTCAATTAAGGCTAGAAATATAGAACAAAAACTAAAAATATTTCAAAAATTATTTAATTTTTTTAAATTTATGTGGTATGGTCCACCACCCATTTTCCAGACTTTTAATGGCTCTTTCAAAAAAATATTATTTAAATTTTCATGTATTCTTTTTATATTATTTTCCCGATTTCCTTGAAATCCAAAATTAATTTAGAATATATTTGAAATTGTCATTAGTTTATATGCCCTGAAAAACTGAATCTACCAAACGCAGTTGGCCTGAATGGTATGGGCTCTAGCAGCTTAAGCAAAGGTCTTGGATTCGAGCCTTTGTGTATGCAGAATTCTGCTTTGGAAGAGGTAACCGTTCAATGCCACCAGATCCTCGGTGGATTAGTCTTGGGCCCAATGTGACTTGGGGATACCCTGATATTCACCTAAAAAAAACCGATTCCGAGAACAAAGTTTAGAGCCCGTTTGGAATAGTTTCTAGGGAGATGTTTTTTGACTTTTGCTTCTGCCAAAAGCACTTATAGTAGAAATTAGGTGTTTGTTTTGGCTTTTAAGAAAAAATAAAAGCAACTCGAAAAGGCAAAAAAATGCTTCTGGGAGAAGCAGCCCAGGAGGTGCTTCTCCCCAAAGCAGAAGCCAAAAGCACCTCGTAAAATGTGCAATGACTTAAATACCCACACTATTTAATACAAATTACACTATAAATATATCTTATTATCATACTAAGTAGCACGTCCTTTTTGGTAAAACTACATTGCAAAATCACTTTTCATTTTTATTCATCCAAACATATTTCTTAGAAAAAACTATTTTTCAAACATTTTATTCAAACACAAAAGTTACGTGCTTTTACTTTTGACTTCTACTTCTGTTTCTACTTTTGGCTTCTGCTTTTTTCAAAAGTCAATCCAAACGGGCATTTAATATTTTTGTCTACAACGGTAATTGTTTAATTTATTGGGGGAAAAAGAATTACGAATAACATTACAATATTATTTTAAATAATTAAATTAAGAATTAAGAATAACATTACTATGCCAAAAAAAATAGTAATTAATAAATGTATAAAGATGGTGGTATGTAAGAATTAAGATGGCATCCTTGATTCCCTTACAATTAAGCAACTCCGACAGCTAATTTATGTAATAATGTAAATAAATAATTTAGAAAAGTGAAAAAATGGGGATGAGAAGGAAGAAAAGCATCTGATCCCGCTGCGGGGTCCACCATAAGCCGCTAGTATAAAGAGCCTATTCCGTCTTCGTCGTCGCCGCTCACTCCAACGCCATCAACGATACTCGGCGAACTCATCTAATTTGTGCAGGAAAAACGCTAGCAATGGCGGATCAGTTGACCGACGATCAGATCTCCGAATTCAAGGAAGCTTTCTCTCTGTTCGACAAGGATGGCGACGGTTAGTTAGTTCTCCAACTACGCGCGCTTGTTACTTGCTAGTAGTATTATTCTTCGTGCTCGATTCATTTTTTTCCCCACTAGGGTTTACTTTGCTGTTATTTTTTTGTCGTCCTTTTTTATTTTTATTTTTCCTTTTTCGTTCCGTTTGTGTGGATCTGGTCTGATCTCTAGTTCAATTCTACTGATTTGATGTTTAAGTCGCGTTGATGTGGTATTGCGCCGGATATTCATCCGTGTTTGTAGAGTCTTGCTATTGATTGTTGGATTAGCTGTTGGAGCGTTGCGATTTGTGATTTACCTGGCGAACTTTTCGTCAACGCGGTTTTGGATCCATATTGAAATTGTTATTTGTTGAGGAGAGCTGATGATAGTGGACTGATTATTCTTGTTTTGGATGCTTTAAATTCCAGAGATTGTGTTATTCTGCATCTGCTTCAGGAAACATTTGTTGCTTTCTCTATTTGTATGCTGCTGTTGTTAAAGTGGAGTTAGGAAAATAATTCAGCTATGTTTTGTTTGTTGCATTTTCATTAAGGAATTTTTGTGTGCAATTTGTATGGCATAAATCTTGACAAGATTATGCACTCGATCCTGTAATTGAAAGAAGCTGCTGATGAAATGCTTTGTTGGTCAACTCGTGTTCACTATGTTCTTCTGCAATTTGGTTTTGTTGGTGTTGCTTTTTATTTGCTGTGTGACTAATGGGAATATGAACTAGCATCATACCTTCAGTCAATTTGAAATTATAAAACATTGATATTTGAAATTGGATGAAGTTACAGTGGGCAGGGTTCAGTTTGGAACTCGAGTATATTTATTTTAGATTTGTATTGTTTTTATCCCACCACGTCTTGCTTGTATGTGAAGTGTACTAAATTCGTTGCTTGGCACTTAGAGATTTTGTGGTATCCAAATTTGTATCTTCCTTGCTTTTATTTAGATAAGATTTGGAGTTTTCCTCATGCTAGTTCACCTTTTCACCTTATGCTTTATAGTTCGTTGTTTATTTTTAGATGGAGAAGCTCGTAAATGGCCTTTCCTTGTTTTTTCTCACCATCCATCACTATATGCCTTATTTGTATCTTTTGCATATCTCATATGTACACGCTGAATTCCGTGATAGGCTGCATCACCACCAAGGAGCTTGGGACTGTGATGCGCTCATTGGGCCAGAACCCCACTGAGGCTGAACTTCAGGACATGATCAATGAGGTTGATGCTGACGGTAATGGAACAATTGACTTCCCCGAGTTCCTCAACCTGATGGCCCGTAAGATGAAGGACACCGATTCTGAGGAGGAGCTCAAGGAAGCTTTCAGAGTTTTCGACAAGGACCAGAATGGATTCATTTCTGCAGCTGAGCTTCGCCATGTGATGACCAATCTAGGAGAGAAACTCACCGACGAGGAGGTTGATGAGATGATCCGCGAGGCGGATGTGGATGGTGATGGGCAGATCAACTACGATGAGTTCGTCAAGGTCATGATGGCCAAGTGAGATCTGTCCACCCAAAAACCAAACTAAATTTTTTAAAAAATTATTATCGTTATCAACCGAACAAAATGAGCTTTATGTGCTTGCTTGCTCACTCTTTTCACTTTTTTTTTTTGGATTTTAAATGCCGTTTGTCAGTACATACTCTTGTGATTAATATCTTTGGTTAGTTTCTTTCTGCGCTTCAAACTCGAATCTTTTGATAACTAAAGTCTTTTCACCTCTGCTTTATCCTGTGACTTATTTGGTGCTAATGCTATATCTTGCTTGCTGATTTGACTAAAATACTAATGTTTTTTTTTTTTAACTTGATATCGCTGGAAGCGTTTAGTTTGTTTGCATTACTCACGTCATAATCCCCTAGTGTGTGATTTATCTTTCTCATTTTGATAGATTTAACTCAAAACATATATTCATCCTCTTGTAAGCGTGCTAATAATGTTCCTGCTGCTTCTCAGTAATGGGATATCATCTGACAATCTGTTAAGCTATCAAAACTGATTGCAAAAACTGAAATAACTGAAGAATAATACTAGTAGGTAAACTTTTGTCCGAGTACAGAGACACAAATTATGCTCCCACTGGGTTCTGAATCTCAGGCGAGGAATTGGCGTTTTCTTGGCAGAGGTCGTGTTCGTAATGGCCCTCCCTACAATTCTTGAATCTTGTTCTTTCACAACTCTTTTTTTTAAGTGTTGTGGGAATCTGATTCCCCACTTTCTCCTGTCTGTCTCGTCTTCCTTGGAAATGGGTGGGAATATACGTTGCAGTGTGCGAACAAGGCGGCTGGCACATCATTCTTTTTGGTTGAGAACTGAGATGATATGTTTATATTTGTTGGGGGGATGGATTGAGACAAGATATGAATCTGGGAGGGAGGGGGGGGATTTGAATTGGACATTTGTGGTACGTAGCAGCATCTAATTATTAAACTAACTCATGCGTGGGACATTTCTTGCAGTGATATTGTACTAGTAGGAACTAGAAATTGAAATGCCTCCTCGTACTAATTTTATCAGTTTCATGAGGAAGACTCGTGGAGTAAGTACTAAACTTGATACAACAACGCCTCCATATTGTATTTGTTTCACTCATATCCCCCAAGCCCAAAGCCCACATTTTGCATTTAGTGGTAATTAAGCCCATAGCCCATTGGGTTTGGGTATGTGTCTGTTGTGTATTTTGGATGAAGCCTCTCTCTCTCTCTCTCTCTAATTTACAATGCATCGAATTGACTTCATTTATTTTACTTATATAGAAATAAATATAAATGAACCCAATGCAGAAAGCGAAAGCAAAGGATAGAGGCAAAGAGAGGAGGAGAAGTCAAGAAAAGTAAGAGCCAAACGAGTAGTAATGGCGGCGGGGGGAGAACCGGAAGCCGGAAAAGGGACAAGTTCCGTGACTGTCGTTTCTTGTGATGGTGTACTATTATTATTATTACTACTACTATTACTATTATGTCGTCGTAACATAAAACAAGTGGAATGTTAGGAGGGATGAGCTCCACAAGTGTTGATTCCTACTACTTGCTACCTATGTATCCATCTACCACATCAAATACTATATATATAAAATTATCCTAATTGTGTTAGTAATACTAAATAATTAATTTATTACGAGTTCTTTTTTTAAGTATTAGCACCACTCGTATCATTACAATGTTAATGAATAGGAGTATAATTTGCCCATATGACGAAAATAAATCGATAATAGTAGTAATTAGTAGTATTATATATTGATCGTCAACCGACGTTCAAATGTTGCGCCAAGGATCTTTGGAATGGCTAATTTTGTAATTTTATTTGTTTGTGCAATATAACTAATCTATTTGCTGGTGGTTGACTGCTTGTCTTAACTGTTGGATTAGTCCATCTTTCATCTGCAAATTCAAAACCATTTTTACCAATTAATTGGAAAGGAAAAACTTACCATCAATATAGACGTAAAATAAAGTATTGAAATGCAAAATGCAGGACTTATTAACCAATTCTGCAATTATTCCATGTCAACCAATTACGAAATCGCTTACCCAAAAAAAAAATAAAAAAAAAAACACCAATTACGAAATCTACATGTTATTTTAATTATCTTTTTTAATGTAATATCGTGCATGTGGTGATGATGACTAAGCACATTAATAATTGCGTACTATTATGAGTTAAAATTAATGGGTTTAAATATTTAATGAAACAAATATTATTCTGATTAATTTAATGAACATTGAGTTTTTTTCAGCAAACTAGAGTTTTTAACAAGAAGTTAGAGTAAGCGCGTAGGTTATCAAACTATATATAGTATGACTTAATTGCTTATAACCATTTCATTAATTTGCACAGAGTTGTGTTTCGACTACTGCGGTCCGTTCTGCACATCGAGCTGTAATTGCGGGTTGTAGCTATGAGTTGCAGCTGTAGGGAGCTGTGTGAGCTGTAGCTATCAGTTTTTGCATAAGTGTTCAGTACAGGTAGCTGTAGCTGTCAAAAGCTCCTATAATTTGAAGAGAAAAATTAATTAAATTTGGAAAGTAACTTTCAAAACCTCCTAAAAGCTACCTCTTGTAGCTTCAAAAAAGAAGTTTTCAAAAACTCCCAAAAGCTAGTGTACAGAACGGGACTTTTGTTTTGGCATAAAAGCTAAAGCTATCAAAAGCTCCCAAAAGCTGCGTGCAGAACAAACACTAAATCTACATATGCAACTGCAATATCTATCTATTCTATATAATAAATCATGAATACTTTTTGGCATGTGCAGACTCTATTGCCCTTATTCAATATAACTGATTCTTTTTAATCTTTAGGGTTTTAGCAGTAATTATACCATCATTTTATAATCAATGGCTACAATTAATCCACGTCATCGCTGATTAATCGCTGACTAATTCCAATTCACCATCCACGTCATCAATATCTATATATAGAAAATATATATGTCTATTAATATAATAAAATCTTGAGAAAATCTTCTTATGTTTCTTAAAAGATATAAATTTTTATGACACTTAAAAGATATAAATTTATTAAAACTATATAATATAAATTATTTGTTTGTATATATTTTAAGAAATATTATTATAAAATTATTAAATAAATTTAATTTTGGTTATATCAACATAATAAAGAATATAATAACCATATTTTAAATAAAAATACATCATTAAAAATATATATTGAAACTTGATCATTAAAATCTAACCAGTTATAAAAAATTTAATCAAATTTTAGTAATGAGTTTTGTATATTGGGTCTAATTTTGAAACTTGATCTCATAAATATAGTTTTGATAAATAAAATAATAGTATATAAGGAAAACTAAGTACTACTATATTAAAAAAGATATAGTGTTACTATTTTGATATGTTAAATTATCTATATCTACCTATATATATAGATCTTAAATATTTTTTAGTTTGTACAGACTATATTATCTTTTTTAACGTCAATTCATCATTTCTAAAGAACTTTTAAAAAACCTTATTTAAGGTGTAATCAATTAATTGACTCTAAAAATATTGATTAATATAAAATGACTCATCACCTAAAAAATTTTATATCATTCTAAACAAATTCTACATCATTTTTTAAGGATAAGTCTTCGAACCTTATTTCCTTTATTTATCCTCCTATTATCTCCTTTATTTCCTTACATTTTTGTTACATACATTTCCACTACCATTCAAGCATAAGTCTTCGAACCTTATGTAATCCCAAAAAATTAAAATTATAGTATTATAATTTTATAGTCTTCATTTAAGTTCAATACCGTGCGCAACGGGTGAAAAAAATCTAGTTTTATATAAAAAAAAATATCACCATAAGATAAATTATAGTATTATAATTCATCTAACATAAAAAAAATTAAAAAATTAAAATACATCACAAGACTCTAAAATGCATTACATTTTATATATGGTAAACATTAAAATTTGACACCGTAGCTCAACCGACTTTGCACATATGCTTTTATTTTAATAAATTAGTGTCCATCCCATCATCAAATGGATTAGATTCGGCCCAATAAATAAGAGGATACTCAATTATTAACTAAAAAAGAAATTACATCTCCAATCCAAGGAATTAATAGTATAAAACTTTCTTTCTCATACTAAAATTTTACATTTTAGTGATCGAAAAATTTGATAGCTAAACCTCAATGTGGTACCAAAAATTGTTAGGTACCAAAATTCCAATGACCAAATTCGTAGCCAAAATAAAATTTTCTTGTAACCTGCCAATTAGTGGTGGTTTAGTAAAATAAAATGTGGCATGAATGTAATGTAAAGTCTAAATCAGTAAGTAATAGAATTAAAATGTTTAAAATTATTTCTATTTTTCTGACAAAGTGTGGAATTATTTTTTATTAATTTCATAGTAATAAGTAAAAATCGAATTACTTACTTTCGGACTTATCACTTGATGTTACTCACTACATTGGGAACCATTTAATCAATTGATTAAATGATTACATTTATAATTACTAAAATGACTTCATAAAAAATTACTATGTCATAGACCATGCACCCACTATCAAGTGTTGCTCCAATGATCCCTATTCAGTATTCTGCTTTTTTAAAATGTTCAAAGTTTAGTTTTCATATTTGGTTTTGATGGTCGTAAAGGACGTCTCAAGTCAGCAACCTTGTTGGTTCAAATTTTCCGATGGCTGCATTGCCATCCTCACTATCCTGTCATTTTGGTTTATTATGTGTGTTGAAAGATCTCACATCGAGAAAATGATGGGATGTTCCCCAATTTATATAGGTCGGGATCATTTCATTCATTGTCAATTGGTTTTGAATTGAAAGTGTATTAACCAATGCTTAATAATGTGATCCAAGTTTATAGTCTTTATTTTGTGTTCACTATATTCGGGTCACAAGTTGTATTCTCCTATTTCAATAATTCATTATTTGGAATTTCAAGAGTTAAGGATTACATTGGTGTATGCGTTTCACTTCTTCCACGGTACTTCGGATGATTGAAGTTTTGCCAGCACTTATTATTTTGAGGTTCTACCATTATTATGGGATGACTGAGGTTAGAGGCGCGTGCGGGTCTATGTGACTATTTAAATTGATAAAATTGATATTTTTATATTTGATCTCGTATAACCACCCACTTTTAGTGGTAGCATTGACATAACTATGACTAATTTCAATGTAGTTTCCCTTAATATTTTTTTAAATTATCATATTATCCAAAATTCTATTCTAAATTCCATAAATTTTTGTAATATCATTGACAATTTCTTCTTAATATTACACCAGGTGAGGTAATCTTCCGATATTTCTTGTGAACCATTTGGGCTTCCTTGCATGGATTTGAGACTTATTACGGGCCGAAACTATAAGGCCTTTTCCATTATTGTTAGGTATTTGAGCCTTAACTTGGGTGTTGGTTTGGACATTCTAGCCCTCGGACTTTCTTTCTCTCGCATGATTTAAGAAGGCACATAACTCTATTTTTGCTTTTAATTGCTTATAGCATATTATCAATGATTTTCTTTTTTTCTTGAGTAATTATAAAACCAAATTTACATTTTATCCTTCAAATTATATTAACGTAGATTATATTTCTAGAACCCCATGTCTCGGAAAATAATACTGTGGATTATTATTATTATTATTATTATTATTATTATTATTATTATTTGATATTCATATTCCTCATAGTTATATCCGTAAATTTTTTGTCCTCATGTTATATTATATAAAATTTATGATTTACATTGCGAATTAACTATTATTGATATCGGTATAACGCTAATAATTGCAATTTACCGGTATAATAGAAATAGACCGATTTCATTGTTTCGATAAACATTCCATTAATGCGTATATATTTAATTTGAAACCTTCTGTGTTAAATTTCGGTCTTATCAGTATTTTCTATATGTTTTTCGGTTTTGAATGGATATTTCCAAACTTTTTTAAGGCCTAAAAAATTATTTTTCTGGACATTTATCCTATTATATTCCTTAAGTATATATAGTATTATTTGTAATATTATTGAGGTTTATATAGTAATCGATGTGGATGTATGAACTTTGATAATTACCATAATGTGGGCTAAGTAGAAAAATTATGTAAACTAAAATATATATGTTTGGAAAAAAATAATACATATAATATCTATAGAACTTAAATTCTGATAGTTTCATATGATGAATTAAGTTAGTTTCTTTAAGTTTTTAATTTTTAAGTTGAGGGTTTGAATTCATTCCTTTTTTAAGTATTCTTTTTAGAGACTAAAAAGTGTTTTAAAATAATTGTCACTTGTAGTTAGTTATATAGGTAGTTATGTTATGTTTATACTATATTACTCATTACTTTATATAAATGCTATTGCTCGAAATAATTTAGTTGAAGGGTAAAAGTAAAAATTTATGAGTTAATTAATGCAAATCTTCATTATTAAAATTGAGTTGAAAGAGAGAACTAATTAGGAATGGGAGAGTAGCATTTTTTTCCAGAGCAATTAATATTAATTTCATTTAAAAAAAGAATAAAGGTGTTAAATGCTTCTTACTCCATGAATGAAATTGGTCATGCATTTAATAACTTCATGGCTTCTAAACACTTATTTAAACGTTGCTTTCCTCCTCAAAACATACACTACTGTCACAATTACACCATTACCCATTTTTTTTAATTTCTAGAAACCCAAAACCTCTCTGATCTCTCGTTTTCCAAATTAGACAACACCACCTCTAAATTCTCAGCCCCACCACAGATCTATAAAGCCAACCAGCCCCATTTCGATCCGTACGACGACGACACAGCATAAAATAAAACCCTTTTTTTTTTTTTTTCCAAAACCACCAGTGTCTCATCAATTCGATTTGTACGAGGAATGGAAATCCAGGGAAAGCAGTCGTTCACATGCCCAGTTTGCAACTTGGAATTCAGTTCCGACGACGGGTTGTGTGGGCATATGAAACTCCATCCCGAAATGCACTCCAATTCAATCGTGCTGGCCTGGAGGAAGACCGGCCGCCGGAGCTTCACTGCCGGAAAGACTTCAGCTCTGGTTCCGGTTCCGGGCCGGCCTGTCCCGATTCCAGGGCTGCTGGTCGAGGGTGAATCTAGCAGCACGGGGAATGTTCCATTGAAAAAAGGTCGTGTTTTGAATTCGAATCCACCTGCAGATGTCATGCCCAAACTCGAATTCCGGCCTAGACCGGAAAATGAAAATCCAATGCTGGAGAAAAGCGGTGGTGTTCCCATCATCAACGGCCCCCCGGCGGGATCGATCGTCTTTGATCAGGATCGGATTATTACTACCAATCCTTGTGGTAATAATAATGTTGTCAGGAATATGTACAACAATGGTCCTCCTCATGTCCATCGGTGCTCGAATTGTTATAAGGTTTTCCCGAATGGTCGGGCGCTCGGCGGGCATCGGCGGCACTGTCGGCGTCCGAAGAGCCCTGACGGCGGAGATCAGGGGAATGGGCCTAAAGCTGTTCGACCAACAATGATATTTGGTTTTGATTTGAACAAGCTTCCATGATGGGTGGTTATTAATTGGGGAATGAACTGAAGTAATAATAATAATTGAGGTGGTTTCATGTTTTTTTTTTCCAATAAATATACAATTGCTATATGTATTAATGTAGGTGACAATACATGTATTCTTATGTAGTATGTGTGTTGAAGCTTATTGATGTGTATAGTGTTTACATATCATGAATAATAAAGAACCACTTTTTTTAAGTAGAATTTTTTTTTTATTTTGTAAGCTTGGTATAAATTACTTGCTAGTATAAAGAAAAAAAAATAAAGAAATATATATATGTATATAATATAGGATGACGACCATGGATCGGGTTTGGATCGAGTCCTATAAAATTTGATCTGAAGCTCGGGTTCAGTTCGATTTCGGGCTAGACCTACCAATCCATTGTTGCTATTAAACTCAAAATTGGCTAAAACAATATTATCTGAATTAATAAGCTAGTCTTATACGTAGATGGCAACCGATTGACTTTGGATAATTTTTATTTGTTAGAAGATTGAAGACCTACCTAAACGCTAATCAAGTGGTTTTCAAGTCTGATTCAGACCAATTTACATCCTTATATATGTATGAAAGATATTGAAATTCCTTGAGATAACATAAAAATAATGAATTGGTAGTATAAATATTATACTAACAGAAATGGAATTCTTATAAACTACAAAGAAAAGTTAATGAAAGGGTTGAAAATTGAGTAGAAATTCAAATTCCTTATCATAAATTTGAAAGTGGAATACTTAATTAATAAGGTTAAGCTGCTCAATTCTGTTGATTAATTCAGTACAGGATAATTTATAAGTGTAATTTTTTAAACAGAAATAATAATGATTTATTAAAGGCCCTTTTTCTCCTTATAATACTTAATTGATTAATTTTTTTATAATTCTAAAGTACAGTGTTTTTTACCCTACAAAATTATATTATCCTTTTTTGCACTCAAACGTTATTTAATACTACAATGGCAGTCGCCTGTGTGCTGTGTGCTCCCTCACTGACACGTAGAGCTGTAAACGAGCCGAACCGAACCGAGCTTCAAGTGTTTGAGCTCTGTTCGTTAAGCTTAACGAACGAACACGAACCGAGCCAAAAATCTTAACGTGACAATTTTTATGTTTGAGCTCTGTTCGTTTAACCTTATGAACGTGCTAATAACGAACAAACACGAGCCTAATCGAGCTCAGTTAACGAACCATTTATTTTATTAATAAATTTATTTGTTTTAGAATTAAATTAGGTATGAAAATGTAATGTATATTGTAATATAATTTATGAGAGAAATGTGAAATTAATAAAAATGAAAAATGGAAAGAACAACTAGATAAAATTTTTATTTTTTATAATATATATTCCATTAAAAAAGAATTCCGAACTGTTCGCGAACTTGACGAACGAACACACAAACCAAATTATGTGTTTGAGCTTGGTTCGTTTAACTTACCGAACGAGTTGTTAACGAACGAACACGAGTCGAAACGAGCCGTGTTTGTTCTATTTACTGCTCTACTGACACGTCATCTGAGATTTAGCCCAACCCAATTTGTGGTTTGGACTTTCGCTTATGAGCCTTTGTTTGGGCCAAACCAAACCCCACTTCATTTTCCACTAGAGTTCCTCTTTTTCATACAAAATAAGTTTATTAACAGAGGAACCTCTTCTAAAAATATTATATTCATACATAATTTATCATATATTCAGCCCCCTTTTATTCATTATGGAACCTTTAGTTTCTTTTTTTTTTTGGGTAACATATCCTTTAGTTTCGATTTTTTATTTTCTAAACTATGGAATAATGGATTATATCCATATGATTTATATTTATATCCATGGATTTGGTGAAAACAATATTGATCACTCTTTGTTTGAAAAACGAATGTTTTCGTTTTCGACATCATACAATAAATAACGATTCTCTATGCAGCCATTTCATATTGTCAGTTTAGAAAAATTCGTATATTACGCGTTAAAACACTTTCAATAATAAGTGACCAAAAAAAGTTAACTATAAACACACATATACTAGTATATAATAACATTTTCAAATGATACGATCCAAGTTACATCTAAAGAAAGACACAAATATTTGCAGAATTAATAAGAACCCTGACTTCCATAATTTGCTTACATCTATCAACTTCACACCAACACACACAAACACACAAAGATATATATATATGTATAAGATGAAGACATAAAATTTAGACATTTAATGTATAATGATTAATCAAAGTAAAAGAAAGGCGAAGCTAAGGAGCCCTAGAGGGCACCGCCCAGCAGGCAGTGATGCAGCCAAAATTCCCAATGCGACAGCGCGTGTAGCAAGCTAAGGCACCCACTCCCCTTCCCGCGCAATCTAAGGCACATTGGATTGTTCTCCGCGCACAGCTAATGAGGCACTGTCCGAGACCGGCCTGTGCATTGTAGCCGCGGATGCTGCAAAGGATGAGGAAGATGAAGAAAATTGCTCGCATCAACAAGGGACGATGATTTGGGACCAAATTATTGGCCATGATCGATATATCCAAAGGATGATTGTGTATTGTATGTGATCAATGACAGAATTACTAATGTGTGTGTGTGTTGAATAGTGTTGTGGTTTGTGGGGATCATACATTTTATGGGCATTTATATATATAGGCATTTAGTCGTGTTTGTGATCGAGGATTTTCAAAGTATTTTGGTGGGAAAAAAGTGGTAGTGTTTTGCTTTTTGAGTATATGGCTGAGTGGATAATGTGAGGGTTTGTTAGTGGAGTGATCAACAAATTTTGGCTTTTGTTTTTTTTAAAGATACATTATTTATTTATAGTGATAAATAAAATGTAAAATTTAGGAGATATAATTAATATTTTTTTAAAGAAAAAAGAGAAAAAGAAAAAGAATAGAAAAAAAAGTGTGAACTTAAAGATATTATTTATCGAGTAACAAATAGTAAATCTGTGTAAAGCAATTATTCAATAATGTCTCATTGTGCCAAACTGAGAATTCATGCAGTTGAAGAAATGTAATAAAGGGTTGGCTTAGCACGGAAGGTTATCTTCAAAGGTGACAGAGAGAGAAGTGAACTGATTGTGTGATCAATTTAATGAAGCCTTTAGTGTGTTAATTCAAAGGTACGGTGAGTACTGAAGCAGGATTATTGTTATGCTAGACATCTTAGAAAAGCTAAGGGCTTCCAAGTGTAATTAACTTTGTGCATCCAAGAATTAGTTAACTGCAGCTTTGTGAACAAAGACGATGGAATTCCCAGTAGTAGTAAGCAATGGGTTCTTTTGAGAAATCTTCAGGCAAAAAAAAAAAAAAAAAAAAAAAAAAAAAAAAAAAAAAAAACCATTCCCAAACTTTACCATTGCCATTGGAGTTCCAATGGAGATGGGCTAATTTCCTAATTTTGAGCCTTGGGGTTTTGGCCTAATGATCAATCTAGAGACGATAGAGTGACTAAAGTTTGACATAATGGTTAATCCTTTACCAATTACCATTAAGGATGACAATGAGTTCGGGGGATAGACCCGTTCTCGACTCAAACCCGAACTCGGGTTGGCACGAGCCAACCCCTATCCCTCCCTTTGTATTATGGAGGTGGCTTGTGAGTCCTTGTTTACCAAAGAATAGAGCATCAACCACCTATTCCTCGCTTTTTCTTTTGTATTATGGGGGTGGCTTCTTGGAATCATTCAAGGTGGGTGGGTGGGTGGCATACAGCATACTATAGCCCCCCAACACCCATTGTCATTCCCCACTTGTTGCATTGCCAATGCCCAACGGGGGGTAAAGTCTTTTGTTCCTAAATTTGTACTTCTATATGCCCATCAACACGCAAGCTTCCTAAATTGGTCGAAATTTCTATTAAATATGAAAATAATCAACCCAATTTGCGCCACCGGAAATACCTTTTGAATGATTCAAATACTTCAGCATATGCAGACTGATTCACAAAGACATTCTACAACATGAAAGCTTTTTCATATAATTCTCAAAAGACAACAAAAAGTGCCAGTGATTTGACACCTGAGATGGCACAATTATGTTCAGACCATAAACATTTTTCCCAGAGTACCAAAATTCAGAATCAAAGAGAATATCAAGCTCAGTACACGCGGTTGCTTACAGTTTGGTACAAGGACTTGAACTGGGTGTTCCATTTGTCTACTGCAGTGTACTTCTTCATTTCCTTTGATCTGTCGCCACACTCCAAGAGCCGATTCACTTGATCAATATGTCCGTGAATCCGGTTATCCAATATAAGGGATACCAACAGCTCCTCAACATCCTTTTCTGGGACATTAAGCTCCTGCAAGTTGCATTATGTTATTTGATTTTTGTCAAAATTCTTGTTGCTATATAGATCAAGGAATGGTTTGTCTATTAGGCCTGCCATGATTGATTTTATGGTCCAATTTGCCTTTTAAATTGGCAAAGATCAATCATGTGAACTCAGAAGAGTATAAATTCAACCGGACATGAAGGGTAATTCTATGGACCACTACCCTGACCACCCTCAATGATCCTTCTATTTTCAATTTCTAAGATTTTACAAATAGAAAGAGGACCTATCAAACTTGTCCTTCTCACCTTTGATATAAAGGGAATCCGAATCCTTGTATAAGGCTTTATGAGCTTAAGTAGCACTTGTGTTCTCACATTCTTCAGAAGATCTTCAATGTAATTTCGAATAAATGGATCATCCATTATTGTTCTCCTGTTACTCTGCAGCATTCAATGAGACCAAATTATTAAGACCAAAGACATACAGGCAAGTTTTCAAAAATACTGATACAACGCAGTTTCATACACAACGCCATCAGATACCTTAAGAATTTTTTCAAACTCCAAAATCTCATTCCTTTGATATGCTGCAATGAGGTTAGTCATTGCCAGGATCTCAGGATCATTTTTGTAGCTACAAAACAAATGAGACAAATGAGGTACAGTTAGAATCATACTTAAGACTAAAAGCAATAATTAAATGTCATAAACTCATCAGACATACGGCTTTGCCTCTTGACCATCAAAAGGATTGACCTCTGATTCCATGAGCATGTTTGCTAGCACCAAATACCTGCGCACAAGGACCACTTGTTAAATTCAAATGGAGTTCAAAAGAGCAGCATATATAAAATTACACCAGCGGTCAAAGAATGATAGAATATGGTTGCTTATAACAAAATCAACAACACTTGAGCCCAATGAAGCCTAAGAGTGCAAATAACAAAGTTAAGCATGTCAAGTACAAACCTGTTTGAGAATTTCTACACCCAAACAGTTACAAGTGATGAAAACCATTAATGAATGTCATTGGGTTTATTTATGATAATGTTTTCTGAAGGAGGCGGCCACAGCCCAGTCAATTTATACATCAGGTGCTCCAACATAATCACACAACAATAATTTTGGTTGACATGTGTATGCAAAAAAGTAATATTGAAGGTACTGCACTTTCAGTCCCAAACGGATAGGCAAAAAGGTAATTGCATTCCCAAACACATAAGCAAAAAGGCAACGATCAAATGCATACTTTAGGCATTGGATGCGCCTCTGATTTCCAGCTTCATCATAGTTCTTAAAAGCTTCAAAGAAATCAGTAGCTGCTTCAGCCCACTGTCGCTCTGCCATATGCATCTTTCCACCACATTCACGAATTATTCCCATGATTCTTGGATGTGGAATAGCAGATTTAACAGATAAGGCCTTCTGATATAGTTCCTGCAAAGTTCAGAATAACAACTCAACTCTATATATATGGTTACAATATTGACAGCAGCAAGATTAAGAACATTTGAATGAAAAAAATTGCCTTAAAAAAATGAAAAGGGATATATTAAACTTACCTTCAGTTTTTTGTTGTTTTTAGTCTCTGTGTACATTTGGATCTCAATGGCATAAACTTCCAGCAATTGTGTACCTTTCTTCTGATCATCAGTACCATCTTCCTTTTGACAAGATTTATGAAGCTCCTTCAATATCTGGCAAAGAATTCTGAATTAGATTTACATCAACAAATAAACAATTAAGATGGATTTGCTTTGTACAAGACACACCTTGCTCATCCTGCCATATTCACCAATGTCAAACCATATTTTGCATAACTTTAGATTTGTCTTGAACCATAGTCTCTGCAGGAACAAGACCATTGATGAAATGATGAAAGTTTTGCAGTTAATAAAGAACTGGATAAATAGAAATTGATTTTTTACCTCATTCTTTGCCTCTTCAAGAGCCTTCAAGGTGGTTTGATAAAACTCTTGCAATAGACTAAAGTTCTGACCGGCTGATCCGGAAATAAAATCCATAATATTATTTATACACTTTTCACTGTAATTGCGTGTCACTGCAGACTTAATGTAAGTTAGCATGTCTCTGTACGCATCCATCATTTCTTTGAACCGTCCAAGCTTATAATAAAGCTTAACAGTTTGTTTTAAAGCTTTGAATCCCCTGAAAAAAAATAAGATATTTTGCAGTTAATAATAGCAATGAATTCGGGTAATGGCAGAAGTCAGCATATATCAACAATTACATTTAGCTTCTACACCATTATTTCAGTACAAAATTTTCCATAACCAAACTCAACTCAAACTTTGAAAGAAACATACCCCACCAATTATCTCAATCACAGATACATCATTATAGGAATGGAAGTAATAGGCACATAGCTTTAATATGGGAAATGATAATGAACACTAATATAAGAAAAAAGGATATCTAAATAATTGCTCTTCATTAAGTAGCCGCCATTTGCATTATCGTCAAACCAGGAATCATGGTACAACATATCAGCATACAAGTGCGGATAAAGGAAACCTGATCTTTACGGGCATTTTATCATCTACTGTATTTAATTACTGCAATCATGCCAAAGAAATGCCGATTAAAGAGTTAATAAACTACACAATACACAAATGAATCATACCATTCAGCCTTTTCTGGTTCCATCCGAACCACTTCAGCAAAACCTTCAAGCGCACCCTCCGGATCTGTTTCAACCAACCCTGGAGAAAAACAGTAATAATGAAATCCCCCAACCCTTACAACTAATCCCAAATAAAAGAATTCCACAGGTTATAGAGCCACAAAAAGGAAAAATAAATAAATAATAAAATTAAAAAATTAAAACCCCATCAAGAAAAATACATGAAGCCACTGGACCACAACCACGTTCAATCAAATCCTACTAAGGCGAAATATGATTCAATGCCCAACCAAATGAACCACTCTGGCAATAACAATAATTAACAAACATACTCCCATTCACCATAATGCTTGTGCAGTTCGAAAACAAAGCAAAATGTTGCTCGAATACCAATTCCGCAATAAAAATCAAGGGACTTCACAACACATAAAATCAACATAACTTCGAGAAAAGAAAAGAAAACAAAAACAAATCAGTTGCCCTACCTTTAGAGTTGTAATACTGGTTCTCAATATCAACATCTTGTTCCTCCGGTTCCTCATCCGAGTACTCGAACCCATAATCCTCCATGTCAGCATCTGCACCAGAGTGCACAGTAAAATAATTCACACGTTTCGTGTTAGGGAAGAATTCAGAAAAATACACAAAAAGGGATACAAATCTAAAAAACACAGACAACACAGAACCAGAAAGAAGAGCGCATTACCGGAAGCCATCGCGAATTGGGGTTGCTTTCAGTTCAAGATTTCGAGTAAAACTACAAAAAGCAAAGCAAGAATCGAAAATGAACCAGGGGGGGTTTTTGGAGTGAAGTCCCGATACAGAACAAAGGAAATGAAATCAGCAATTCATATTTCTGGGTTTCTGGTGAAGATTTTATATATGGACAGTTGATCCTCAACAGGCCCAAATTATAAGTCGGGCCATTTTTTATTTTTAGAGCCTAAAGGATAAAATAGGCCCATTTGCTCAAGAAATAATCAAATCAATTATATTGAAAAAAATAAGGATCTTTTGCATTTAAATGTAGGAATAAATATTTAGATGGACAATCAGTATTAGTAATATAACCTTTGATTTTTTTAAATGTTTAAAATACAAAATTTATTTAAATATGTATATAATTTATAAAAAGAGCATTACATCTATACATATTATAAAAATATATAGTATGTTTAATTTGTATGAAAATTTGAATTAAATATTAAATCTCTATTTGTGGATTTATGTATTTAATTTGTCTGAAAAATCAAGGATGTGTGTTAATATAAACATGAGACGATATATTTTTGTCCAATAAAAATTATTCAAGCAAATTATTTATTATTGTCCTTCCAGAATTTTTTCAAATTAAAATAATAAAGTTAAAATTTATTGAAATTTTTTAATGGACTACAACATTTTATTAAAATTATATAGAAAAATGTTTATAATTAAATCTAACCATATTATAAGTATATTTATGTCGTATTCTTAAAGAAAAAAAAAAAAAGAAGTAATATTACAAATAAGTGTATTGTGAGGTTATCTAAATAAATAGTGACTTTACTTGCATCTTTTTTACGAATAGATCTTTTACTAAAAATACCTTTTATATATTTATATATGTTTCTAGGGGTTATTAGACTTTGCCCCCCTCCAAAACTTATTTTAGAGTCAACCACCCCCACTTGGAAACTTTAGAGTTTACCCCCCTAAAAGTTTAAAACTCTAACCTTGTTTAAAAGTTAACATAGTTAGTTTACTAATCTCCCAATTGTGAAATAACAAAAATACCCCTAACGTGGTAAGGGACGAAGCAGAGATATGGTAAGAGTCAATATAAAACTGTGGTAAAGCGATACTTAAAATATTGGTAAAGAATGAGATTAACTGTGGTAACCGTAACTGAAGAAGTGTGGTAAACAACTTTTTTGGTTTTGAAATGACATTAAATTATGGATTTTGGGGGAATAAAACATGTGGTACGGATCAAGAAAAACGTGGTAACCATCAATATGAAAGTGTGGTAAATCATACTTAGAAACTTAGTAACAGAACGAGGTTGAATGTGGTAAACATAACCGAAACCAATTTTATTGGGGTTGAAATGACATTGATATATGGGGAATGGGGTAATAAAACAAGTGGTAAAGACCAAGCACAGAGTGGTAACCATCAATATAAAAGTATCGTAAAGTCATACTTAAAAATGTGGTAATAGAATGAGGTTGACTGTGGTAACCATGATCGAAGAAATATGGTAACCAATTTTTTTGGGTTTGAAATAACATTAAATTATGGTGATTGGGGCAATAAAACAAGTGGTAACAGACCAAACATAAACGTGGTAACTGTCAATATACAAGTGTGGTAAAGCCATAATTAGAGACGTGGTAAGAAAATGAGGTTGACTATGGTAACCATAGCCGAATAAGTGTGTTAATATCCCAACAAAAATGTGGTACTCTATAATCCGTGCCTAAACACAGTAACAAAATTTGGTCGCATATGGTAATCTCCCAATGAGAAATGTGGTAATAAATTTAAAAATGTGTGGTAATTGGCCGATACACGTGGTTCACACGGTAAGCTGTATCGGATTGATGTCGTAACCATTTAAATAGCGTTGTGGTAACAAATATTTATAAATGGTGGTAATGTATGAAAAAATAATGTGGTAATGTAACGAGATAACCATATGTGTCACGATACTTGGATTTGTTGTGCATGCTATAATCCGTGCCAAAACACAGTAACAAAATTTGGTCGCATATGGTAATCTCCCAATGAGAAATGTGGTAATAAAATTGAAAATGTGTGGTAACTGGCCGATACACGTGGTTCACACGGTAAGATGTATCGGATTGATGTCGTAACCATTTAAATAGCGTTGTGGTAACAAATATTTATAAATGGTGGTAATGTATGAAAAAAATAATGTGGTAATGTAACGAGATAACCATATGTATCACGATACTTGGATTTGTTGTGCATGCTTGTATGTTTTTGTGCACATATTCATATTGATGTGATGAGCTAATTAGCGCCGCGAAACGAATAAATGTTGCGTATGGATTTATCACGAACCAATTAACGCTGTAAAATATATAAAGGTTGAATAGAGGTTTAACATCGAGTTATTGTGCATACATGCAATTATTGTGCACATTCATCGGTGTCGAATGAACCAATAAATGGTGCGATGTGTAGTGAACCAATTAACCTTGCGACGTGACATAAAGGTTGCATGTTAATAGTCATAGTCCATATGCATACTATAGGTTATTTAGTTCTATCAAACTCACTTTAAGTAATGAAATATAATACAATGATTGAGTTCTCGTAGTTTGTAGGATTAATTGATCGATACAATATTGAGAAAATAATATAATGGATGAGTCTCCTAAATTGGGGGCACTAAATGAGAAAACGTGAATGTGGTATGTATGAAAAACACGAAAACGGCATGTGGTAGACAAAATATATAATGAGTGTGGTAAGCAATTCATAAAGGGTGTGGTAGTTGATAATTAAGGAGTGTGGTAACAAACGATTAAGGAGTGTGGTAAGAAAAAACGAACATAATGGTGGTATTTGGGACGGTCAACTAAGGTTTGGAGACGTGGTAACCGTCAATAGTAAAATGTGGTAAAATCATATGTAGGAACGTGGTAATATAGCGGGGAGGATTGTGGTAACCTTCAATATCTATAGTAGCGTGGTAAAATCACATTTAGGAACGTGGTAACAAAGAGAGGCGGATTGTGGTGAAATCAATTGAGAAGTGTGGTAACCAATATTATTTTTGATTGAAATAACATTAAAATATTAAATTATGGGATTGAAATAATAAAACAAATGGTAACCGACCGAGTACAAACGTGGTAATCGAAAACCTCAAAGTATGGTAGCCGAATTAATATGAGTGTGGTAACTACATATTTAGTAATGTGATAACTAAATATCTGTGTTGAAATAAATTGAGATTTTATGTGGATGGGTTAATGAAATTTGTGGTAAGCAGCACACTAAAAGTGTGGTATCCGATAATCTAAACAGGTAGTAACCAATTATAATATATTATGGTAACCGAGTAATGAAGATCGTGGTAATCGAAAATTTCAATGTGTGGTAACTATTGGGACGGTCACGGGACGGTCATGGGACGGTCCTGGTGGATCTTCCCATTGTTTTGTCAATTTCAGAGAGTTCCGGACGGTCTCGGGACGGTCGTGGGACGGTTATGGGACGGTCCTGGTGGACCTTCCCAATGTTTTGTCCATTTTAAAGAGTTTCGGACGGTCGTGGAACGATCCCAATAGTTTTGTCTATTGCAAAGAGTTCCGAATGGTCATTTAACAAACATAAATGCATATCCAACATGAAATTTCACTTAACAATACCAAAATCTTATGGAATCACAACATCAAATTCACACAACATTTCGATCTACAAATATAAAATACCACCAATAATCTGTAACATCAAATAACACCAATTCAAATGGACAATTAATTGCAAAACCTAACCTCAACCATTCAAATCGACTTTAAATCCAGTGGCTACAACCATTTCACTGTGCATCAATTAATTAATTTTTACAATGTTCATGATCTATCTCCTAACAGCAAGCTTATCCTTGTTCACTTTCGTGACATGCCTAAATCCAGTAGCTTCAATTCCTTTAATTTGCCCATCCGACCACCTCATCTCCACATCGTCCACAACATCTCTAAGGTATTTAGCCGAGCACCAGGGATCCTGGAATTCTTGTCCTTCCTCACCCATACACATTATACAACACCATCATTGCTTGTTAAACTTCACAACTTTAATACAAATCTTGTAACTTTAATTTCATGGTTCTAAAACTACACTACTTTCCACGAATACTAATCAATTCTAACACATACTAAACCAACTAAAACCCTCTAAGTAATTTGTTGTTCCACAAAAATATATTCTTTGGTCATTTCATCGAACACGTTGCTTGCACAATTATATTACTAAGGTATCTTCCATCAAAAAACTTTCTAGCAAATGAGGGCTCGTGACCTAACCTATTCTCTACGTATTGACCTATATGCCGAACCCTAAGCACACTTGATAGCTCGTAGCCTTGAAACTCAAGTTTAATGTCCTCACCTATGTTGAATGTCTTTGTATTCGGATCGAATACTTGTATAAGTGCCATTATTCGTGGGATAAATGCACTCTCCTTGCTCATTTTCGTAAAGTGTCCAAACCCGGTGGCTTGAATTGCTTCTTTTTGCTCCACCGTCCACCTCATCTCTATCTCATCCAGCACATCTCTAAGGTACTTTGCCGAACACCTAGGAGCTTGGAATTTCTTTTTCTTACCCACCTCTATGCACTAAACAACCAAAGCAAGATCAATATCAAAATCTATAATAAAATCGATAACTTTGTTGCAACATACACATTCAATTGACAAATCCACGAAGCCACATTGATCTCGGGCAATGCAAATCATTTACAAATTCCACACCAAGGTGCTAATCTAAGATTGTGGTGAAAAAATACATTATATATTCATTCGGGCATTTAATCGACCATATTGGTTGCACAATCAAAATAATCAACAATTCATATAACCATATCATTTCAAATTCACTCATTTCAACATACAAAACAACCATCACATTATCAAATATGTCACCACAAATCAAACTCACACAAATACTCCCATAAATTCACCAATTTCAACCCCCAAATCATTCCCCATATTATCAAACCTATCAACACAAATCAAACTCACACAAATTCCATATCAAATTTATAAACCCACACATTGCACAAAACATATTGCAACAAAAAAGATTAAAAGAAACTGGAAGCCCGAAACCGCGCCTACCTTCAGTCACGATCGGTGTCGCCTCCACGTTCTTCCTCTTCTTTGGTTTCTCATTGCCCACTGGAACATTCTCCGACAACTTGGAATCATTCGGGTGGGTTTTCATTGCTCTCTTCTCTTCCTCGTTTTTTCGGTCTCCTCTCTTCTTTTTCTTGTAATTGCGGTAAGTGATGATATTATTTATGGTAAAAGGGGTTCTAAGGGTTTTTGGTGCCCTAGTGTGGTACTGTCTTCAATATATGTATGGTAAAGTTAGTTAGTTTTGTGGTAAAATAAAAAACAACTGTGGTATTTTATAAAGAGTAAGTGTGGTAAAATTATATTGATGTGGGACTTGGAGATTAAATATTAGTGTGGTAATGAATGTTGTATTTGAGTGGCAATGTAGTGAATGTTAGTGTGGTAATAGGTGTACCCTTATTTTTTCTTAATGATATTTTTTAGAGGTTAATGACTAAAGTATTAAGTTTGGGGGAATTTGGGGGGGTTAAGTGTTGGTTAAAACTTAGAAGGGGGGGTTTACTCTAAACTTTTGAGGGGGGTATTTTTAAAATAGAAACTTATTTAGAGGGGGGTAGACTCTAATTTTATGATGTTTTTATAGGTGTGTTTTACATCTAAGCAAAAGCCCAATAAAACGGCTATAAAAATAGTGAAAAAACACATCAGTAGAGGGTGGGAGTCATTTTTTTTCTTTTTTTTTATGTGTGTGGGTAAAAGAATTTTAAGGGTAGATAACTAAATATTTTCTCTGTTCCTTTAATAGTGGAATATTTGGATTTTGGACATTGTTCATTATTTAAGTTTGATTCATATTTTTATTACAGTTATACAAGAAAAATATAGTCAACTGAGATCTTGTTGAATTCGTCTCATTTTGTAGTTTTAGAATATGAACTTTGTATAATTTTTATTTATATAAAATTTAAGTTATTAATCGTTGAAAATATATGTTGGATTGTGTGTATAATATGAGTGTTGCAAATTCATGATAACGGAGAAGTATTTTGGTAGAAATTTTGTTCCAAAACGCAAATCTTTGTTCACGAAATGGGTCACAATCGACAACTACAGTGGCATTTCTGTTTGGGCTTTATAAAGTATGCACATGATATGCCTGTTAGTATCATTTTTTTTTATTACATCTCTCTTGTGTTTTTTAAATACATCAACAATAATTTACATTAAATGAATGAAGTGAAGTTGTTAACCATCATATTCATGAACAAAAAATAGATATCTAGACACCCATATGATACTTTTTCTTCTCTCGTTTTTGTTTAATGTATTTTTCTAATGATATATTACTAAAATACCCTTTCTACAATTCATACGTCTAAATTCGACCCTTCATTTTCAACAACTTGTGTTCTTTGATAACAGGAGTGAATCCGACGTTGATTGAATGCCAACCATTACATCCAGAGTTTGTTTTTTGTTTTTTATGGAATAAGTGAGTAAGTGACAAGGTGGTTGTCATTGTTTAAACCAGGGCCGTCTAATCATATCCGGTGGCCATGTTCTAATAAAAAATATTAGGTCCTCTTATCATATCTAATAAATTAGTTACAAATTTTATTTTACTTTTTTTTTTTGTAGCCGAAGCTAAAGAAATGGGTGGTGGGGCTTATGTCACACAAGTTACAAAGAGAAAAAGATAATGGATAGCAGGTCAAGTGGAGAATCGAATCTCTAACCATAAAATTGGAAAACATTTGACCAGTTGAACAAGCCCTCATCCAACTTTTAAAAATTACTTTTAAAAATAACAATATATTAAAAAAATTTAAAACATAAAAATGATAAATTTCTAGTTACATTATTTACCAAATTTCTGGACCCAAATAATAATATTAAGAATTCACTTTGCTTTAAATTAGTTACCAAAATCAAACCCAAAATGTATAATTTTTTTAAATTACTACCTAATTAATAATATAAATTTTTAAAAAAACGATTTGGGTCGAGCCCTATGCAATAGGCCTGGAAGTACAGGCCGCCATTATGCAGCACTGGTTTAATCACAACAATCAACATCTCCATGCACTTGTTTAACACCAATGAATAAAAATGTATGTAAGGCATCAATCATAAAATGTTTTTTTTTTTTTATTCGCACATTTTTTATTTTTCCTCACACTCTAATATTTATCTGTTTTTTTTTTACTAATACAGCTTTGTAAGAAAAAATAAGTTTAATTATGAGGGAGTATTGTGCTTGTCTAAAATAAAAAAAAAAAAGAATCGTATTTAATGAATTAAATAATTTTTTTATTATTTATTACATAATTGAGCATTATATATTAAGCAGTTAATATAAAATAATTAAACAAAACTTCTTGAAAAATCAACGACATGTATTGAAGCAAGTTAAGTGGCAAGAATTTTATTAAATTTAATTTTATTGCTATGTTTGTGAAGGTCTAGTGGTCTACCACTGATGGGTAGGTCAGTAGGTGTGGATTTCAGATAAACACCTTGGCACGAGGCCATGTTTGGTGCAACTACAGGATCTGGAATGTTCCCCTATTTTCTTTTTTCTCTCTTTTTTTTTCTTTTCCTTTTTTTAATGGCAATTTGGCAAGTGTGAATATTTTATACTATACTTCCATAATAACATAGTAAACACTATTCATAAAATAACTCTGATCCAATTTTTTAATGAAAAAATGCCAAATAAGTCATTTTTCTTTTCCAAAAATTCAAATCAGTCATTTTTCTATTCTATTACCAAAACAGTCCGCTACAAATGTTAATTATGTCCAAATTAGTCCATTGTTCACTAATTATGCTCTAATTGTTGACGTGGCAAGGATTTAAATTTAAAACTGACACGTGCGCATAATATTAGGTCTTTTTCTTTTATCTTTTACCAATTCAATCATAAACTTTTGTTTTGTTCTATTTAGTCATCTACCCAAATCAGTTATTTTTATATTAATTGGTCTCCAACCTTTCAAATTATTTCATTTCAGGTACAAAACCTTAAATTTTTTATTACTACTAATCCATTTATCAAATAAATGCCAACATACTTCTGTAAATAAAATTAAACACCAAACCTCATACATTAGGTTTGACTGCCTTGAGTTTTCCAAGATCCGGGATTTTACGGATTCTCTCTAACCATCCGACCGTAACCGATGGTTCATTGGTTCTGGTTTCCTTCAGCAACAATTAACACAATCATACTTTGTTTTCTACCTTAAAACGTAGTAAATGATTTAATTTTAATTTTTGTGTAAATGATTTAATTTTACTTTTTGGAAGGTTATGGATGTAGGAAGCATGGACAATAAAACCCAATGCATGAGGTTTGGTGTTTAATTTTATTTACGGAAGTATGTTGGACATTTATTTGATAAATGGATTAGTAATAATAAAAAATTTAAGGTTCTTGGCCTGAAATAAAATAATTTGAAATGATGTAGGCCAATTAATATAAAATTGACTGATTTGGATATAGGACTAAATGGAACAAAATAAAAATTTAGTACTGAATTGGTAAAAGATAAAGGAAAATGGACTAATATTATGCACACGTGTCATGTTTAAATTTAAACCCTTGCCACGTCGGTAATTAGAGCATAATTAGTGAATAAAGGATAGATTTGGATATAATTAGCATTTGTAGCAGACTGTTTTGATAATAAAATAGAAAAATGACTGATTTGAATTTTTGAAAAAGAAAAAGGACCTATTTGGCATTTTTTCCATTTTTTAATACAGTTATATAAGATAAAACATAGTCAATTAAGATTTTGTTAGATATGTCTAATTATATAGTTTTATAATATTAAATTTTTATAATTTTTACTTTTATATAATTTGATATATTAATTGTTAAAATTTTGTATTGATTGCATAAAAATAAAAATGTTAATATTTTTAGATGACGGGGTATATTCATTTAATATGGCTATAAATGTTTGTAGGAGTAGTATGATTTGCATTCACTAATAATTTATCTCCATTTAATTTGTTTTGTTTAATTTCTGTACATAGTTCAATACATTTTGTTTCAATTCGACTATTTTTCCTCAAATATATCATTAATTCATTATAGTAACATTGAGTCAAAGTAAAATAGGAGTAATAAATAATACCAAAAAGGTACTCCATATACAAGACAGCTGAGCTGCTGCGGAGGGAGTAATTGATTTCAGGAGCACATTCCATAACCTTTTACCACCAAATTATGGAGTAGCCAATTTGTCTTTACTTTTATTTTATTTATTTTTAAAATAAATATTAAAATTAAACTAAGGCAGAGCATATTTATGGAATATGCTAACGATAATATTTAATAAACTATTTGCCTAATTAATAAAATGATTTTTATAAATTTCTTTATTATTATTATTATTATTATTATTATTATTATTATTATTATTATTATTTTAAATTTATGGAAACATCCAACTCTGCTGAAATTCAATGCACGTTAGAAGTGGAAAAGTCCAGATTTCAGTCTTTGATCAATTAAAGACATATGGCAGTGGTAATAATTTTACGGCATTTCCTTCGATTGCCAGTTTTAAGGAGTGAAATGGAAAAATTTTTTTTTTTGCGATACAGCCAATATAGGCTAGGGAAGAAAAAGAAAAGATGTAAAAATAATATAACTTCAGCAACTATCTCAACTACTGTCGCGGAAACCAAGTTCCCGAAGCATCAGCAGCGAGGAGAGGACGCACTGGATCAGGCGGAAAAGCCCACGTCGTGAAGAACTGCTCATCGGTGGCTCCCATCTTAGCCAAGCAATCGGCCACAACATTACCTTCTCTCAACCGATGCTCGAATCTGCATATCTGAAACTCTGTACGTAGCTCTTCAATCCTCTGGAGTTGAGGCATAAGACAATGAAATGGCCCTGGTGGAGATTTGATGAGCTGTAGCGCAGCCATGGAATCACAACAGCACATGACTTCGGTAATTCCCTTCTCCCTTGCCAATGACAGCCCATTCAAAATGCCACAAATTTCTGCATTCAGTATGGATACGTTCCCCAAGTATCCCGAAACACCAGCAACCCAAACTCCCGCTTGATCCCTGATAACTGCACCGAACCCAGCTCTACCCGAGGTAGCCAACCGAGAGCCATCAGAATGCAGAAAAACACCATGCCACCGGCCCATATTCCAGCAGACCAACCTTGGGTGTAAGCTCACTTCCCTATTCCTGGAAAGAGCATTATCCAAGCAACCAAGAAGATAACAGATCCCACGAGAAAGAGAGTAAGTAGTGGACTCCTTACCCCGAAAAATCCGTTTGTTCCTTTCATTCCAGATACACCATAAAGCAGCTACAAACAGATTACCATAAAACCGAAACATACCTTTCAACCACCGCCGAATTTGCGAGCGTGGTATAGAACGCAGGTCCGACGGCACCTGGATAGAGCATGATCTCCACACATGGTCTGCCCATGTACATTCAAACAAGGAGTGAATCCAATCCTCAACATTAGTCCCACAAATGCTACACAGCGGGGATGACGCCATTTGCCGGTGATGTCGAAGCGTGTTACATGGAATAGCTTCATGCGCTATTAGCCAAAGGAAGAATGAAATCTTTTCTGGAATAGCATTATCCCACAGCCAAGACCACCCCTGACTGTCTTCGACTGTCCCCAGAATAAATTGGTATCCCGATCGAGTCGTATAACACCCATTATCATTCACATTCCACCTCCAACCATTCTTACAAGAAGAGTGAAGAAATGGCGGCGGCATCTGTAAAATATTATTCTTAATACTGTCTGGGAGGAGAGTGCATACCTGAGAAAGGTTCCAATGGTGATTTTGAACAATATCCAGTACCCTCAAATCCAAGTCACAGGTTTCAACAAAATTCACCTGCGGCCCCAACGCTTGATTATTAAACCATGGAGTGAACCATAAGGAACATTTCCCATCCCCAAGTTGGAACGAGAATCCTCCAGCGAGCCAACGGAGAGCTTTACAGATGCTGCGCCATGTAACTGATCCAGCTACCAGCACATTCCGTGATAACAAACCATTCGGACAGTACTTGGCACGAAATTCCCGAACCCAAAGTTTAGGTGTTTCCGCCACCAGGTCCCATATCAATTTGCCTAGGAGAGCAACATTCGAATGTCGAGCCTTTCTAAATCCCAACCCTCCTCTCACCTTCGGAGTAGCCATAACATCCCAACTCATAAGATGAATACCTTTCCCGGACCGATCCTTCCAGACAAATTTGCAAATGCGCTGATCAATCCGATTGCAGACAGAAGTTGGAAGCCATCCAACTTGCATACCATATGTGGGAATGGCCGAAAGCACATGTCTAGCCAACGTCATCCTCCCTGCTTTATTAAGCAGTCGCATAGCCCAACAAGTCATACGGCCATCCATCTTCTCCAACAAGTAATTATAGTTGGCAGCCTTCACACGCCCCATGTGAATATGAAACCCAAGGTATTTCCCAACCTGATCAGAAAACTGAATAGACGAAGCCACAGTGAACGATGCTTTCTCCCCAGCTGTAAGAGATCTTGACGCAAAAGCTCTTGATTTAGCTGAACTCACTTTAAGCCCAGACCACAGTGCAAATTTCTGGAGGGTGTCAGTCATACAATGAATGCTAGAATCCTCCACCATCGTACCGAGAATTAAATCATCAGCGAACAATAAATGAGAAATGCCCTGTCCTCCCGCATACAATCGTATTGGCAACCATGACCCCCTCCTCACTTCCTCCTTAATTGTAACCGAGAATCTCTCCATTACAATATTAAATAAATACGGGGACAAAGGATCTCCCTGGCGAAGGCCTCTCTGTGGCTGAAATGGCTCCAATGGTTCCCCATTCCACAAGATGGAAAAGGTTGGGGAGACCACACATGTCATGATAATGGTCCTAAAATGAATAGGTAGCCCCATTTGGATAAGGCATTCCTCCAAAAAGGGCCAACGGACATTGTCGTAGGCTTTTTCTAAGTCAATCTTCACCAAGATCGCTTTACGCCGAACACCAGTTTTAGCTAAAGAATATACCAACTCTTGAAGGAGGATGGCATTATCAACAGCTCCTCTCCCTGGTATAAACGCTGATTGAAGGGGGGATATATACTCTTGCATCAACGGCCTCAATCTGTTCACAAGAACTTTCGAAACAAATTTGTATGCTACGTTGCACAATGTAATGGGGCGAAACTGACGAATAGTTTGAGGAACTGAGACTTTTGGGACCAGGCAAATGTAAGCCTTCATCAGATTTGCATCCAGACAGCCACTCTGAAATGCATTGCGAACCATGGTAGTAATGCTACCACCCACAGTAGGCCAATATTTTTTATAAAATTCGACTGGAAAACCATCCGGTCCCGGAGCTGACATCGGTTTAAATTGGTTAAGAGCAGCTTGAACTTCATCATCCATTACCACACCATCCTGCACACTCAGCCCCATTTCCACTAGAGATTTTAATGGTGGCAGTGGTTCAGAATCAACACTCACTGGAGCATCCGAAAAAAGACTGACAAAGAAGTCTCGAGCCGATGTTTTGAGAGTATTCTGGTCACAACACCACGACTCATCCTCCAATCTAAGACCAGTGATCTTGTTACGATGATGATGGAATTTAGCTTGAGCGTGGAAGTATTTAGTGTTACGGTCACCACATCTAACCCAATCCTCCCTCGCCCTTTGGTACCAAAAAATCTCCTCCTTCTCTAAGACCTCCTGATACTCCTGTTGCAGTCTCTTTTCAAGTTGAATCAACCTATAAGAGTCCACACACGTGAGGACCCGATCAAGGCCCTTAAGACGACGCATCAACTTTTTCTTCTTATTCCTCAAACGACGTATATCATCCCGGCAATGATGGAGGGAAAGCTGCTTCAATTTCTCCAATTTGAAGTGCAGTCCGTCATTAGGACAACCCCATGCCTCTGCTACATACTGTTGGTACTCAACATTCCTACTCCAAAAAGCCTCCCACCGGAAGGGACGGTTGGTACCACCGACATACACCTCCCCACAAGAAACAAGCAACGGGCAGTGGTCCGATCCTATCCGGGAGAGAACAGAGACACGGCCATTCGGGAATTGGCCAATCCAAGATAAATTGGCAAGGGCCCTGTCCAACCGTTTACGAATATATTGAATGGAATTCGCCGGACGATACCAAGTAAAATCAGCTCCTTCAGTACGCAATGGGTAAAGCCCACAAGCAGAAAGACAATCACGGAAAGCATCCGCTCTAGATTGAATAAAAACCCCACCCACAACTTCCGACGGTCCCAAGATTTCATTCCAGTCACCCGCCAGAAGCCACGGGTCTTCCAATCGCCCAGCCAAAGCTACCAAATAATCCCAATCCATGCTACGCCTTTGAAATTTTGGAGACGCATAGATGGCAGAACACTTCCATGACTGATGCGAAGCAGTAATGGTAAAAGTGATGAACCTCTCGTGCACATCATAAACATCAAAGGTAGCAGCTGTACCAGCCCGACCAAGGAGCCATAACCCTCCAGATCTCCCAGTAGACTCCTGTATATGAATTGGATAGAATCCCAGTCCATACATAAAATTACGCACGCGATCAAACTGCCCCTGAGGCTCCAACAAGAACACCACCGATGGCTTATGAGAGCGGACAAGATCAGCAAAAATCCTCCGAGTGGCCACACTCATAAATCCCCGAACATTCCAAGACATAATTGTGAAATTAGTAAAGACAGACATAACAATAGCTAGAGTACAGGACAAGCAGCACATACCCCATCAATTCCTTCAATTTCCGACACCCGGCAAAGGGAGCCGTGACGAAGCTTCCACCACCGTCTCACCTTCCGGCGTATCATCCTCCATCTCCGAATCGGCCGGCTCCCCGGATGACTCATCCTCCATCTCGGAATCAGTCTGAGCCTTCGACGAATCATCCTCCAGCTTCGACTCACTCGGATCCCCCAGCGGGTACTGAGCGCCGGTATAATTCCCCTCTTCCAATTCAACCCTACCTCCGGCTCCTTCATGAAATTCCAGAAGAGGAATTGTAGATTTGGTCCCCGAACTGGAACCCAATAATAGGGGAGACTTCGACTCCAGTCGCACCCTTTTCTTCCCTTGAGCGAGACGATGGGTACGATGAGGAGGGAGATCTTTCACCACCGTGGCAGGCACAATGGCCAGAGCACTAACTTGTTGAGTCTCAAAGAACCCACGGGATTTGGGTTGGGATTCATTCTGCATGGGCTGGCCCATTGTGGGTGACCCAACCCCTTTACCTTTATGTTGATTATATGGGCCTTGCTTACGAGGCCTCCTCTTTTTCACTACCATCCATTCACCAATATCAGGCCCATGACCCAATCCTTCCACTACTGCAGCACGATTGGGAGTATCTGCAGTAACTGATTCCTCATCCTTCGCATGCACGTCCACCTGCTCATCAGTAACCACCAATTCGCCATCAGCGGTTTTCTCATGCGACACCATCTTAGGCCCTGTAACAATGACATCGGCCGCATCTCCGCCAGCGGCCGCCGGAGTTCCCGTGACTGGACATCGATTCTGGAGATGACCATACCGCGCACAGTTCATGCACACCATGTGCAACCCCTCATATGCTACTTGAATAACATTACCCTCCACTTCCACCTTTCCAACTAAAGGAGAATCCAAGTTCACTTCCACACATGCACGCGCATAACGTCCCCGACTGAGGGCTGTAGTGTTACGATCAATTTTAATGAGAGTGCCAACAGCCGTGGCAATAACACGCAGAAATCTCTCCTTGTAAAATGCTTGCTTAAGGTCTTGAAATTGAACCCACGTCTGGATAGAATTAACCTTGGACGTCGCTGGATTAAAATCCTTATCCCATCGCATCACTGCTAAACAATGATCAAAAATCATCCACGGTCCATTAGTTAACACCTTCTCCCTATCTTCAGGGAGGGTAAACCTTGCCATAAAACAACCATAACCAACATCAAGTAGTTCAAAGCTTCCAGCAAGTTTCCACGCTTTCCCCAGTCTTTCACGAAGAGCCATGAAGCCTACCCTAATACCGAGCGGTTTGAGAATCAAGGTGTCCGTCCAGGAGGCATAGAGTTCCTCCAATACAGACGGATGGAAACTGATCCGAGGGCAGCGGGCATGCGTTCCCGAACGATCGATGGAAGCCAACTTAGATTGAAGCAAATCCGGTTCAGACTCATGCAACGGCAGGGGCTGAGCATCCTCAGGAACACTCATGACAGCATCCCTGAAGGAGCGAGAAGCTTTCGGGGAAGACACTGGAGGATCAGGTAAAGAGGACGGAGGTTCCGGCGTGGGAGAAACCATGACAACAGAATCTAAAATAACCAAAAAAAAATAGTTTATTTATAATCGGAAATCGAAATCGGAAATCGAAAAGGAATTGCAGATCTAAAGAATCAAATTTGAGCGCGTCGGCAGTCGACCTGAAATGGAAAAATTGAGATAAAATACCTTCAAAAGTTTTCTTCAAAATATCAACAAAAATGGATGGAATCATTTTTATTATATTCCTTTCTTTTCTATAATTCTTTTTAAAAATTTTATTTAATATTATATATCCTTGAAAAATCCACGAACAAGAGTACTAGACCTAGTACATGACAATAACAGTTAAAAATAGAAGCGACGAATGTGAGTTTATGTAACTGTTTGGGAGAGAACAAATTCAATAACAGATAGCGAATATGTTCAATAACAGATAGCGAACTGTGGGGTGAGTTGTATTTACTTTTTAGTAGTCCTACCTCACTATTTCCTCCGATAAAAAATACTTCATCTCATTTAATCTTAGCATTAAATTAATACACTTATTTAACTATTATTCGGTTAATTCTATTAATTTCATCTCATTTTATACATTTATTTTTTTTTGCTGAACAGCCTATGCATGCTAGGAAATAGGTGGTGAGAGCTCATGCTACACAATTACAAATGAGAATAAAAGGGAGGGATAGGGGGCGGTGGGGAATCGAATCTCCAATATTCTATTGGAAGTCGAGGGACTTAACCACTTGGACTAAGTACTCATCCCCCATCTCATTTTAATTTTGAACATTCTTCATCAATTAACCTTGACATAATATCATTATAGTTATATATAAAGATATAATTAAATATATTTTTATAATTTCATCTAATAGTTTTAGAAATATATATTATATATCTTTTAATTATTTGTATAATGTAGTACTCCATCTGTCTCATTTATTATATCTCATTTTGACTTTTGATACTATTCAGTGATCAAATTTGACCTAATATTATTACAATTATATGAATAAAAAAATATAATCAAGTTCTGTGTTATTAGATTCGTCTAAGTATATGAAGTATATTTTATATAAATTTTACTTAATACACATTTGATGATGGTAATGGTTAAACAAAAGTATTGGATTGTTTACCTAAAAATTTTGAGATATAAAATATTGGATTGTTTTTCAATTTTTTTTTGTATTTTTTAATTAGTTTTTTAAAATTTTATTATAAATTTTATATAAATAATTAGTTTGTTAATATGTGTTAATATTTAAGTTGTTTTGTTGATTTGAATTGAAGAATCTATATGTACTAGTTTGGTTGGGAGTATATGTTTGAACATCATCATAATTTAATAGACTACTAAAATTATTTTACTTTTAGTAATGCAATATTGATGTTTAGTAAATGCTAAGAGCAAATGATAGTTGTTTTACAGCATGTAAATAATAAGGGATAAATAATTGAATATTTTCTGAAATAGTTAGTGTTTCAAACATTCTATAAAATTATTCCGTGAAGTTCTACTTTGCCACTCTTAGTTTGAGCTTATATTGTGTATGCGTAGTGATGGAAATAGGCCAGACCAAGCTTTGATTTTAAACACCTAAGCCTACTTTAATTTTCTAAGGTCTGAATCTAGTCTATACTTTTGATAGGCCTACATTATAGGTCTAAACTGGTCTATTTATATAAATAGTATAAATAGGCCACACTTTAAGTCTTTTACAAATAAATCATGTTAATTTTTTTTTCATACGTATGTCACAATATAACATAATTACATATTTGAAAAAAAACTTTTAATAGTTTAAAAACTTATGTAAGATCAAATTAATTGTTTCTTCTATATAAACTAATAATAATAATACGAAATATTCTTATACAATAAACATACTAATAGGTCATTTATAAAGTTTGATTTAAATATATTAAGCTAAATAGACTTTCAAAATTACCTGAGCCTAGCATTTGTATAAAAAAAGGCTTGCCCTGGCACCTGGCTTCACCTGAAGGCTAGATCGTAGGTGATGTCGGGTAGCATGACTTATTCCAACCTTTAAGTATGGGCTAAGATTATTATGAAGCTAATTATATATAAGGATAGTTTAATTGTTTTAAGTGGTAAAAATATGTTAAATAATTCAATATTATTTTATGTTGAAAAAAAGAAATACTTAATGAAATAGATGTAGATTAAATTATGATTTTTTCCAAGAAATGTATGTATAATTTTTTTTCAAAAATTCGCACACCCTCACTTCAAATCCTGGAATTGCCACTGGATAGAGGGAGTAACTATTAACCAAATATATTGCATTGCATATTCAAAAATTTGTGACCAAAATAATACAACAGTAATGTAAAATTAACGTATGCTAAAATAAAATTTATTATATAGAATAAAATTTAATTAGAAAAAAAATGAACACTATTGAAAATGGAAAGAAAATAGCAGTATTTTGTTTTGTTATTGCCATGGCACGACGAAGGCAGTGATGTCAATAAGGCATCACTCATTTCTGCGTACTCCCTCCGTCCCACGAAATTTGGCCACTATTCCTTTTTGGGGTGTCCCACGAAATTTGGTCACTTTCCATTTTTAGATAAATTAAAATAATACAAGTTTGATTAGAATTTTAATTATTCTCAAATCACATTAAAAGTGTTCACTTGGACTATTCTGCACAAATTCAAATGCACTTTTATATTTTTACATAAAGTCCCTAGCATTTCTTTAATCCTTAATATTCGAAATTGGTACAAATAAAAATTGTATAAAATATATATTATGAAACTACACGATTAGACGATTCTAACAAGATCACACTTGAATATTTTTCTCTAATTGTATCATTACATAATATTAAGTCAAAGTTAAACAATAATCAGTATCAAAATTCATTAGAATCTTAAACACGAAATGTCTACACTACTTTAACTACTAAACCCCACTACCTAAATTACCGTGTCCAAAAGAAAGTAGACACATTTCGCGTGACGGAGGGAGTACTGTATATGGACCTGCTGCAACTTACATATATATGGACCTCTTTTCACTTTGTACGCTACCCAACTCCATAATACTAATAGTTTACGGTGGTAATGAGTCTGAGTCTAGATCAAGTAGTAGGATATTCGAATTTGTTTCTTTACATTATTTAGACTTGTATAGCTTAAGTATTTTTTTCGATTAATTGAGTCGAGCAGTCGAATTACTCGAGCTCGATTATTTTACCTTTTTCTTTTGTTATTTTCGAGCTCGAGCTTGAATTCAAATACTCAAATTTATTGAGCATTTTTTTTTCTTTTTATATTCTCCTTTTAAATATGTAAAGATCTAGAAAAAACGAGTCAAGTACTAGTATTAAGTAAAGTTATTTTGACAAACTGATTCACGTAATAGTATTTTTTTGGGCTTATATCGGATATCTCCAAACTATATTTAATCCAAATCTAATCTCGAAGATTTAGTGGAAATTAATAGTATTGAAACTTTAAAATTTTCTAGTAAAATTATTTCTTTCTAGATTATCACCATAGGTCCATCATTGTTTATTTTATCACAACTCCGCGCTGTCGTCACCCACTAAATATCAGAAGCTCTTTTCTTCCGTTCACAAATAAAATATAAAATAATGTACTTCCCTAGATATCGGTTATGAATCATAAGTTCAGAACAATGATTGTTCATAACTTTTATGTATACTCTCGGGATCCGTAAGCCTAAAAAATTCATTTCTATTATACTCCGGCTGCTTCGTTTGGTAAATAAATAGATTTTAGAGTTTAGAGTTTAGTTTCAAATATTAGAGTTTGGCTTCAGAGATTAGAGTTCCCGAAACCACAATTTGTGGAGAAAATCAGCGATTCCAAATCTTGTATTTCCGGAAAAACAAACAGATATGAATCTCTTAGAGTTGGGAATGAGCTTTTAGCGTTTGGATCGCTTATTCCAAACGGGGCCTCCATAATTTAGATAATACTTCGTGTATTTCACTCTTTAAATTTTACATCACAATTATTAAATTTAATTCCCTGTTCTCCCCGAGATGGCAGTCCTTTTTCTCTCTTTTTATTTTAAGATACCCCCATCTGGTCTTAGTTATTTTTTTAGAAACTAAAAAATATTTTAAAATAATTATAATTCTACATATTTATATCATAAATTTTCCAATATTATTCTTATAGTTTAATAATTATTATTTATAGAATTGTAAAATCTCTCTTTATTCTAATTCCACCTTTTTATAAAATAAGAGTAAAAGTGTAAAATTGATAAGTAAATAATAACTTTTCTTCATATGTTTTGTGCTGGAACGACATCAATAAAAGAAGGGAGGGAGTAAAATATTTCGTCCCTGCCTATCGCATAAATTCAAGAACTATTGACATACTTGGTTAAATTAAATTAGCAATGGTGGTCCTGTTTAAATGTAACATTGCCACATTGGCAAGTGGGGAAATAGAAGCACGAGTGTGCTTCATTTCGTGGATATGTGCATTTTTTTTTTTTTTTTTTTTTAACTTTAAATAGGGGTAAGTGATTTGTTTTTATATTACTATCAATATACAAGTAGGAAATTATACAGTGTAGTAGTAACAATTTTGTAACAATAAATTCCGTACAAAACAAAAGTAGTCGTACTTATGTTGTGATTATTATCAGAATATAAGTATAGTGAAAAGCTGGCCGTGTGTTTACGCTGGCAATTTCTTCGCCCGCTGTGTTTGAACTTTGACGGTTGCGTTTGTCCTCAGAGGTCAGAGAGCTGAGGGCCACCACACTGCCTCTTCCCAATCATATACGATTCGAGCTCCATTTCGCGACCCAATCCACGCTCCAACAGCCGCCAATCCATCCGTCCGTCCGCGACTCGAGTATATCCATTTGCTCGCTCTTTTGCAGTTATCGTAAATTCAGAATCTCCCACGTTTTTGCGCTTTTAGCGATCAAATAGTGAGCCAACTTGGATTCTTGCACACAATCACAGGTTTCAGGTGTGTGTCTATGTATTATTACGTTTGTTATTGGTAGTGTTGTACTGTTGTGGCTTGTGAGTGTTTTTAATTTTGTGGATGTGGAAATTCCTCATGTTTTATTTGGTTATTTCTTCAATTTTGCTGGATTCCGTTGATCCTCGTTAATTTTGTTGTCACTTATGTTGCAATGGGTTCGTCGGCGTCGGATTTGGTAATATTGAGCTCCTTTTTTTTGTTGTTGTGTGCGTGTGTGTGTTCTTCCTTTTTTTGGAGTAGGGGTGGGTTTCCGGAAGAGTTGGATGAATTTGTTTTCAATTTGAGATTGGGGAAATGAGTTTGGTTGAAATTTTGGATGGCTTATTCCTTGAGTTCGATTTATTTCTGGATTTGCTGCTTGCTTAATTGAAGTGGGGTGGAAAAGGGTATGCTATAATTAGTGGTGGTGCATTTCCTTCTCCCATTGGATTTTTAGGAATTCATTTCGTGTCTTAGGGATTCCTATTCAGGGGAAATCCCTTTGCTCTTCTAATTTTGGGTTTAATTGCCACACATAGGAATTTCTACTTTATGAAGCTGTCAAATGTGAATTGATAAACACAAAAAGGTAGAGACGTGAATGGACTTCTGGGGTTCTAACTTTTGGCACCGACAGTGTTAAAATTTGCAGATCTCTATTGTGTATGTATAAGTACTTATCTGATGCTTAAAAGGTTATCAAATTATGATGGTACGTAAGTTGTCCCCCTCATCTGACCAAGGAACACGCATGTGCAGGAAATTCTGATCAGACTGCTCAACTCTAAGTTCACGTCCTTGCTGGATAATAACCGCGGATGAGTCAACCCAAAGTTAAGCGTAGAATTGGGAAGTATGAGGTTGGGAGGACCATCGGTGAGGGCACTTTTGCAAAAGTAAAATTTGCTAGAAATTCAGAGAATGGACAGCCTGTGGCAATCAAGATTCTTGATAAGGAGAAGGTTCTTAAGCACAAAATGGCTGAACAGGTTAATCCTGCTTTTATTTGAATAGATTCACAAGTGATATCCTCGACTGGATTCTATTGAATTGCAGCAATGAATCTAGAAGAGGGTGTGTAACTGTCTATGGTGCCTTTTTTTTAGTGTATCTTGTCTGTTATATTTAGTGGTCTTTTCATTTAATTCATTATTGGCTGCATGAACTCCTTGTATGGTTTGAATTTTCAGATTCGGAGGGAGATTGCTACCATGAAATTGATCAAACATCCCAATGTCATCCGATTGTATGAGGTTTCATCTCTCTTTCCTCTCTCTTTAATCGTACTTTACTTCATCTTTTCAACCTGAGATCTCTGGGATTCTATGCAAGAGGCACGTGTCTTTCAAGCCTATGACTATTTATTTATTTAATCCATGGTTACCATGAAAAAACAAATTATTAAATTCTTGCAGTTTGATTTTTCTACTGCTTGCCTGCACATCTGACGAAATTTTTCTTTAGGTGATGGCTAGCAAGAGCAAGATATTTATTGTTTTGGAATATGTCACTGGGGGAGAGCTCTTTGACAAAATTGTAAGATTTGAACTTATTCCCCAAACAATCATCGATGTTCAACTTTCTTAATATCATATGGGTCATGGTTGTTCATTAAATTCTTTTCAATGTATAATAAAATCAGTTTTTATAGACTTTATGTTTCTGAAATGATGACTTGCGACTGTGAAGGTAAATCATGGAAGGATGCGAGAGGACGAAGCAAGAACGTATTTTCAGCAGCTTATTAATGCTGTTGATTATTGCCATAGCAGAGGAGTCTTCCATAGAGATCTAAAGGTAATTCATGTGGGTTCTGTACTGTTCATAAATACTTCAATTTTGCTTGCCGGTTAAAACCTTTTGTATAATTGTTTTTATTGTTGCAGCCAGAAAACTTGCTACTGGATGCTGCTGGAAACCTCAAAGTTTCTGATTTTGGGTTAAGTGCATTGTCTCAACAAGTCAGGGTATATACCACAATCTACAAGAGAGCTTTGTCGCTTAACAACTTGCAAGCTCCATTAGTTTTCTTTTATAGTTTTGAACCTTTTAAGCTCTGATTTAAACATGAAATTGAATATGGTTCTTGTTTTGTGCTATACTCATCCATGTGATTACTTTTAAAGAAGTTTCGGGGCCAGTTTTGCATTTATCAGTATGCGCTGAAATGGTAGAGTAGACAAGGCAATTGTTTTATCTGATCTTTGCATGGATATTATATTTATCAATCTCCATTTCCAGTTTGTTCCCTCTATTGGAAACGGGTGAATGGGTTGAATTACTGTGTCATCCGGCAGTTTATCTACATATTTTATATTAATTGCTCCGACACCAATCAAAGTGAACTTTCATGAAATTTATTCTGCAGGATGATGGTTTGTTGCATACTGCCTGTGGAACTCCTAACTACGTCGCTCCTGAGGTATGCAGCTTTATTCTACTTCTCTGAGTGCCTCTTTCTTCCTCCATGGTCTGATCAAATTTGCCGTAGGTCCTCGATGATCAAGGCTATGATGGATCAACTGCAGACTTGTGGTCGTGTGGGGTCATACTTTTTGTATTGCTTGCAGGTTACTTGCCTTTCGATGACTGTAATATTATGAACCTATATAGAAAAGTGAGCATCCCCACAAAAATGTGTTAAGATCACCAGTTACACTGGTTCTGTTTTCATGTCTTCGGAATTTCACCTTTTCCTCATGTAAAACTTTTAGATATCTGTTGCTGAGTTCACTTGTCCCCCTTGGCTTTCCTTTGATGCCATGAAACTCATTGCTAGGATGCTCGACCCAAATCCTTTGACAGTAAGTGTGGGGAATCAATTTCACATGTTGATTATGATATCAACTATTGAATCTATGTTCTTGTAACGTTATATATTGTTTTATGTATAATTTGCAGCGCATAACGATGCCGGAAGTTTTGAAGGACAAGTGGTTTAGTAAAGGCTACAAACCTCCTGTATTTGATGAAAAAGAAGATGGAAATTGGGATGATGTGGATGCAGTGTTTAATGATTCTGAGGTTAGCATGTCAAGCTTGTATGCTGAATTAATCAACACTTGACCTGTGAAAAATGTCTCATAATTTCTTATCAACAGGAATATCAGGTGACTAAAAAAAAGGAAGATCAACCAACTGCGATGAATGCCTTTGAGCTAATTTCGATGTCACGAGGTCTCAATCTTGAGAATCTATTTGACTCAGAGAAGGTCCGAACTTGTCTTGATTTTCACACTTAAGATATACCCCCATTGAAAATTTCAATTGAAATATTCTATATTTGGTGTAACAATGTCAACAGGGATACAAGAGAGAAACAAGGTTTACTTCTAAATGCCCTGCCAATGAAATAATTAAGAAGATTGAACAAGCTGCAAAACCTCTTGGTTTTGACGTGCACAAGCAGAATTACAAGGTACAAAATAATTTTCATTGCAATAGAGCAGCCAAAATGTAGTGTTGAAACTCGAGTGAAAATCTTGGTAATCCTTCTGTTCCTCTACTTTTCCTAGATGAGACTCAAAAATTCAAAAGCTGGACGAAAGGGGAATCTTAATGTTGCCACTGAGGTATGCTATTATGTTTTCAAGAAAACTATTTCTCTGCATTTCTTGCTTCAATGAAGAATTGAATGTTCGTGCACACATACTCTAACACCCCTAATTATCCACATTTATGCGTGTAACGTTGAGGATTATAACATGTGCATGATTCAGGTTTTTCAGGTTGCTCCTTCTTTGCACATGATAGAGATTAAAAAAGCAAAGGGCGATACTCTGGAATTTAACAAGGTAAACTTATTTGGGCAAAAATTCTTTATATTCCACATTACTGCATATAGTGGGACATGATTTCTATCCCTAATTTCTCTCTCTCTCTCTCTCCCCAATTAGATTTTGCCGCAAGTGTAAAAATCTATACAATAAAATTTTAACAACTCTAAGGATTATATTGTAAAGTGTAAACACACATATGTGATTGGATGGGATAATGTGACATGGAGAATCCCAGGGGTCTGTCCATTTTGTGCCCATGTTCGTAAGAATCGCATGAGTGTTGTATATGTTAATATTCTCTAAATAATCATCTCTTGCTGTGCAGTTCTATGAGAACCTGTCATCCTGTCTCCAAGATGTGGTTTGGAAAACCGAAGAGGAAATGCAAGATGTGTAGTAGTAGGGACACAATCTAAAGAAACATAATATAGAGTGTAAGTTGTATGGCTGTTGTTAATGCTTCCACTCACTCCCCCATGAGTGTAAATCTGGTGTTGCTTTCATTCATTCGTTGGTTGGTTTTATTTGTTTTTTTGTCTGGGGACGTTTTTTCCTCCCATGAGGATGATGAGTGTTGTGATCTGAGATTGGAAGATGGTTGTCTGTTGCTGCGTCTTTTGTAAGGAGGTTGGACTGCATAGCTAAGGGACATGTCATTATCTAGTTGAGGGATATAAATAATAGTAGGACCTTTCTGCTGACAGGATTTTTTTTTTCTTGATTTTACTTTATTGGTTGCAAGTGATGGACTTGGGCATTTTCATTTACTCCTGTTACTATTATATGTAGTGCCTTCTCCAGTATGCAATTAATTGCATTGTTGGGAGACATTTGTTCGTTCTATATCATTTCCAAACTAAAGGAACTGTTAACAAAGTTACACTCGTATTTACTATTAGTAAGCAAACATCCTAAGTTAGCTAATGAAAGTCTTGAGATGAACGACTGGTGTTGCGCACTAATCGCCGACTTCACTGCTGATCAACACACGAAGTTTCCTTAATTGTCTTGAAATTGTATTTGTATTTTTTTTTTTTGATCGAGTATTATGTACCGATTTTGGCGGGCAAACTAGCACGGGTAAGTGTTGATATCCCGCATCGGTTAAAATGTGGTCCTCCTACTATCTTATATGGTTGGGAGTAATTTTACTTATTACCAATTGGTTTTAGGTGTGAATCTCCCTCTATTAATCTGTATATGGTATCACAGCTATGGTTGTTTGGGTTGGATAAATTTGATCCTGAATTTGAATTTGATGATTTCAAGATGGATATTTCTACGGTAAGGAAGCTTTAGACGCACTTTTAGAAAAGCTTAAAGGCACGAGAATCATATTTCGTTTCAATGGTTTTAGGAAATTATATTTTTCGGAAAGTTTTTAAGTCACACGTCTTCTTCTTCTCATCAGCTAAATGTTTCTTCTTTTTAGTGAAAATATGTAGCATTATATCCTTGCTATCTTTAAATAATTAAACTAAAACAATAAAGATTAACCAGCATTCAACCAAATTGCAAATTTCTAATTTCTATTTGGTGGCACTTTACAATTAATTTGGCCTATCCGACAATTGATACTCCCTCCCAACTGCTGCTCCAACTAAATTTTGATTCACAATGGACAAGATCTTCTCACTTGCGATCCATGATGACCGACAAAAACAAAACCCAAACCCCCAAAACCCCATATCTACAAAAACGCATATCCCGAATCCAAGCAACAATCAAAACACAAATTACTTCATTTCATAAGAGGGCTGTGTGAAGGTGGATGTGATCATGTGAACATCAATGTTGATGTGATTGTGACTTATGAGAACTCAACGTTTTCACCCGATGCTCTAGCTTGGCTCGCGGCGACGTTTGGAGGGCCTGCAGCTGTTCCAGCTCGGCCAGAACCTCTGCCATCGTTGGACGGTTCTTGGGATCGTTGTAGAGGCACCGTAAAGCGAGGGAGGATGCTGCTTGAGCCCCCTTCTTTGAGTACTCGCCTCTCAACCTTGTGTCCATGATTCTCGAGAACTGCCTCGTGTCCCCGAGATATTGTTTTGCCCAGTCCACCAAGGTGCCCTCTGCTCCACCTATGGACTCATCGCCCATTGCTCGTCGCCCTGAGAGTAGCTCTAGGAGGACGACGCCGAAGCTGTATACGTCGCTCTTTGATGTCAAGTGTCCTGTTGAAGGGCATTCAACAAAATTATACTATTGTTTGCGCTCGAGATGCTTAATTCTATTTTTTTTATTTTTTTTCTTTTCGAAATATTGACTCTATTGCATAATAAAGTATATGGTTTATTACTATGCTTAATTACTCAAAGGGCAAAATTCATTGTGAAGAATGTACCTGAAGCCACATATTCTGGGGCAGCATATCCCATGGTGCCCACAACTCTTGTCGAAACGTGAGTTCCATCTCCAACAGGACCATTTCTTGCAAGGCCAAAATCTGAAAGCTTGGCATGAAATTTCTGAAATGATTCAAGTTGTAGACAATGATATGGCTGGCAAGTGACAAGTATATATATGAATATGTAAAATAAAAAATACTTCATCTTATTTGTTAGAAAAGTCATGTATTGATCTTAATTTTTTTTGGTACACGGTGAGACTATCTTTGTCTAATAAATTATTATGAATTGAATATTTCAATTTTCAAGTGCAACACATTACAAAATGAATACTCTCAGCGACCAAGTAGCTACGAAAAACAAAAACCAAGTTTTCATCATCAGTGTAAGACTTTAGAAGGTATCAATCATCATACAACTAGTTTGAGAATATGCATATACAGAAACCAAGTGTGGCTTTGACAAAAAAAGAAAAAGTCAAGCTAAGCTGCTGAACATACCGAATCAATCAAAATGTTGGAAGCCTTCAAGTCTCGGTAGATTATATTGGCATTTAAACTATGTAAGAAGGACAGTCCTCTTGAAATATCTATCGCGATTTGAAGTCGAGTAGTCCAGGCCATTGGTTGCACTCCTTCTACACAAAGAAAAGGAGAACAAGCAAATGTCAACGTTGATTAAAAAACGAATGTTTGACATAAAAAGTCAGAAGAAGAAAATTTACTCTTAAACAAGTGATTCTCCAAGCTCCCTTTCGGCATGAATTCGTAAACCAGCAGCCGGTTTTTACTTTCCGAGCAAAATCCAATTAGCTTCACCAAATTCTCGTGATGGAGCTGGCCTAAGTATTTAACCTCAGTCTGCGAATTTGGCGTTTAACATTAATAAAAATTGAAATATATTGGAAAAGGAAGATTTTGTTAATCCAGCCTAAGAAAAGATCATTCGGGATCATGAACGTACGAGCCATTCCCTGTGGCCTTGAAAGCTTTGTGCCTTGAGTCTCTTGACAGCCACAACCGTCCCGGTTCCGGGCTTGCTTGATGCCCTAGTGGTCTCATTCACCCAACCCTTGTAGACACACCCGAAGCCTCCCTCACCAACGAGATTGTCGGGACAGAAGTTCTTGGTTGCATTTTTGAGATCGTTGAAGGTAAATGACTTGAGGTTGCTTGAAACTGATATGTCCTTTAGAGATCCAGCAAAAGCATCAGTGGAGACACTCAAGTGTGTGTCCGACTGGTTCGACAAATTCGAGCTCTGTTTGCCACTTCCAGGTGCTACTTTCGCTCCTGGAACGAAAGCATTCCCAATAAATATAAGTTTCTAGACAACAACAAAAGTAAACCATGATTCGAAAATTCAAGAAACAATACTCATTGAGCATAACTGTCCCAATTTGGATGATACCAAGTTTAGTATGGATTAGAAAATGGAAGGGAGCCCCATTTTACTAAGCATAACATAGTCCAAAAAATAGAGGACAATTATTTACCACTTGTAAGTGAATAAAGAGTACACTCTAGTGAGTTCAAATTTCAAATGGCTTTGTACACCAAAACATCAACAAGCATCAAATTAACAAAAATCACCAAATAAACCAGCAAAAGAAAATGATCACACTCAATTTATTGAATTATTCAATAGTCATTCTTAATGTTACAATCATCAAATAATAACTAGAGAAAGAATGATTCCGAGACTTTTAAGAATCATTAAATACTTAGGTCTATCACATTCTAAACTCATTCTGATTCTATTCAGATTCCAATTTCAGTTCAATTCTAACATGTCATATGATACAAGCACTAAAAACTCACATCCCCTAAATTGAACATCCACAAATATTCACAATGAACACAGAATCAAAGCAATAAATCACAATAAAACAGATGCAGGCATAATCAGTACATACCAAAACCCTGACCAGGAGCAGAGAGATCACCCTTGGCAGGGCTCCCCAAGCAAATGCCCATTATTTTCCAAAACTACCTTCTAACAATTCTGAGTTCCAGAAGCAGCAGATGAAACCCAAAACTCAAACCTCAAACCCCAAACCCCAGTTTAACAGACGACAGTTTTGCCAATAAATACCAAGTCTATGGCATAAAGTCAATAATCAGCCAAAATTCATTAAGAAAAGATTATAAACTTAATAAGAAAGAGACTCAATCATTTTGCATAATAATTACAAAATCGAGCTGTAGCTGAGACGCCGATTGATGGGTACCTGTGGAATTTTCTGGATTCAAAATTGGTAGACCAGTCTAAGAAAAGGAGTAGGTAATGGAAAGAAAAAGAAATCCCCTGTCTAAAAATATAAATAAATATAGATAATTTGAAACTTCGAGGAAGAATCGGTTAGAAAAATGATTTAAAAATGGGTTTTCGGAAGTGTGGTTTGTATGATGATATAATAATAGTATTAATGATAGAGTAGAAAAATGTTTGTTTACACTGTTACAGTATGACAGGTTTGAATATTCGAAATCAGAATAGGGAAGATGGGATGGGTTCAATGGTTCTCTCGGATAAAGTTGAAAAATTTGGCAATAGATTTTAGATGTAGAAAGTGATGTAATTGACCCACCAGCTGGGTCTGTAAGGAAGGAAGCTCAGGACTGGAGACGAGTTACGTCTGACAAAGTGGTGTTTGTTTGGTAAGAGCACCACGTCACCGCAGTCAGAAATCAAAATCACGTTGATGTGCGTATTTGGCTTTTAATAAGGCGGTTTGTACAGGAGAGCATCATCCTAATGTTCCGTCACGCTCTTAATTACTACAATTTCCACTGGTTGAGTGTGTCACAACCGTAATTGTACACAATTAGTAGTATATAAATTCTACTACTAGTACTACTTATTTATATAATAAAATGATTATTTTATTAGTTTGTAAAATTATGGGCCCGTTTGGATTGACTTTTGAAAAAAGCAGAAGTCAAAAGTAGAAGTAGAAGCAAAAGTCAAAAGCAAAAGCATGTAATTTTTGTGTTTGGATGGAATGTTTGAAAAGCATCTTTTTCTAAAAAATATGTTTGGATGAGTAAAAATGAAAAGTGCTTTTAGAGTGTGGTAATTACCAAAAATGACATGCTACTTAATATGATAATAAGATATATTTATAGTGTAATTTATATTAAGTAGTGGGGTATTTAAGTCCTTGCACATTTTACGAGGTGCTTTTGGCTTCTGCTTTTGGGAGAAGCACCCCTGGGCTGCTTCTCCCAGAAGCACTTTTTTCGCTTTTCGAGTTGCTTTTGCTTTTTCTTAAAAGCCAAAACAAACATCTAATTTCTACTAAAAGTGCTTTTGGCAGAAGCAAAAGCCAAAAACACCTCCCTAAAAGTCAATCCAAACGGGCTCTATAAACAGCACGCATAACAGTTTTATTGAAAAGTATTCTGATACGTCTCCAACTAGAATAGAAATAAGTATCTCAACACGTTTCCTTATCTCCAAGAGGGGAAATAAATAAATAATATATGTAATGAACATGTTGGTACTCCTAAATTTGCTAAATCAATATACAACAGGTTCACCAAAAAAAGAACATGGATAAGTTAATCTACTTAACAAATTGTGTAACTTCATGACGTTATTTTTAAATTTACATATACTAATATCAAAATTTTCAACCACGCTGATTGAGCATTATTGATGGGAAAAAAGTTAAATATGTATATTTTCTTTTCAAAAAATTCAAATCAGTCATTTTCTATTTTATTACCAAAATAGTGCGCTACAAATACTAATTATATCCAAATCAATCAATTTTCACTAATTATGCCCTAATTACTGACGTGACAAGGGTTTAAATTTAACCCTGACATGTGGACATAATATTAGTCATTTTTTTATATCTTTTGTCAGTGCATTCGTAAACTTTTATTTTGTTCCATTTATTCATTTACCAAAATCAGTCATTTTTATATTAATTGGCCTCCAAACTTTCAAATTATTACATTTCAGACCCAAAATCTTAATTTTTTTATTAGTCCATTTATCAAATAAATGCCCAACATAATTCCGCAAATAAAATTAAACACCAAACCTCATACATTGGGTTTGACTGCCTTGTTACTGGGTCTTCCAAGCTCCGGAATTTCACGGACTCCCTCCAACTACCCGACCGCTACAAATGGTTCATTTGGTTCTGGTTTTCTTCAGCAACAATCAGCACAATCCTACTTTGTTTCCTATCTTAGGACGTAGTAAGGTTTGAGTAAATTATTTAATTTTAATTTTTGGAATGTTATGGATACAAGAATCATTGATTTTATTGAAAAAATATTTAAAATATAAATAAAATATTAAAAAATAGCCTGAATTTTATTGTTCAGGCTTCCTGCATCCATAACCTTCCAAAAAATAAAATTAAATCATTTACCCAAAAATTCAAATTGAATTATTTACTCAAACCTTACTACATCCTAAGGTAGGAAACAAAGTAGGATTGTGCTGATTGTTGCCGAAGGAATCCAGAACCAATGAACCATCGGTGGCAGTCTGGTGGTTAGAGGGAGCGCGTACCCGGAGCTTGGAAGACCCGGTAACAAGGCAGTCAAACCCAATGTATGTATGAGGTTTGGTGCTTAATTTTATTTACGAAAGTATGTTGCGCATTTATTTGATAAATGGACTAATAATAATAAAAATTCAAGGTTCTGGGCTTGAAATGAAATAATTTAAAAGGTTGGAGGCCAATTAATACAAAAATGACTGATTTGGGTAGAAGACTAAATGAAACAAAATAAAAGTTTAGGATTAAATTTGCAAAAGATAAAAGAAAAAATACTAATATATTATGCTCACGTTCAAGTTTAAATTTAAACAATTGCCACATCAGCAATTGGGACATAATTAGTAAAAATGGACTGATTTAACCATAATTAGCATTTGTAGCGGACTGTTTTGATAATAAAAAAAGATTGATTTGGATTTTTAGAAAAGAAAATAGACGTACATAACCTTTTTTCCATTATTCATGTTACTTATAGTACTCTATCCGTTTTTAAAAAATTGAAACACACCCACAATACACACAGATCAATGCACATTTTAAATCATTAATAACTCAAATTCGGTACAAGTAAAAATTCTAAAAATTCCATATTTAAAACGTTACAATTTTTCAAATACACGTGGCCATGTTGGTTGCTGCCCATTTAATCCAGGCAAGCCCCAGCCAGTGCAAAGGCTTTACATTTCGGCCCAATATAATGGGCTTTATATCGGTCCAATAGTTCGTGAAGGCCCAAATATTCTCTCTCTCACAACGAGATCACACGATTCAGATCTCTCTCTCTCTCTCTCTCACACACACACACACAGTCACACTTACAGGTGACAGCAATGAACCTGTGAAGGTCTTGCCACAGGCGAAGCAACAATGGCTATGGCGGCGGGGCCGCGGCGGCGAATCATCCCACTGCTTCTCTTTACTCTTGTTTCCATCTCCTGTCTATTCCTCTTCACTTTCCCCTCCTCCAACCCCAAGCCTCAAATTCCCACCCAATTCCGGCGAATCCCTGGCCCTAACCCCGGCGCTTCCAACTTCACATTCATCATCAAGGTTCTCACCTTCAATCGCCTCCCCTCGCTCTCTCGATGCCTCGAATCGCTGGCGAAAGCGCACTACGACGCCGGCGACCGAGTCCATCTCCATATCTTCATCGACCATTTCGTGATTGCTTCGCAGAATGCGTCGGCGGAAGTGGACGAGAAGCTGAATCTATCCAGGAAGATCCTGGATTTCGCCGATGGATTTGAGTGGAGATTCGGGGAGAAATTGGTGCATTATCGGACTTCCAACGCTGGTCTACAGGCGCAGTGGCTCGAAGCTTGGTGGCCTGGTTCGGATCATGAGTTTGCCTTTGTGGTTGAGGATGATCTCGAGGTTTCACCACTGTATTATAGGTGTGTTCTCTGTCTTGCCTTTTTTTCTCACTCTTTTTGTGTTTGTTTTGTATAATATCTTCACTTTTGCGCTTCAGAATTGGACTTTGGGTGAAATGATGTTCCTTTTATTGGATTATATAGTAACTATAAATGAGATTGAGTTTCAAACAGATAGTTTGTATCGCTGAAGGGAATTAAGATGCATAGGGAATTGAATGCCATCGGAAGTAAAAGCTTGATGCCAAATTTGCATAATGTGCCAGGTTCCTTAAGGCTGTGATCATGAATTATTACTACAATGCATCCAATTTCAATCCTTCGATTTACGGGGCCTCATTACAGCGGCCAAGATTTGTACCAGGTATTCTGACTATTTTTTACTATTTATTATAAACTTTTTTTTACCTCTTTTCATATTCAGTTAATCAGTTCTTCATTTTGCTGTATTGTTAAAATGTGAGTTCATGAAAAAGTTTGAATGGTATGATTCTTTGCCTCTGCCTGGCTAAAGCCATATGGCAGATGTGCTGTATTTTGTGCTATTAAGAGATCGTGGAGTCAACAAGTCATACTTAAAATTTCATACCGTGCGCTGTGGGATTTCGTATTGTTAATGATCTGAACAATTAGAGAAGCAGGGTTACACTTGCGTGAGTTTTAGATGATTTTCGAAGCAATTTAATTAAGTTGCATATGCATTTTCATTGGAAGATTATTCATATAGCTTTGTTTTTATGTGGTTTCATTGCTCGTCTCCTTTGTTCCATATGATTGATGTGAGGCTTAAATTGAGGAAGAAAATAAGGGCACATAGAAATAATATACTTATAGATGTGAATAATATAAGTTTTGTTAATCATCACTAATATGTTTATGGTTAGGTCGACCATATGTTCGCATTCCAGGATTGCTGGTGGACATTTCAACTAATCTAATACTTTAGAAGATAATATTGAAAATGGAATAGCCTAAACTAATAAAGTTGGCAGAGGTGTTTTAGTCACATTAAACTCCAAACCGGTCTTAGTATTCTCCTTAATCCATTTTGCATATGATTTTGTAGACCACTTTTTTATGCTTTAATTGTTTCAAATACGGTCTTCCTAGTTCTATAGTATGCTGCATTTAGTCATACCATATCAAGTGATTGCTTTGGCTTCTGAGTACAGGTAAACATGGAAATAAAATGCAGTTGGATAATGTGGCCCAGGTTTTTTTGTACCAGCTTGTTGGCACGTGGGGGCAGCTTCTCTTTCCTAGGCAATGGAAAGAGTTCCGTTTTTGGTACGACTCACATAAAGCCAAAGGCCTAAAGCCTATGCTTGAAGGAATGGTAACTTTGTGGATTCACTACTTCTCTTTCTACCTTCAATGCTCTGTTCTTCAATTGATGAGGCAAATAACCTAATATGAAATCTTGTCATTTCTAGGTGACAACTGGATGGTACAAAAAAATGGGCGAGAGAATTTGGACTCCATGGTTTATCAAATTCATTCAGTCACGAGGTTACTTCAATATCTACACCAATTTTCCTCAGGAGAGAGCCCTGAGTGTCTCCCACAGGGATGCTGGTGTGAACTACGGGAAAACGGCTGGGCCAGATTCTAATGTACTAGATGAAAATTCCATCAATTCCAAATTTTTGGAACTGCCCCCTTTGAATAGCCTCAATTGGTATGACTTCTGTTTTACAGAAGTGTTTACAGATAGAATCATGAGGAGTTCAAATGACCTTGAATCTGTGGTTCAATCCGTGCAGAGAAATAACTCTGTTGTTCTAGTGAGTCTTTACAGAGTGCCGGAGATAGTTGTCAGAAATATGCTCTGCCACTTTGAAAGGCTGAATATCCGTAACTATATCTTCTTAGGACCGGCATCAGATTTGCTTCTTGATCTTGCTCGGAGGGGGCACCCTGTGATTGATGGAAGCAGGTTTTCTGATGTTGTCCACCTAGCCAAGTCTGTCAATTTTCAGGATTCATCTTTGGAGCTGATGAAAGAGATTTTAGTGGAGGTATACGTGACTAGAAAAAGTTTGGAACTCGGTTATAATACATGGTTGCTAGATGGCAACACACTTCCTAATACCCTTGATTCATTTTTCGATTCCTTTGGCGACTCAAATGTGTTTTATATTGGGAAAAAAACTAGACTTCTCTTTGTCAGGAGCTCATCCCAAACACTGAAAGCTCTGCCTGAGGATTTTGCTTATAGTGTCCTAACATTAGCGGACACATTAAGAAGGGAATCCATTCCACATGATTGCATAGTTTTTTCCGTGGTTGCGAAATTGCTGGAGAACCAAAAAGTCAAATTTCGTAACCTAGACGATATGCAGCTTGGTTTGGACATTGCTAGTGTCCCTGCCAACCCAACTTCATCGCGTACCAAGAATGGTTTTGTTTTCTGGTCTTCTGGCTCCGAGTTGGATGTAATTCAGAAGCAACTTTCACTTTTAGATTTGTGGGTTGTCGATGGCGATTCTTCCTGTACTGCTGTCATTTGTCATCAGTCGTAGTTCTTATTTGGGAATGGCGCCTTTCTTCTGCTTCAATGCATTTGCACTGTGCAGATTTCATTTTTACATTAATGTGCACAAATCTTGCAAAGGTCAATGCAGTGGGCTGTTCCAATGTGTTGATTTTTATGGCCATTGTGGTGCTTTTGGTGAGAATATGCCATTGGAAGCTACTATATATATAGTCTTCGGCAGTTAGTCCTAGTTGAGATGTACAGACGAGAACAGAGATAATAGACTTGGTTCTGTGGCTTCACAACACAAGGGGCACACTCCTCAATCTCAGGGGAGTTCACAGAAAATACTTGCTAAATCCGCATGTGTTTATTTGTTGAAGGAAACACCGTGGTTTAGTAATTATGCTGTTAATTACTTCAAGACTTGGGTGCACTATGAGGCCGTGTGGAGTGTTGAGACATTTGCATGCACATATTTTGGGTGTTTTTCGTAAGCACCTCTTGGCATCATCCGCTGCTGTTTTCTGGCTTGACAATGATTTGATATCTGTGTAGTTTTCTTGTTCTATTATACTACCTCCGTTCCTTTTTAAATGGCACATTTTGACTTTTGTCACTGTTCATTAAGTAGTTTTGACTCGACTTTTTAATACAATTATATAAGATAAAATATAGTCAAGTGAGATCTTGTTGGATTCGTCTAATCGCATAGATTTAGAATATCAAATTTTCATAATTTTTACTTGTATGAAATTTGAGTTATTACGGATTAAAAACGTGTATTGGATTGCGTGAAATGTGGGTCCGTAGCATTTATTTAGGAACGGAGGAAGTACATACACGAGTTGTCTTTTAATTGAATTGTGTATAAACTTTGTAGTATTTCCTATTTCTTCTCCGATATCAGGTGTCCAATACAGCAGCATTCTCTGCTCTCAAGTCTTCAACATACAAGGATTTATCGAGTTTTATACTTTTATGTATATTTCGCAAATCTTTTGTCGATAACATTCTAGGGGAGTTGTTTGTTTATAACATAAAACATTCAGTATAGCTCAAATATTAGTATTTTATTAGAACTCCAATTCAATGGTATTAGGATAAGTTGAAAAGAAACAAATAGTAATTCGAATGATGAGCATTCAAGTAGATAATGACATGGCGCCACAATTCAGATCAAACATGTCTCCAGCAACAAAACTATATTGTGGTTGGGCGTGATCCTGCACCCAACTACAGCCAGGATTCTTCTTCAATCCTCTCTGTCTCATCAGATTTCTCACCATACCTGCCTCGTCCCGCCTCCCTAAATCCGTGTACATGTTTGCCAGCACTACATAATGACCAGGCTGGTCCGACTTCAACTCCAGAAGCCGTTCAGCAGCCCAGCAGCCTACCTCAATGTTCCCATGGACCCGGCTTGCCCCCAGCAAGGCACCCCATACTTTGGCACCGGGCTCTCCCGGGATACACCGGATAAGATCCACGGCCTCCTGCATAAGACCGGACCGGCCTAGAAGGTCTACCATGCAAGCGTAGTGCATCTCCAAGGGCTGTACATTCTGTGCTAGCATACGGTTGAAGTAGTGCTTTCCCTTCTCCACCAACCCACCGTGGCTGCAACAAGACAACACGGCTATGTAAGAAATCGAATCATGTTCTACACCGTCTGATTTCATGGCGTCAAAGAGATCAATCGCAGTGTTGAATTCGCCAATCATTCCAAATGCTAAAATCATGGTATTCCACGTTGCGCTGTCCTTTTTGTGGATCCGGATCCGTGTGAATATGTTCATGGCGGCGTTGATTTGTCCACATTTAGCATAAAAGTTGAGGAGGGAGTTGGCAACTAAAGGATGCTCATGGAATGACCTCCTCAACGCCATTGCATGTACTTGCTTCCCTTCTTTGATCGCGTTCATTCTTGTGCACGCGGATATGACTCCCATATAGGAAACGGCGTCATGGATCAAGCCTAAGGCTTCCATTTCCTTAAACAAGGTAATCGAATTCGAGCAGTCCTCCATCTCAGAATAGCTGGTTATGAGTATATTGTATGATACCTCATCTTTTGCTGAAACAATGAACATAGCTTCCGCAAGATCCAGCCGTCCACATTTCACATACATGTCCATTAAAGCGTTGGACACAAATAAATCCGATGTGAAGCATGATTTAATTGACACGGCGTGTATTTCCATCCCATTACAGAGGAACCCCAATCTTGCACAAGCGGGAAGAACATTGGTGACGGTAATGGAATTAAGGGTTTCGCCATGTGCTTGCATCTCCCTAACAAGATCCAAGGCTTCCAATTCATGCCCATTTTGAGCCACATTACCAATCATCGTATTCCACCCGACAATGCTCCTCTTCGTCTCCATCTTACCAAACAAGTATGAAGCTTGTGCAAACCGTCCCGATTTCCCGTACATATCCATCAACGCATTGGCAACAAAATCATCTGAATCCATCCCCATCCTCACGCTATAACCGTGAACTTCTTTCCCCTTACCGAACATATTCAGTTCCAACAATGTTCGTAACACGGTGGCAATAGTCACTGTATTAACTCCAACTTGATCCCTCACCATCGCCCTGAAACAACCAAATGCATCTTCATCACAATCATTACATGAAAAACCACCGATGATTGAATTCCAAGAAACGTCATTCCTCTCATTCATTTCGTCGAACACTCTCTTCATAGTACTGACGTCTCCACATTTTCCATACGCATCGACCAATCCATTCCCGACTTTTATCTCATTGCACAAACCGACCTTGAAGACATAACTATGAATCGAACCAACCAAATTCCCATCCTCAAGCGCAGCGCACACATGGAGGATTGTAACAATAGTGACCACATCCGGCACAAATCCAGATAAAATCATGTCCTTGAACAAGCGTATTGATTCTAGAGGACTTCCTTTATCCGAAGAAACCCGAATACATGTGTTCCAAGTGACGGAATCCCGTACGGGCATTTCATCGAACACCCTGCGGGCACTGACTAAATCCCCGCAGCTGCCGTAGAACAAAAGTAGGGTATTGTTGACGAACACGTCGCCGTCGAATCCAGCCTTGATCAGCCGGCCGTGCACTTCCAAGCCTTTGTGGAGATCGGAACAAGTGGCGCAGAGTTTGAGGGCGAAGGGGAAAGTGTAATCATCGGGGCGGAAGCGCGGATCCCTGAGCAAATCGTTGTAGGATGAAATACCCAAATGTACTGCGGTTTTGTGATGCGAGAGCAACCCGCAGGCGCGGAGGAAGGTGTTGTGGAGGAAAGCGGAGCGGGCGTGGGGGAGACTGTTCTGGAAGATGGAATGGGGAATGAAAGGGTGGGAATGATTGGCGGCGTAGGAGAGGATGAGGGCAGCGGCGATGGAGACGCTGGAGGGGAGGAGGCCATGGGTAATGCCGAGGGCTTGGGCTTGCTTGGTAGCGGAGAGGGATTGGGCGGCAGCGCAGAGGTGTAGAACGTCGATTGCCGTTGAGAGCGGGCGGAGACAAAAGGCGGCGGGAGAAGCTAGACGGAGGAGATGGGCATGGTGGACCATAAGATGTTCCCGACAAAGGGTTCGATTCCTGTATTTTGCTTTTTTTATACTTACTCCATTCCATTTCCATATACCTATTCTTCTTTATCAATTTTTTTCAGAAGCGGCCCAAAAGCTGGATCCCCATTTTAAGGCCCAAAGAATACATTCATTTGGCCCAAAAGAATTAGCTTATAAATTCGAGTCCGTAGAAATGCTTTGAAGCTGTGGCCGGTGGGAGTGTGGGGGGGTGCACAGTGGAGTGGGGAAAGGAATGGAAGGAGGTGAAAGGGAAGACGACGATGATATTGTTTGCATCGATCAATCTTTCTTCCTCAATGACGAGTACTCTACCACCTTCCTTTACGAACTCTATTGAATTATTCTATGCTTTTCCTTTTCTATTTTGGAAGTTTTGATTTTTGCTGCTGGCTGCTGTTTGTAGCTATCGATTGACGAGGTTTGAGTATGGATCGCAAGTTCTCGAGCTCTATTGTCTCCAGTCTGCTTCGAGTGAGATTTTCTGATTTTCATTCCTATTTTTTGTGCTGCATTTTCATCATTGTGATTGGAGAAGCAGTATTCCGTTTTTAATTTGCTTTTTCTGTTTGCTAGGGCTTAATGCTTTAGTTTTGATAAGTTAGCTGAGTGATGCCGTGTGGTTGTTTTATTTCTGTGACTTAATAGAGTTTTATTTATATGTGTTGCTGGAAAATGATTTGATGCATTATTCCGGATTTCCGGTGGTAGCGAAGACCGAAGAGTTAAGGAGCTGAACGTTAGGGATTGATGATTCTATGGATGGTGTTTTGTGGCTTTTTTTGGTGTTCGTATTTTATATGTTCTCGCTGATGATGGTTTCTGATCATATTTGTGGCAGCTGATTTTGACTTGACGGGGCAGATGGTGTGGCCTGGAGCAGAGCTTATGAATGATTATCTATCCAAACATAGTGATATGCTGCGGGGGTGTTCTATTATTGAGCTTGGCTCTGGTGTTGGTTAGTGTTAAATTTTGAGTTCCCTCGTAGTATATTTAAACCAAATTGTTTGTTGCAGGGTTCTAAAATTTAGAATGAAATGTAGAATGTGTCCTTGAAGAAGATAAGTCATTGTTATGGGTTGAATTGAGTACTAGAAAAGAAATCCATATTCATCAGATGGTGGAGGCTTCATTAACATAGAACCATACCATTAGATGGCATCTGCTAGAAATTGTAGTTTATTGTTGGAGGACATGCCTAGACATAAAGAAAAAAATCAGAGGCTATGCCTATGTATGTTGAGAAGATAATAACTGACATCAAATTTAAACATATTAATGTAAAATCCTGTTTTGTAGTCTGGAAGTGATGGACCATAAAATGCTCTTTGTGGTTCATTATTACCATTTAAGACTTTATCAACCTGTCTAAGATCAGATATATGGAACCTATGCGAGCTATTATGTTCAATTAGGACTCGTATCAATGTTCTTTTGGATTCCTCCGAAAAGACTTAATTGATTGCTGTCTGATGACTTCATTATGCAGGCATTACTGGGCTACTCTGTAGCAGATTTTGTAGTGAAGTAGTTCTGACAGACCATAACGATGAGGTTCTCAAGGTAGGATTATGTTGAGAAAAGAAATCTTGAATATATATTGAGTGAATATCTTATGCTTTTATACAGACATTTCAATAATACTTCAGATCCTAAGGAGAAATATAGAGCTGCAACATTCTTCACAAGACTCCCTCTGCCGTGCTCGTAAGTGAACAATCACAGTGCAGGTCCAGAAGTTTTGAAGACATCATTTCTTTCATTTCCTTAGTTTGTTGCAGGTTTGGCAGCTGAGAAACTTGAATGGGGAAGTTCTGAACATTTGAATGGAATATTGCAAGGGCATAAAGAGGGATTTGATATTGTTCTTGGAGCCGATATCTATATCCTATTTTGTTACTATTCATCAATTTCTGATTATTCTGATTTTATCATTTCATTATCCACACTATTCCACACATTCCCTTTCATAGTTATATTGCCTATTGTCTATGTTGCTTTTACATTGAATTGCCTATAGTTCAAATTAATGACCATGGACATGTTATTTGCATCAGCATCTTCAGACGTGAAGCCCCCTACCCTGTGCCGTATCCTATTAAATTACATTGATATTTAATACCTTGAAAAAGAAAGTGAGGATCCTTAATAGTTTTCACGCTTTCAGCAAGCGAGTATTCCTTTGCTCTACCGTACCATCACAAAGCTCCTCCATGCCAGTCGTCACAAAAACTGCAAGTTCATATTAGCTTATGTATCCAGGACAAAAATGTAAAGTTTTATTTCATTTTTTATATGCATTCAAAAATGACATCTTTTAGGATGTTTTTTAAGTATGGACAATTTGTTTCAAATTACTGAACAATTTCAAGATGTATGATCATAGTAATCTCTCTGATTTCTTTTTGCAGAATGGATAATCTTGTAATAAGTGAAGCCTCGCAACAAGGGCTACAAATAAATGAAGTTGCTGGAACCCGCAGAGTCGTTAGAAATCTTGGTGGAGTGATTTATGAGATTACCTGCAGATGAACCACCACAGGAAAAAGGAAGGAAATCTTCTGCGCCAATCAATGAGGAGCTTTAACAAGTTAAATAGAGATTTTCCAAATCAAATGGTTCACTTTGATATGACAGGGCAACATGAAACTGAATTTCAACTCTGATTTTGTATTTGTATGCTATATGGAAGTTTCGTATACTGCTTTTTATTCATAGGGGATATGAGGAAAAATTGTTTGTTATTATAGAGTAACTGTGATGAGGGTCGAGACCCGTACGGTGAAAAAGAAACATGATATGTGATGTTTCCACAGTTGGCTTCATCGCATCTTTGCTCTTGCAAACATCACTCCTGCCAATAAGCCTGGAAGAGGGAAAGACTGGTAAGAGCAGGTTGTGGTTTCCTGATATGGATAGTGAATGAAATTTGGCTTGAAGAAAACAATCCTACCAAAAAATATGCTTGCAGAGTTTTCCAGGCTAGTAGGGACTTGGAAGAGGAGAATGCCGGCAACAGAAAGGGGGATCTTGTTTAGTGACCCTACAAGGCTGCAATTAAAGGATATCTATATAATTAACAGGAAAACACAATAAAAATCAGATATTTGAGCATGCATGGGCTATGCATTTAAAAAAATATGAGACATTGATTTATACGTATGTTGATTACCATGGGGCAGCAATATTCCATGGATTGATTCATCAATTCAGTTTGATTAATTTAAAGGATGGCTTTGTGGATATGCAATTGGATTAAGTTAATTAATCAGTTGAGGCCGGAACATGATTAATAGATGAGCAGGGTGGATAAATTATTGTATTCAGCTTCAAACACCAAATTATTCTTGAGTTTCGGCCAAGGGAAATACTCCTATTATTCATCTTTCTTCGTTTGCTTTCTATGAAAACATTTCGCTTGACATATCATATAATACACCCATGTAGAAAGGAAGACTGTTAAATAATAACGTGAAAGTAAAAATTTTGTAGGCCATGATACCTTGCATTGCTCTATACAGATTTTCTTGAAAAAAAAAATGTACCTGTAAGTAGTAGCTCCTGTTTGATGGAGAAACCACATGGAAGTGAAGCTGATGGCTAAACCCAAGAATCCACTGAGTGTCATCACCACCCAGAACCCGGGCGTCCTCAATAGAGGCCTTCACCACAAGCACTTTTCATCAATGTCATATTATAACAATTTTGCAATTGTAACGCATCTTTCGCAGGATTAGTCTTATAATTAGTTGTCTGGGACTTTGGCACTTTAATCTAGCTATTTGTATTTACAAATTGGTTCAGCTACCTTTTATTTTCCATTTACAAATATCAATAATCTATATACATATAAATTTCTCCACAAAAATTCTAATTTCCAAATGTAAATAATTTAATGACGAAACGACAAAAAACCACAAGCCATGAAGCTAATTTTTATGCCATCATTAGAAAGAAATGGCATGCAATGCATTTCCATATACCATCTACCTTAATGCTGTCATTTTGTGCATTTGACCCTTCTCAAAATTAAGTGCTTGGCAATTCAATCCTTTCTATATGGGAAACTCAACTTATCAACAGAAACAATCCAATTTCAGGGGACTAAGGATTGAAACATTAAACAATCTATTATTGTTTATGCAGCCAAGTTCTCATTGTTTCCGAATTCCACTAAAAATCCAATGAACTTTACTCACAAAGCTAAAGGACTTAAATGACTTGACATATGTCAATTGATTCAATTTTGCAACCAAACTACCATTTCATCTCATCTCGCTCTCTTGAAAAATGGGGAATATGTTGTAAATTTTAATTATGATTCCAAGAAAAATGTGACTAGCCAAGTTATTGCTATCATAAAACGTAAGTGCATGGGTAACAAAACAAATGATATGAATGATAATTATATCTCTAATGGAATTTTCAGACGGGTTTAAAAAATAATACTTACGTTTGTGACAGATAATCGACCTCGTTCAACACAAAGATGAGAAGAATTCCCAGAGGTAGTGAAAGGCTATTGTTTAGCAACACCATTGAGAACTCATTTAAATCTCCAGACTTAGTGACTTGCTTTGCCGTATCCATGAGCCTACGTAACGTCAACTGCATGGTTGCTATTCAATCAATAACTTGGCTGTATAAGAAACAGACTAAAAGCTTAACAAGAATTAGCTTAAAATGTAAACAAAATTTTAGCAGACGAGCAGTGTATACATAATGTTTGGTGATAGAAAAGTGGAATAACATATAGCAACAATGGAACTCAAGATAAAAGTATAAAATGTCCAAGTACTTAAGGGATATGTGTTAGTCTATCTAAAGGAAATTCTGTTGGTGATAAAGATTGTGCAGGAAAGCAAACGATGACAATCGGCCAACAATGGAAACCCTACATGTAGAAAAGCAAACGAGATGATGTCTCAACACAAGTATTAGATGACACAGCTCAGGAGTATTATGCGAAACTGGAATAAAATGATTACTTACAGAATACGATGCTGTCAAGAAACAATTGAAAAACTGCCATGTGTATCCAGTAGCGTGAAATGAGAGATCTGTGAATCCTCCTGATATTGCTGAAGTGATCTGCATAGCATAATTGTACAACTTCAGAGGGAACTAAATCAATTATTTCCAATGCCAACTTTATGATCAACACACACGATAATTATTCAGGACTTTGTCCACCCAGTGATCAATAGACAATTTCCAGTACTACATACAAATATACCTAGTAATTTTGTGTAGATTGAATGGTGATGCCATATGGAAGAAAGGGTTAAGATACTCATAATTTGACCAGAAAACTTATTGCAAACACTTTCCATAAGAAGATAGAAAAGACCCTAACCTTAACAAACTTCAACTATCATAAACAAAAAGCAGGACAAAACAGAGACAACAATCCAAAAAAAAAAAGGAATATGGTCCGAAAAATTCACAATTTACTTGTCGATGGAAATGTATAATTCAAGTTAACTAAAAGTACTTTGGCCGCATGACATACCATTAAGAAAAGTGCCGCCCAGACCCTGGTATCATGGCGCTTGTTGAAGAGATACATTTCACCAACAGCTGTTATCACGTTGGTTACATTCTTTAAAACCGTAACCATTGCAACATTGATGTACTTTAAACTGCAATGAGTGTGGATGTGTGCCATCACCAAGATTTGAAAAGGAAATTTTAGAATATTTGAATGAAGAACTCAGCGGTAATTCACGAAAAACTTAAAATACGGTGGATGTTCTTCCAAACAAAAGATGCGAAAAGGTGCAAAGTGAATGGAAAAGCAAGCAAAAATATGCATTAGACAAGAAGAAAGGCATGTGGACATTAAATAATACAGAAAGAATGCCTTCCCATAGTAGATATCAAACAAATAATGACAGTAATCAAGAATTTTAGATAACACTTTGTTGTGTTAGATATTTTTTGAAGAGAAGAAAACATATCATCACTTTGGAGAGGGTAAAGAAAAGATAACATGGAGTAAGTGATATTGGGACAGATGCAGTGAAAGAAAGTAGTTCAAGTACTGAAGTAACAAGGGCTTTAAAATTTGTTTAACCTATAAATTTTATCTGAGCGGAAACAAGTAGAAGAAAGGAAAAAAAAAGTGATATCGGCAATAATATAAACTTTTCAGTAAAATAAGCAAACAAGGAAAGCATTCAATGAGCAGAATATCTAGTTTAAGGATGATGAATGTTTACGCTTTTTTGAACTTTAGCAACAAACGGTAGACGATCACATACGATGGCTTCTACATGTTGAACAAGAAAGTTATCAACCAAGAACTATATCATGACTTTTATTATCAAGAAAAATGTAACAAAATTGATATATAAAAAAAAAAGACAAGGCGACACACGCATAACAACTCAACATCGTAAAGCCATATCTTCAGATTAAGATTACATAATTTACATAAAAGCAGGATATCAAATAAGCATGACCAGTACCTAAACATACTTGTGACTAGCATCCCCACAAATATTATGTTCACAGGCAGCCAGACCTTGATTAATCTCCACGTGAATGGTTCAGTTGAAATTAAGCCAAGAAAATTCAAAATAGCAACTACTGCTACTGATATAAAATTCTGCAAGTAAAAAGTAAGGTTATGCAGTCTGAAGAACATAGAACATTGCATAAACTAGATAAAGAACTTTCATGTGAGATTCTGTAATGAACAAATTGAGAGTTTAACCTGGTACAGCATCAAAGATATTCCAGCATTAAAGTTGTAACTGGAAAGGACATACTTGTTAACCAGTATCATGCCACAAGAAGAAAAACAATATGCAATTCCAGATAACAAGGCCCGGTTGTTTAATGCCAGGACTCTTTTCCTTCGCACCTCCTTGCCTCTGTCCTTTTCGAACCTCCCGCTTTCTGCATCAGTCTCATCATTAGTCTTCATCCCCAAAGAAGATCTATAGAAAAGCAGCATAAGAATGAAACTATTATTACCAAAATATTTCTAGTAACAGCCATAGGGAGACAGTGCTGCATTCAATTGATACGTCAATTACAAAATAAAGGGGTTTTTTTTTTTTTTTTTTTTTTTTTTTTTTTTTTTTTTTGGAGGGGTGGAGGGGGAATCAAGAACCAACAACTGCAGGACATTTCCAAAATGGAAATCTTATGACTATCTATCTTTAATCTATTGGAAGAATTCAAGTGGAATGTTTGTTTCCTAAAATAATACTACATCACTAGTTATTCAGTTATCAAATGACATTTTAAGCAAACAAAAAACAAAAAATGGTATGAGTTTCACAATTACGAAGCAAGATGCAGATCCAGTTTGATTGCTTACCTTATTTTCTTTTGCATAGCTGCCTTCATATTCCTTTTTCTGAATTCTAAACCCAGAGATCTCCTTTTATGTTCTTTTCAAAGAAAACTCAACAGGAAAATGAAATGTGAAAATCAATATAGGCCTCCTTTGTTAGCATAGCAGACTCCATCATTTGTTGCGGTTGCTTCCTGCTTATATTAGTATATTGTAAAACAGTAAATTAGGGTTAATTCGGACATTTTCAACTCTCTATTCTACATAGTCTGAGTGTATCAATGTTCGAAATATATATTCTTCCAGTATGGTGGGGCCATATGAGGTATGAAGGAGCACAAAACTTGTTTGGACATACATCATGATAAAGTCATTGTTTGGACAGGAAAAAACTATCAAGGCCAAGATATTGTGTTATCCAAAGCCTACTATCTCAGTGTACTAACATCACAACACCAAACAGATTGACCATTAAAATATAGTCTATCTTAAATTTTGATTTTTGGGAATTAATTGCTTGAGGAATTGGGTAGAATTTCTTAAACAGCATCATTTGAATGGAAAACATTACTCCAAGCTTGATCTTTAGGATGGTGTCTTAGGGACGGCAAGACTGGTGAAGTACAATGGCAGAAAAATCTTGAGTTGTGGTGGCAAGACACATAGAGGACACAAAACTTTCGTGTTTATATGATTGTTCATGTAAGAATGTAGCCTCATTCAAAATGTCATTGTAATAGTTCATAGAAAAGCATACCTGCTGAGTATGCATGAGACCTTGACATCACGTTTTTAGGCTTCTTTTTGCCGCTTGGTAAATCAGTATCAAAATCCAAACCAATATAGCTATTCAAGATATGAACACCTAAGTTGGAGGCAAATTGTAATTAAGAACAAAATAAGGAATCGACATGATAAAAATAAGACACCATGCATTAATCCCTACCATGAAGAGAAGTTTTACAGCATAAAATTCCTTTTAGAGAATGCTGCCTTTTGCTTCCAATTATACTAATATCTACTTTGAAATCCAGCGCGAAAGAAAAATCAATCAATTGAATTAAGTTTACCTAAGAGCAACCTCAATCTTCAATCTATAAACGGAACCTACATCCTCCGCACTCTCCCGCGAAACCTGAGCCCAAATAACCAAAAAAGGGGGAAATTCGAACACATAAATAGGAATGCATGCTGCAAGTCGGCAAGTGTCAAATCTTTGGCATGAGATTCAGATGAGCTACTTTGTGTAGAATGGACGTATGTATATGAGTGTAAATATCGCGACGAATCGGCGAATTCAAAACGACGCAAGCTCAACGATAACTTTAATACTGGAAATTCTTGTATTTATACCTTCTTCATACGTCGTCGTCCCCGTCCCCCCGCTTAATTTAACAGGTTGTTTTTGCCCTTTAAAGAAAACTTTCCCTACACGAGAAAAAATAAAATTTAAAAATGGTGGAAAATGATGCCCGATTCCACATAATCACAGATGCTTACGTTGCAATTTGGCCCAAAATGTTGGCTTGAAAGTTCATCCTTAAACTCATTTTCATAACTTTAGATCTTTGTTTTTTTTTGTTTTTTTTTTTTGTTTTTTTTGTTTTTTTTTTTAAAAAAAAATACATACACGACCATTCATGATATTCTATTAACTAGATTTAGACAAGTCTTTAGGCCTGATGCTTTTCTTATTTATACACGGAACATAACAAATCAACACGCTGTATGTGTTCTCCGCTTGGCATGAGGCAAGATCCAATTTTTGGGATCGCACAGAATTTATGGTACATTTATTGAATTTAAAGTTTAGTAAAACTTGCAAAAAATGAAAAAAAAAAGTACTGTATTCCCACAATCCCACCGTCATAAGATTCTTTTTTACGTTGGAAAATGCGAAAATTAGTGTGGAAGTCATCCCTTACCCTTAGCTTCCAATTAATAAATGTTTTACTTAAATAATCTTTTTTGCTGCAATTTGAAAGTCAACGCTTATTTTCTTAAGGCCAAAATAACTCACACTCGAAATCGAGTCATTTAAGCTAATTTATGATGATAAAAGTACTACATGCAGGTGATTCATCTATTGAATTAAAATTAATATCACACAATTTACTTTATTTTTATAAATTAGGTAAAACCCGTCTAAACACAAAATCTAAGACACTTTTTTTATAAAAAAAAAAGATTAAGTTTTTACAAAGCCGAATCCTAGACATATATACTGATCACTTCAAATACAATTCTACTTTTATATGGTAATTATAAATGCTACGGACAAACTAAAAATAATTAATCACCAACAACAGTTAGACTTGAGTAGATTGATGCTCTACTCGCTTAAGTAAGATCTCGGGTTCGAGACTTGAGTATGCAAAAAAAATTATTTTGAGAGAGGCGCCCTTAATTGTCCTTAAATGTCCATGCAGATCCTCGAGGGATTAGTCTTGAGTCGAATGTGGCCATCTATCTCCCAAAAGAAAATATTGTGCAAAAGTAATAGCACATACCATCATTCATTGTACAATCCATTTTGTTTTAATTTTTACTATACTGTATTTGATTTTTGGCTCAAAGCCCTAAAATATGATAAGTTTCGAGTGTAGTTCCCTAATAAAAATGCCAATACCACAACCTATAACATGTCTTAACTAGTATTTTAGCTTGGGGCATATTAGTCTTTAGTGCAGACTCAAGAATTGCACAAGTTCTTCATATTATTTCATTTCACCAGTCATCGTTTCAATATTTTAAAACTGTAGAAGAGATTCAAATTTCAAATTTTCAATAGCACATGTTATGTTACAATTCTACACTGCAGTAACAAGAGTCTAAAGTGCAAGATTGATCAAACCTCAGAAAGCAATTATCCAGTGAAGGTCTACAACTAGAAGAAGAAAAAACAACCGAAGCAAGATGGACTCTTCTTCCTCTTCCTCTTCTTCTCCCCGTGCTTCCCCTGTTGCACATTTACAAGCCACCATTAGAAACCACACTCTGCGCGCACAAATTTAAATATAGTAGTATTATTTTATTTTTAGCGTACAATGTACAAATCATATTCAAACACCAAGAGCGAATCCTATTATCCTAGTCGTGTAATAGGGTTTTGACTTCCGCTGAATACAGTAACATCTCATGTAGGGCATCTTGCTAAATTTTGGTTTCTATTAGCAACTCCTACTTTTTAACTTTTATCCAAATGGAACCAAATATTCACATGGCTTTGGTATGTTTGGATCCATGTGCTCCAAATTCAACCCAAGGAGATATGGATCAAAAGGATGCCCTTTTAAGATGGATGCATATAATCCCAGACAACTGTAATGAAATGGAAATGGAAACAAATTCTTACCTCGCCAGCATGAGTGACAGGATAGCTGTCATGAAAGTGTTGCTGCTGATTGAGAAGTTCCCTTTCGCTGCCAAGGCTACGGGGTACTGTTAGTTCGTTCTTGTACTTCTTTCTATTAGCACGAGCTTGAGAGAACACCACTGAATAATTAAGTTGGTCCTTAGCCTTCCCATCCCACGCCCCAAATTGGGGCAGAGACATCAAATTGTTCTAAGCATGCAAGAAAGATGCTATTGTTAGTCATGTGTCTTTCCTTTGAGTAAATCTGTATATGCATATCTTTTTATTTATATATTCGGCTATGAACAATGCAGATAGACAGACAGGGTTGAGCAAATGCTCAGTAGTCAACATCCCTTTGGTTGAGGAGCATGTTGACTAGTGCACATGTATGAATTCAAATAATTAGCAAATGATATCTCTGGTTAGATGTCTTCATCTCTTATATTCATGCAAGATGATAGTCTGCAAAAATGGTAAAGAAAGAGGTTGTTTTGGATGTAGATTGTGAAAACATTTAAGGGAAAAAAGCAAGGAAGGAAATAAATTTCCATCAGACCTGTCTCCTCACAAATGTTTGGGGGGAAAAACTAGGATTTAAACCTGCTCCAAAATCACTGTAGAGACAGCAATGTATCTCCGAGGAATATTGAGAACAAAATGAATCCCAAGTCAATAACCACAGACCATGCATTCATTCATTGAATGTGCCTATTGATCCAAAGGAAGAAAGTGTTGAAAAAATTACAATTCAACCAAATCAAATCGCTCATAATATTTCACTGGCGATTTTGTTTTGCAATTTTGTGGACCCAACTTAAGGAAGGGAAAAAGACTAGCGCAGAGAAAGAACAGTGGAACTGCTGGTATGCTGAATAAATTTGGAATCCTCCAACTACCCAGAATTGAGATATTGAATTCAACACACTTACTTATATTGGCAACTGATGAAAATGAATTGATTTCAGCCATAGTGTTGAAATAGAAGGAAAGCATTCACAGCTTTTAGCAATTGCTGCTAATTTGCCATATTTAGGAACTGACCATAACGGGCGACTCTCATGTTTCATATGGCTATGGCATGTTTTGAATTTTTGATCCATATCCTTGGCCAAGGGGATATGGATCGGAACAGTGCCAGATGTGAGATGTCCTTGCAAAATCAGTTCGGAAGAACAATAACTGAGAATGAAAGGGAAAAGAGTTCTACCATGCCAGCATCAGCGCCATTGTCATGGTGGTGTTGCTGCTCCAGGAGTTCCCTTTCATTGCCAAGGCTACAGGAGACTACTAATTTAATGTTGTGATTATCCTTATCAGCATGAGCTTGTGTGAGCAACATCGGATACGCTCCAGACATCAGGTTGTCATGCTACAAATATATCAAGAATGCTACTGTCAGACCTATATCATTCCTTTGACTATATGTATATGTTTTGAAGCATATATTCAACTATTGATGATGCGAAAAACATAGCAACAACTTAAGAGAAATGAATGTGCACTAGTCAGCATCCCCTTGGTTACAGAGCCCATGACTAACATGAATGAGCCAATGCAAAATGCAAATGATAAGAAAAATAGAGGCCTCTGATTTGTTCCCTTCAGTTGCGGTATTTAGTGATTTTCACAAACCAAATGACAAGTAACCTTTAGGAGCCATGTTTCATGTGTCGCTGTTTTGCATAGTTCTTTTGTCCAACATCTTCAATCTCCAAGTAAAAATGGAGTATAATTTAGTTAAAAATAACTAGAATCTTGAAAAAAAAAATCCAATGGGAGAAAATTATTTCATCTTATCCAACAAAGCAAAATATGCCCTAAATGCTTCATAAGGCTTCGACATGTTTAATCCATGTGACCTGAAATCAACGAAGGGGATATCAATCCAAACAATGCTAGATGCAGGGCAGCCTTTGAAACTCAGCGCATATAATTCTGGAAAACAATAAGTGAGAATGCAAAACAAATCGAATTTTACCATGCCAACATCTCTGCCGTTGTCAGTATGCAGCTGCTGCTCAAGCTGTTCCCTCTCATTGCCAACTCTACGGGGCGCCAGTGGTTTACTCTTGCCACTAGACAGCTGCTGCTCAAGGTGTTCCCTCTCATTGCCAAGGCTACAGGGCGCCAATGGTGCACTCTTGTCATTCTTCCAATTATCAGGAGCTTGTGAGAGCGAGGCCGGGTCATTAGCTTGGTCCTTAGTCTTTCCATCCAGGGCCCCAAATTGAGATACAGACATCTTGTTGTCATGCTACAGATACAGGCATCAGATATATATCAATTTTTTTTTTTTTTTTAGAACTATATACAAATATTTTTCAGTAAATATGCAACTATGAATAATGAATGATAAAAAACATCAGTGGGCATGCAAGGGAAATGAAAGCGCACTAAGTCAACATCCTCCTCGTCAAGAAGTATGTGATGTCTTCTGATATCGATTGAGCTCATGTTTAGCAACATAATTTATCACGTATTTGATTAAGTGGATCTTAATATTAGGGGTAAAATGGAATTAAGAATTATGTACGTTATTTAATGTTTCTTTACCAAATGAGCTCTAAGTCGAGATTTAATGGAACAAAACAAGAAAAAGAATTTGAATAAGATCCCACTTTTCCCAAAATTGGAGTATATGACTCTGCATGTTTTGGTCCATGTGGGTGTTCCAAATTCAACTGAGGGGATATAGATCCAAACAATGCCATATGAAAGATGCCCTTTATAATGAGTGCATATAAGTCGGGAAAACACTTTAGGAATGCAAGGGAATCAAGTTATACCATGTTAGCATCAGTGCCATTGTCATTTGGTAGTTGCTGCTTAAGGAGTTCCCTCTCATTGCCAAGGTTACGGGGTAAAAACACTCTTGTGATTCTTCCTATTGGCACGAGCTTGTAAGAACACCTCCGAATAATTAGTTTGATTCTTAGTCTTGCCATCCCATCCCCCAAATTGAGGTACAGACAACCAGCTGCCATGCTACAAATACAACGAAGATGCTACTATCAGACATATTCCAACAGCGACATCTATCTGCTATAAGTATTCACCCATGAGTGATGCAGAGAAAAATATTTGCTTACTTTATATAAGGCTAGCTTCCCTTGTTTTAGAAACATAGTGGCAATTATGGGAAATGAATGAACAAGTATGAATGCAAATGAAAAGAAAAGAGAAATCTCTGGTCTGTAACATACTGTGCCCTGAACTGACGCACATACATCAAGTGGTGCTATGCTTTGATGCATATAGTAGTACAAACAATAAAGATAATGTGTAACAATGTAAGGGACGTGGATCAAAACAGTTCCAGGTGTGTAACGGCCTTGAAAAATCAGTTCATATAATTTGGGACAACAATGACAGAGAATGCAAGGGAAATGAGTTCTACCATGCTAGGATTAGCGACATCATCATCTTGTTGCTGCTGCTCAAGGAGGTCCTTCTCATTGCCAAGGGTATGGGGAGCCACCAGTTCGATCTTGTGATTTTCCCAGTTATCATGAGCTTGTGAGAGCAGCACTGGGTAACTAGTTTGGTCCTCAGTCTTGCCATCCCTTGCCCCAAATTGAGACTCAGACATACAGTTTTCATGCTACAAATATAATGATATCCCATCAGAGATATATAATTCCTTTGGCTATATGTATATGTCTGGAAGTGTATATTCAACTATGAATAATGCTGAAACATGGTGGCAGTTTAAGGAAACTGAATGTGCACAAGTCAGTGTTCACTCGGACAAGAAGCACATGACTAATGCTTGTATGAATCGAAACAGTAATAAATAGAGATCTCTGGTTTGTAGACATCTCACCCCCGAATTGAGGCACAGACATCCACTTGTTCTACACATAACAGGACACTACCGTTAGATAGATAATAAAGACAATGTGTAGCGATTTAAAAGTAATGAACGCACATAGCCACCGACCTCCTGGTCAAGAAGTGCATCGAGTTTTATGTTTGGAAATAAATTGAGATCACAATAAATGACAGCTGCAGGATATGAATTTGATCCAAGTGATCAGTTTTATGTACAAATAAGAGGAGGAAATAATTCGTAGCTTCAGCCATTGCTGGAATGCTGTTGCATTTTCCATATTCCAAGATTACCCCCCCCCCCCAAAATCTTTTTCAACAATGAAAGAAGAAGAAGAAAGGATAATGAGGAACCATGCCATGTTGATATTTTGCTTAAATATTTTGTCTAATTTACTAGTGAGTTCATTATGGGCGAAACCACTATAATTTATTTTAAAAATACAGTGCATATAATATGGGACCAGAATAACAACAATGCAAGAAAATGAGCGTTACCTTGCCAGAATGAGTGCTATCTTGATTGTGTAGCAGCTGCTTGAGTAGTTCCTTCTCATTCCTAAGGCTATGGGGCTCTATTAGTTCACCCTTGTGTTTTTTCCTATTAGCGCGAGCTTGGGAAAACACCATGGAGTAATTAGTTTGGCCATCAGTCTTGCCATCCCATGTGCCAAATTGAGGCACGGACATCTGGTTACCGTGCTACAAGCATATCAAAGATACATCATTCGTATATCCTGAACCGTGCTATGAGCATTTTTTGATTATGTACTTAACTACTTCTTAAGGGCAAAGAGTACAGACCTTAGTAGTCCATGTCCCCTTGGTGGAAAAGCACATGGATAATGTGCATTTATGAAATGCAAGTGATAAATAAATATACTAAAAATCAGGATGGCTTCACCTCGTCTATCATGACATGATCATATGTCTACAAACGCCACACATGATGAGGGTTCTTTTGGCATAAAAATTATATACTCCTCAAGAATTTGGGGGAAAGACAGCACAAAAAAACACGAAGGCATACTAGAGACAGTTGTATATGAGAAATTTTGGAACAAATTGAGAGCACAATCAATGACAACCATAAATCATGCCTCCATTCATCCAATGCAGCATTTAACCAAAAGGCGGCGAATGTGGAAAAGGCAGAGTTGGATTCAATTAAATTGATAACAATCATCATTTGTTGGCCATTTTGTGCAATTACGAAACTTCACTCAAAAGTCAAAACTGCAAATCAGGCTTCTTCAAGATTTTAAAACGAAATACAGAAAACATTCAATTGGAGACGCTAATGACACAGAATTGTGAAATAAGGTTTGGAACGTACCCCCGTGAAGTCTGGCATGACAACTACAGAAATGCTGCCAAAATTTGGAGCCTTCCGACAACTAAGAATTTAGATAATGGCTCCCACAAGGCGGGCCAATGGTAACAACATCAGGAATTGTATTGGATCCAAGCCAATGGGCTTTCTGAGGAATTGGGAGGAGGAGAGAATTTGCAGCTTCACCCATTGCTCCACTCACCATAATAGGGAAATCAGGGATTTCCGGATTTGCCAAAACAAGAGGACTTTTTATAACAAAGAAAAAAGAAGAAAAGCGGTTTAAAACACGTTTCTTATGTCGCTTGTGCAAACATACAAATAAAGAAAATCCCCAAATTATACCCAAAAATTTCTCGCTGCCCTAAACCCTAAAATCCGAAAACTTGCAATTATGCTCAACCATGCAAAGTCGCCAAATTTTCTGATTTTCCTGAGTTTAATTTCTGTGCATCTGCAATCTGCTTTCGACGTAGCGAACGTGGAAGTGTAGAGGTAAGAAGTCGACTTTGTGGTGTTCGACAACGGAATCTGCGATGTAAATACTGCCATTAAGGATTGAAAATTTGTTTGGTTAATGTTGAGAACTATATGTGTTAAATTTTTTCATACTACTTCAAGCAGGCGAACCCGAAATTGAGAAGCAAGAGGGCGGCGGAATTCGGAAGCTCCAGGAGTAAGTCCAGGACTGGCACTACAGGTAAGTACTGGTAATTACTTTAAAAAAGATACTCTCAGCGCTGATCTTGAAAATTACAGAACAATGTGACTGATTGAATTAGCTAGGGTGTTTAAACGTGCTTCTTGAAAAGTGTTAAAGCATATTAAAACACATAATCAGACAATAATTAAATCGTGCTGCAGAGAATTAAAGTTGTAAAACTACAAAAATGGAATAATCAGTTTCTCAACACTTCAATAATCAACTGCAAGAAAAAAACATTTGTAGAATAAACCAAACAAATTCCATAAACCAAACAAATTCCAGGCGCTGGTTCTCTTAGGTAATTAGGTTCTTGACATTTGCCATTTTGTTTAGGTTTTGCAATCCCAGACAACACAAACAAGAGGGTGTTTGTTTGCAATTCAGTAAATTTAGGCATCACCAGAATTTACATGTGCATGAAAACTAACAACTTTACCAAAAATCCCCATTTGTGATTTGACCGTCATGAAATGGAAAGCAGAAGAACTTGTAATTTTTTGGATCATTGGATATTAGTTTTGATGCTTGAAATGCTGTGAGTTTGTGTAGAGCTGTGTAGTGATGAACCTCACAGGGATCGGAGAGGTATTTGTTTTTTAAAATTATGTTCTATCTTTATTGTTTTGAATTTATTGGTATATTAGAATACAGAAGACTTAGTAACTTTTCACCTTCTCATCATTTAAAAAACAATGCCAGTAGTAATTTTTTTTCTGCACCCAAATCATTTATAAGTTAGCCTTTAATTTGGAGTGTAACAATACCTCTGGTTTATAAGTTATTTTGTCTTTGAAACAACATCCAAATCATTTAATTTAGAGGCTAACAAACAACCTTGTTGGTATTTGATTAAGCTGCCGACATCCATAGTTTTGGACCTGTTTATACATGTTGTAGTCTAAGGTCCCAACGTAAAATTACTCTATATGTATGCATTTTGCTCAGAATATATTCCTTAGAAATAAAACCATATACATAATTAGATTACAGACATTTCCCCCTCACAAACAATTTAGAAGTTTAGATTTATAGACATAGACCAGCCCGAATTGAAAACGAAAACGGAAATTTGAAGAAAAAGAAGAGAAATAAAAAATAGCTGATGCTACAAAACAGTATCAAACAAAGCTATAAATCTATAACTACAGTGCTTTTTTGCCATGTTGATAAAACTGCTTTGACTGCATTCCTTACAAATGAACTTCAATCTAAGAACCCTTAGAAAATCAGACAGACTTGAGCCATTTTTTCCAATTCAAATCGTAGTAGCACTTGAAAGACATGGTAAATCGTAATTTTTCTTTATATATATTCATATGCATATACATTTTCTTTTAATGTATTATGTATGTATGTGTGCATTTGTAATGCTACTGTAAGTATTGATACATAAGAATGTCATGTTAGTGTCCCCGAGATCCAGAAAAAAAAGAACAGTTAGTTGGCCTTCCCTTGATGAAGATATTGACACGAAATATATGTTTGTGACAAAGCTTGTATCTTGTTCTTATGTGAAGACGGCGGATCTTCGTTTCTTGGTGTTTGCAACCATCTCCTGATGACCTTTGCTCATCATGGCTACAAATTCATCATAGTTGATACGGCCATCCTGTACATATTTGAGAAATTTACTCAGTTCCGATACTTTTATTAGGTTATGGATTGTGGATTCTGTAGGAGATGAATGGCAGGTTTATTTTCGCTTACATTATTTGTGTCGACTTCGCTGATGATTTCCTTTATGTCCTTCCCATCGCCCATGCCGAATTCCCTGAGAGCTTGCTCTAGTTCTTCAATGGAAATGTACCTGATTTCAGATAGGGAAAAACACTCATGAATCAGTTTAGGCCCCTTTAATCTTTCATTGTGACGTGTTTGTAAATGTAAAAATACACACCCGCTGTTGTCTTTGTCGAAGTACTGGAATGCTGTGTAAAGATGCTCCTCTCTGTCCATTCTGTTGAGGTGCATTGTTGCTGTAATGAATTCTTCGTAGTCAATGGTACCGTTTCCATCAGCATCCGCCTGTATGTGTGACATTGGTTAGTTTGAGATTATGTAATGAATGAAAGGATTTTTTTTTTTTTTTTTTTAAAAAAAAAAATTATTATTTAAAAGAGGCGTGGATTTGGGCAAACTTACAGCTTCCATCAATTGTTTGACCTCATATTCGGATATCTTTGTCCCTTGTTTTGCTAATCCTTGCCTCAGCTCTTCAAGTGTAATTGTGCCACTTCCATCAGAGTCCATGCTTTTGAACATTTCCTTCAGTCCCATGATTTCTTCCTCCGACAGACAGCCAGCAATAACCTTTAAATTTTTTGGCAGGAAATTCAACAAAGTTTAGCCAGCCATTGTATGTTGGACCTTGAAAAGAAGAGAAGGTTGATCCTAGCGCCACTAGTTAGGGTTTTCAGGTTGAAGCACACACATACATAGAAGTATATACTTACCCGAAGTGCCATTTTCTTGAACTGATTCATAGCTCTGAATTGTTTGAGCCTATTGAGAACAGCATTGTCAAGTGGCGTATCTGGTGCTTCTCCATCCTCCTTGATCCATGGATGATCTAACAGCATTGTAGAGTATAGACAGAGACATATTATAATCTATTACAACATAGTAGTATATAATTGTGACCCGTGATGTTGAGCGTGAGAAAAATGTACTCACTCAACACTTCAAATGCTGTGAGCCTTTGTTTGGGATCTTGGTTGAGCATTTTCTTGACAAGATCCTTGGCGCCAGTTGAGATGTTTGGCCAAGGATCGCAAGAGAAATCTACATGACCCCTTAATATTGCGTTGAATATGCCCGTCTCAGACTCTGCATCATCATCATCATCAATATGTATAACATAGGAACTGGAGCATGCTCACAAATATATATAATGATGAATCCTTACCAGCCCAGAAAGGAGGAACACCAGAAAGAAGGATATAGAGCATTACACCAATACTCCAAATATCAACTTCCGGACCGTAATTTCTCCTCAGCACTTCAGGGGCAATGTAATATGCACTTCCCACAATGTCCTTAAATGTTTCTCCTGTAAGTAACGCCACATTACGCATCGTCAATCGTCATCGTTATTTTATTAGAATAATAATGATGATTATTAGAAATAGATTACTGAGTACTGACCTTCCTTGTAAAACACAGAGAGCCCGAAATCGGTGGCCTTGAGGGGCGCATCCTCCTCCTTATTGAGCAATAAGAAATTCTCGGGTTTGAGATCCCTATGAATGACACCCATGGAGTGACACGTGTGCACGATCTGGACGATCGTTCTGAGGAGGGATGCGGCGGCGCGTTCCGTGTAGTGGCCCTTGGCGATGATCCGATCGAAGAGCTCCCCGCCGGCGCAGAGCTCCATGACGAGGTACACCGAGTGCTTGTCCTCGTAGGCACCCTTGAGCTCGACGATGTTGGGCTGGCCGGAGAGGTGGTGCATGATCTGGACCTCGCGGCGGACATCCTCGACGTCGTCCTTGGTGGCCAGCTTCCGCTTGGCGATCATCTTGCAGGCGTACTCGACGCCGGTCTGCTTGTGCGTGCACAGGTACGTCACTCCGAATTGGCCCCGCCCCAGCTCCTTCCCGATGTTGTACGTGTTCTTCACGTCCTCCATTGGGCGCCCGAGGACCGGCCCGATGGGGCCGGGCTTGGCGACCGGCTTGGCCGTGGGTGGGGGAGTGGTGGCCGTGGCGGATTTGGTGGAGGAGTCCTTGTTGGTGGCGTCATTATTATCGGCCGCGGCGGGGCCGTTGGAAGGATCTTGATCTAGGGGATTGGCGTCGTCGGCACTCCGGGAACAGCAGGCACCCATTGGAGGCGGTGGAGATGGGAATGGGAATGGGAAATGGGGCGGCGCCCGGAGGAGGAAGGAGCTGAGGGAAATGAGAAGGAGAGGGGGGAAAATGGGAGTGTAGAGGCAAATCAGGAGAGAATTAAAGGGCGGGCTGTCGGGGAATTTGTTTTCCTAAATTTACTCATCATTTGACTATTTGGGGAAATTCTCGTTTCTTCTCTCTTTTTGTTCTTCTTCTTGTTTTCTGACTCGGGAAAACGATTTGGGGTGCAGAGGATTTTTAGGCAACAAACTCCTCCCTACTATTTAAAAACGAAATGAAAACTAATATTCTAAACCTATATAATTAAATGAGTATAATACTCGTCTAATGGCTTACCAAAAAATAATAAGTACTATAATACTTTCTCAGTTTTTTTTTTAGAGTGCAACACTTTTTTTTTTTTTTTGGTGTTTCATAATAAATGTCACATTATCATATATAGAATTGCTTTTAAAGGTAAAAAAAACTTTCACTAAAGTACTTTTGTTCCTTGCTGTAAACATGTAAATTTTGTTCGTCACTAAAAATGCGACACGTGTTTTTAAATATTAATTTTAATTCTTTTTTAGCCTTTTAAATAAATAAAGTGCTTAAAATAGTTATATTATTTTGGGCTACTTGTATTCATCAAGTCGAATGAATTTATATTGGGTCATTGTGGACAAGTCCAAATGAGAGACCCACAATCTACATGACCCAATTAACACTTGGAACGAGCCCAACCCATGAAGATAGACCCATGTGAACAAGCCCAGATTAAAGGTCTACGTACTTGGATCGGCCCATCAAAATCGGCCCACTATTTCTATGTTTTCCTCTATAAATAGACGCACACACTTCACAAAGGGGAGAAGGAGACACGTACACACTCAAGACTTATATACTTGAGACCAAATCCTACAGCAACCAGACGCTGCAGAAATCCCAATGAGCTAGAGAGAAAGTATCAAATACACTTCCAAGTCTTCAACGTTGGAGGAATCAAAGGAGCAATAGAAGTTGAACCACATAATCGTTTGATTATATTCTCCATGTTTTAAATCCAATTGTATAGACATTTTTATTGTGAATTAATAAAATTATTTGCAGTTGCTTGTCTATCAAATTTCTGTTCTACAGATTTTTGACACGCCCAATGGGACACTTCTGCCTTTCATCTCCTCCAGACGGCGTCAACAAAATTCAATGGCTTCAAGAACCACGAGGAACACCTCCAAGAGCAACTCTTCGACATCCGGTGCTGCCACACCAAACGTCACCACAAGGAACATGAAGAAGGCAATGGAGGCTGCGGATGCTGCGCACGGAAAGAAGTTGATGTGGATACGCCGCTATTGGATGAGGGAAATACCAATGCACCGGGATCCCCCACGCCATCATCAAGCCCGCGGGGAGATCAAAAGGAGACATCCGCCCTGCGCCATGCTGCTGCAATGACGACCCAGCGAACACTCTTGAAGAGCAAATCACCAATCTGACCAAGGTTGTAGAAATGCTTGCAAAGAAGTCTGAGTTGCAAGATGCGCGGATGGAGCAAATGATGAACAAACTGGATGGCTCAAACGGCGGCTAAGCGGTGAACAAGCCCGTGGAGATCCGCGACGATGGAGAGACTTCCCAACAAGGTGCTTCAGCAGAGGGAAAGACAATCGCTGACGTCCAAATCACCCCTGACGGCTTCATCTCTGCTGATCAACTGAAAGAGTTCATCACGGGAACCTTAAAGGAAGAAGTCTCGGTAGGATAAAAATTCTCCTTGACGTATCTCAAGCCATACAGTGCCTGTATCAACTCATTGAGGATGCCGGCAGTAAATCCCGTGACATTTCCTTATGTTACACTTATTTTGAAACGGAGGGAGTAATATTTTGACTATTTTTTTTCTTATATATCTACATTTAGGCAAAATATTTAGGCAACATTTAAAAGTTAATAAGTTTCATAAAAACCAAAAAGAGGTAGTAGAAGGAAATGAGACTTGATCTAAGTGGTCATGTTCCCTGCCTTCCGATCATAGGTTGGGCGTTCGATTCTCACCCAGCCCACTATCCTTCCCCTTTACCCCTTCGTAAATTGTGTAGTTTGGACTCGCAAACACCTGCCGCCGAAATATAGGTATCAATGTTTTAAAAAAAAAAAAAAAAAAGAAAAGAAAAGAGGCAGTATAAGATTAAATAAGCTAGGACATGAATGGGATTATATTCACTGAGTGCTTGCAAAGACATCGCCAATCTTTGTTTATGACCAATTCAACAGACCAAGTCCTTGTTTGGTTATCCATTTATTGCATCTTCCCGACTGAACCAATAAATACATTCATTAGTCATTACGTACTGACTACAAGTTGTTCATTAAATCTTCACATATACAAATAGCGCGTGATATGCATATGCCTATATATCTAGTTTACTTCGAGTTTCGATCATCCATTCAAATAATTAGGGAAATCAAAGACAAGAGTGAAATATAGCAGAATCAAAGCAAGGGTTGGAAACCAACTCATAACCTCAGAAGAAAAAAATTTCTCATGTAAGTTCTTGATTGCATAAATAATCTCTAGGACATGACAGAAATCAATGAGTTTTCTTGATGTAATCTATCTCATGCATATTACCTTCTGAATTGTTTTGTCTTAACTTTTGTAAGCTTTTCTTTTTTTTGCTTTTCTTGTTTTGGCTTTGTTAGATTGCCAGGGGCGCTATAAATCTTCAGTGAGATATGTCCTCAAGTACTGATGATGGCATGACTAGGCAGTTTTTCACTATAGGTAAGTTTCAGTTAATTCCTATTGATGTTTTCCCGGTTCGCTCTAACATAACAGAGCATACTGCTTTTCTTGTTTTTGGTTGTGTCCCCTTGGTGGTGTTCATTACTACTTAGTGTTTGCACCAGTTATTATTGCATTAGCTTAGGGCTCATGGAAGTTACTAATTGTAATATTTCAACTTTCCAATACCATGAAATTCTGCATCTTTCCCAGTACAGTAGTAATTACTTATTTGAGATCATTTGATTTTGCAGGTGGAATAATGCTTGGTGTATTCATCACGTTTGCGGTGGTTGGCTCTTACTGCCATAACAAGCACAGGAAGAGACTCAGGAAGGAAGCAATTTCCGATTGGAGAGAAATAATGGGAATGACACAGGAACCTCAGCTGGAGCTGCCGGTAGTGCAGCAGAAGCAGCCACCGCCAGCATCAAACACATTCCCTGCAGCGCAGGAGCAGCCGGTGGCAGATGGCCCGACCATGGAAAGGTTCTTCTATGAATTGGCTCAGGACAAACCTGTCCGTTTCAGTGCTCAACAGCTCTATGCATTCACCCAGAATTTGTCTCGAGTGTTGGGTTCCGGAGGCTACGGCAAAGTCTACTGGGGACAGCTTCCCAACGGCGTAAACATCGCGGTCAAAATCCTAAACAGGAATGGCGCCAACGGTCAGGGCAGGATCGAGCAGCAGTTCATGGCCGAGGTTGGAACCATTGGGAGGACTAATCACTTCAATTTGGTTAGGCTCTACGGTTTCTGCTACGATCAGGAAATGTGCGCCCTCGTCTATGAGTTCATGGAAAACGGATCGCTGGACAGGCATCTGTTCAAGAAGAACCCTTCACATGAACCACAGCTCATTACATGGGAGAAACTGCACGCAATCGCAGTGGGAGTGGCCAGAGCTAGGGATCGCGTATTTGCACCAGGAGTGTCAGCAGAGGATAATCCATTACGACATCAAGCCAGGAAACGTGCTGCTCGACATCAATTTCAACCCCAAAGTCGCCGACTTTGGCCTGGCCAAGCTGTGCGCCCGGGATGCTTCGCATATTACAGACTCTTGCTATAGAGGGACGCCCGGATATTCAGCCCCTGAATGTATGCTGAAGAATTTCCCCATTACCAATAAAATTGACGTGTATAGCTTTGGAATGTTGCTTTTTTGAAATAATTGCAAGGCAGAGAAATGCGAACAACAACAACAACAACAACAACAACAACAACAACAACAACAACAACAACAACAACAACAACAACAACAGCAGCAACAGCAGTGGCGATAGCCTGTATTGGTTCCCGAAGCAGTTGTGGGAAGAGTACGAGAAGGGGAAGCTAAACGAAATGCTGGAAACTACATGTGGGATCGAGAGGAAACATGGTGACCAAGCAACAAGAATGGCGATGGTGGCGCTGTGGTGCATCCAGAACTCACCTGATCAAAGGCCACAGATGAGCACCGTGGCTAAAATGTTGGAGGGAGGAGTGGAAATCGCGCCACCACCAAAGCCTTTCAACTACTTTTCAGTACCACAGATCAATCTGTCCACTATTAACTCTGGGAGTAGCAGTACTGGATCAGGACATACAAGCAGCAGTGCTTACTTGTTAGCCCCTTAGTGCATGTATACGACGACGAGCAACACAGCAAGTTAAGACCATATACTATATACTATGTCGCAAGCATGAAGAAAGATGGGGCATCATATATCCATTTCACTAGATATTGCTTCAGATATGTTTGTCTAAAGATTGAAAGTAAAAAACTCTTGCACCAAAAGTGTGCACGTGTTTGCCTTTCAACTTACAATTAGATGAGATTATTGTGTTGGATGTGGGTGAAATAAAAATGTGCGTTTCTATATATCAAAATAGTCTTTTTTAATCATTTCCCTAGATTTATGTCTAGTGTCATGTGTCTGACTATAACCCTCCTCCAGGTTCTAAGTCGTCAGCTGTATCATAATTCAGGATCGATCATGGCATCAATCCATCATCACTAAATGTATGTTGTGAAATAAAAATTAACACTTATATATATGTACGTATGTATGTATGTATGTATAGTCATAGACATAATTAAATTGCGAAGGAGATGATGAGGAGGACATTGCAGCACTTCCCACACTTGGTACGTAGACGACGAGAGGCCAGAATTGCTAGCTGTTTGGAACATCGAGTCAACTACTACTAGTGAAGTCGTCCATGTCCTTGTCCTTTTCTGGGATGGTCCATGCATATTAAAATTCATTGGCATTTTTGGTAAGTTGAGTACACGACTGAATCAACTATCCACAATTAGTTGTTCTTTCACACGCTAGAATTAAATTAAACTAGCTAGCTAGCTAAATTATTACATGCGTGCAATAATAATAATAATACTGGCTGATCAATAATTCCAGCTGCCTCATCAATTCTCAATTATATATATTGACAAGTTTAATCATCGATTTAATTAAATCAATGGGAAAGCATGGCAAGTGTACTGCATACTTCCTCCGTCTCATTATTTTTGTCACGGACCCACCCAGCAAGTATCCGATACACATTTTTAATGGTTAATGACTTAAATTGTGTACAATAAAAAATTATAAGAAGTTGATATTCTAAAACTAAAATATTAGACGAATCTAACAAGATCTCACTTGAATATGTTTTTTTTTTTTTTTTTGTAAACTACTCCCTCCGTTTTTTAAAAATTTTAACATTTCTGCTTTTCACGTTATCCAATGTACATTTTTAATGCTTAATATCTCAAATTATGTAAAAGTAAAAATTATAAAAATTTGATATAATAAAACTACGCGATTAGACGAATCTAACAAGATCCCACTTGACTATGTTTTATCTTGTATAACTGTGTTAAAAATTTGAATCAAAGTTACTTAGTGAATAGTAACAACTATGCAAATGTTACAATTTTTAACAAACGGGGGAGTATAATAAAAAATTGAATCAGAGGTAGTATATGCACACGCGTCGTTGAATCAACGAATCAAACAAAGCTATTGAATAAATTGCATTTAATCCCCTAATTTTATTTTATTTTATTTTATTTTTTTGCAAATAATAATCCCTCAACTTAATAATAATAAATTGCAGGATTCCACAACCGAGTTTGTAACAAAATGTTCGGTCGCAGACTGGGGACATGGGAGAATAATGAATCCAAAGTAAATATTCTTTTAATCGGGGACAGGGTATTACTATAACTCCAATACATTCTCAAAATAAATATACATGTGTTATGCATGTAATAAGATTGTGAATGTCTAGTGTTCAACATGTGAATATCCATGTTCATGCCTTGATCATAAGGTTAGACATGTGAAAGTCTTGAAATGCATATGCCTTGATTATGAGGTTAGTAAATAGTGAGAGGATAAAAAAGTTTATAAATAGCCTATGTAATGTATTGAGAAAAGAGAGAAAAAATTTTATGCAAGCTTAATACTTGTTTCATCTCATGCCATAATTGTTACACTTTATCCATTTTATTATCCCACCTTTAAACTTCATTTCTTTCACCATTTAATCCCAATTTCCATTACAATACTTCCACTATAAACACAAGCTAATAAGCCATATACCATTTTATTATACACATACATAAATAAATATAGTTATTTCTATAACACGTTATCAGCACGAGCTCTATTAGAGTTTGCCAATTCTACCAAGGTTTTGTTGGAGTTCTGTTGTAAATTTGATTCATACCGGGGTTCTGCCAAAATTTTTCAAATCCAGAAGAAAATCACTTGAGGTAATATATTACAACTATTTTCAATATCAGTTATGACTAATTTTTCAAAACAGGAATCTATGCCGTTGGAAAGATCCGGGGATTAATTATTTATCTTGAAATATGGATATTAAGATTTATTTGGAAACAATGGGTCTAGAAAAAACCATTATAAAAAAAAATACGGCCACAGGCCTAGACCGCAGAAAAAAAAACATACGGCCACAGGCCAAGACCTAGAAAAACAAAACGGTCAAAAGATCATATTGGTCTATATATGGGAAATAAGCATTTTGCCAATTCTTATTTTTGATAAGAGATAGTGACAGTTCCCTTAATGTGGGGGCAAATGGCAGCTCTTTGATAAAATAAAGATTTTTGGCTGAAATCCCAAATGCGGGGCATCATAATGACTGCAAGACTATAAGTCTGTAAATGATATAAATCAGTCATGTTCAGAATAATGTCACGATTGAGATATGTGACAATATATTAATAAAAATGACATTAATACCAACAGAGTCCATAAATCTTAGTTCGGTTATACCAACAGATTTCGTGGGTCTTTAGTTTGGTGTGTACTGACAGAGTCAGATTCTTAAATGGCAAAATAATTGCCAGAAATTATGCCTCTAAAAGGCGAAGCAATTGAAGAAAAATGCTATCAATATGGCAGGAGGACATAGTCCCATAATTTGTCGTACGACTAATGAATTGGTACTAGTTACCGAGAATTATTGATAAATAAAGCAAATAAAGGTTGAAATAAACCTTGCTAAAGTACGACAATATAAATATTACAAAAGGCCATTATTGATATGCTAAATATATCATCGAAAGATATACAAATTTCTTCAATGATACAATATTATTATATTGTTTTTATTACGCTTTGAATTTTTTTAATTTCTGCTATATTATTATGCATTGTGTTGTTTCACTTATATTTAATCTTGTTTTAATATTAATTATATCTTGTTTTAATTACAGCAAAATGGGGAATTATAAAAGTGATAATATATGTCTTATTGATAGTGCTTCAACGCACACGATACTAAAAGACATAAGGTATTTTTCCAATTTAAAAATGGGAGATACAAGCATAAATACAATATGTGGTAGTGCAAATATTATACAAGGAATTGGCACAGCCAACCTTATTTTCCCAGAGGGGACAAAATTAATTGTGAAAAATGCACTCCTATCTCCCAAGTCTCGAAGAAATTTATTAAGTTTTAAAGATATCCGAGAAAATGGGTATCATCTCGAGACATCGACTTTAGAGAATGTCGAATATTTATTAATTACAAATACCACACATGGTAAGAAATATATATTGGAAAAAATACCAGCTCTGTCTTCTGGATTGTATTTTTCAAAGATAAATACAATTGAAAATTATCACTTAGACCACAGGTCTAATATTCCCCAAATAAACCAGAGGTTTATTAATGGCCAGAGGCCCACTAATATATATCATCCCAAAATAGGCCAGAGGTCTATTGGAAGCCATAGGTTTACAGATGAATATATGATATGGCATGATCGCCTAGGCCATCCCGGCTCTACAATGATGAGGCGAATTATTACAAATAGTCATGGCCATTCATTAAAGGGACAAAAATTGCTGCAACATAATGATTATATATGTGTTGCTTGCTCCCAAGGAAAATTAATTTCCAAACATTCACCAACAATAGTGGGAACTGAAAGCCCCAGTTTTCTTGAAAGAATTCAGGGTGATATATGTGGACCTATAGATCCACCATGTGGACCATTTAAATATTTTATGGTGCTAATTGATGCATCAACACGATGGTCCAATGTATCATTATTATCATCTCGCAACCATGCGTTTGCAAAATTACTTGCTCAAATTATTAAATTACGAGCACAGTTCCCTGATTATACAATAAAAAATATCCGGTTGGATAATGCTGGTGAATATTCATCCCAGAGGTTTGATGAATACTGCGTGTCAATTGGCATAACAGTTGAGCATCCTGTTGCTCATGTCCATACACAGAATGGACTTGCTGAATCGCTTATAAAGCGTTTACAATTAATTGCCAGACCATTATTAATGAGATCTGGATTGCCATTGACAGCTTGGGGGCATGCAATATTACATGCAGCAAAATTGGTGCGGTTAAGACCGACACATTATCATGAATACTCCCCTATACAATTAACATTTGGGCATGAACCCAATATATCCCATCTCAGAATATTTGGTTGCGCTGTGTATGTCCCGATTGCACCACCTCAGCGCACAAAGATGGGTCCCCAACGTAGATTGGGAATATATGTCGGGTATGAATCACCATCGATTATTCGATATCTCGAACCATTAACTGGTGATTTATTTACTGCGAAATTTAAAGATTGTCATTTTGACGAATCTCATTTCCCGACATTAGGGGGAGACAGAAATCAACCGAAGAAAGAAAAAGAAATCAACTGGAAAACACCGTTAGATTTCTTCGATCCTCGTACAAATGATTGTGAACTAGAAGTACAAAGAATTGTACATTTGCAGAGTATTGCAAATCAATTGCCGGACGCATTATGCGACTCTAAAAGAGTAACAAAATCTCTTATACCGGCAGCAAATGTTCCTATCAAAATTAATGTCCCAGAGGGACCAATTACAAGTGCCAAAGATGAATCTACTGCACGCTTGAAGCGTGGTAGACCACCAGGTTCAAAAGATAAAAATCCTCGAAAGAAAAGAGGATCACAAATAATTGAAAGTGACAAAATTACAGAAAATATTCCAGAGGAAAAAGAAGCTCTTGAAGAGCAAGTAGCTCCAGAGGAGCAGGAACTTGCAGCTCCAGAGGAGAATGAAATTGAAAATAATGAAATATCAATCAATTTTGTCACAAGCAGAAATGTTTGGAATCGAGATGCAATTATCATAGATAATGTATTCTCGTACCACATAGCACTTGACATCATAAATGATGACGAGGATCATGAACCAAATTCGGTTGATGAATGTCGGAAAAGAAAAGATTGGCCAAAATGGAAAGATGCAATCCAATCTGAATTGGATTCCCTGGCTAGACGAAATGTGTTTGGACCGATTGTCAAAACACCAGAAAATATAAAGCCAGTCGGATACAGATGGGTTTTTGTAAGAAAAAGAAATGACAAAAATGAAATTGTCAGATACAAAGCGAGATTAGTCGCCCAAGGGTTTTCACAGAGACCCGGATTTGATTATGATGAAACATATTCCCCCGTAATGGATGGAATAACATTTAGATATCTTATCAGTTTAGCAGTCCATCAAAATCTTGAAATGAGATTGATGGATGTTATTACTGCGTATCTATATGGAAATTTAGATACAGATATCTATATGAAGGTCCCAGAGGGATTAAAAATGTCAGAGACATATGAATCAAATCCTAGACATATGTATTCCATCAAATTACAAAAATCCCTATATGGACTGAAACAGTCCGGGCGAATGTGGTATAACCGACTCAGTGAGTCATTGATACAAGAGGGTTATACAAATGACCCAATTTGTCCATGTATTTTCATTAAGAAAAATGGACAAGGGTTTGTAATCATTGCAGTTTATGTTGATGATCTCAACTTGATTGGAACTCTAGAGGAGCTCCAAAAGGCTGTTGAATACCTAAAAAAGGAGTTTGAAATCAAAGATTTTGGTAAAACCAAATCATGTCTTGGTCTGCAAATTGAATATTTAAATAATGGAACTTTTGTCCATCAAACAGCTTATACTCAGAGAGTATTAAAGCGATTTTATATGGATAAAGCACATCCATTGAGTACTCCAATGGTCGTAAGGTCACTTGATATAAAAAAGGATCCGTTTAGACCACAAGAGGAAGGTGAACAAATTCTTGGACCAGAGGTCCCATATTTAAGTGCCATAGGTGCTTTAATGTATCTTGCAAACTGCACTAGACCAGATATATCATTTGCAGTAAATTTATTAGCGAGATTCAGTTCATCTCCTACTAGACGACATTGGAATGGAATTAAACACATATTTCGCTATCTCCAAGGAACTATTGATCTTGGGTTATTTTACCCAAATGACTCTCGACATGAAATAATCGGCTTTGCTGATGCCGGATATTTATCAGATCCACATAAAGCCAAATCTCAAACTGGCTATGTTTTTACATGTGGTGGTACTGCAATTTCATGGAGATCAATGAAGCAGACTTTGACTGCTACTTCCTCAAATCATGCTGAAATTTTAGCAATTCATGAAGCCAGTCGAGAGTGTGTATGGTTGCGATCTTTGATGCACCATATATTGAAAAATTGTGGCATAGCTACTGAAGAAAAGATACCCCCAACAATTTTATATGAAGATAATGCAGCTTGTATAGCACAATTGAAGGGAGGGTATATTAAAGGAGATAGAACGAAACACATTTCACCAAAATTTTTCTTCACTCATGATTTACAGAAAAATGGTGAAATAGATGTGCAGCAAATCCGTTCAGCTGATAATCTTGCAGATTTATTTACCAAGGCACTACCAACAGCAACATTCGAAAAGTTGGTGAAAAGCATTGGGATGCGCCAACTAAAGAACTTCAACTGATGCTTTGATCAGGGGGAGAAGTAAATATGCAAGAATCATGTACTCTTTTTCCTAACTTGGATTTTTTTCCCATAGGGTTTTTTCCAAGTAAGGTTTTAACGAGACATATTCTTCGTATTGACGACATTCAAGGGGGAGTGTTATGCATGTAATAAGATTGTGAATGTCTAGTGTTCAACATGTGAATATCCATGTTCATGCCTTGATCATAAGGTTAGACATGTGAAAGTCTTGAAATGCATATGCCTTGATTATGAGGTTAGTAAATAGTGAGAGGATAAAAAAGTTTATAAATAGCCTATGTAATGTATTGAGAAAAGAGAGAAAAAATTTTATGCAAGCTTAATACTTGTTTCATCTCATGCCATAATTGTTACACTTTATCCATTTTATTATCCCACCTTTAAACTTCATTTCTTTCACCATTTAATCCCAATTTCCATTACAATACTTCCACTATAAACACAAGCTAATAAGCCATATACCATTTTATTATACACATACATAAATAAATATAGTTATTTCTATAACAACATGCAATTTATTAATCCTAGCTCGTATATATATCTTCATGCATTTCTTTTGTTTCGATCTTTTTTGTTTTCCTTCTGAATGTTGTTATTAGTTTATTTGTTGTGAATCTTTAAGGGAATGGTTTGGGTGCAGGCAACAACACCTGATGTTGCCTGCTGTGGTGATACTAGAGGTCCCAAAAATGATGTGTTAAAATAATAAAGGATGAGCGCGTAAGTAAAAATGATGGATAATATCACATCACATATGCTATCGTAAACATCATTTCAATGGCATATAGACATCACTTTTTAATGCTCGAACATCACTCCAAACAATACAATTTAGTATTATTTTTAACTGAACATTGTGCATGGCTATTAGCAACATCATTTATGAATGCTTACCCATCATTCTGTAGGTACAGACCATTTGTATGCCTGTACAGGATTGACTCTTTAATAATTTTTTTTGCAAAGCGACTCTTTAATAATTAATATTACCATTACAAAAAGTTTGGTTTTTGCAACTGAAAGATTCTGTCGTAAAATCATTAGAATTTGAATTTCCTTACAAAATACTTCCTCCGTTCCTTTTTAAATGCTACGGACCCACATTTCACGCAATCCAATACATATCTTTAATGCTTCATAACTCAAAGTGCATACAAGTAAAAATTATGAAAATTTGATATTCTAAATCTATGCGATTAGACGAATCCAACAAGATCTCACTTGACTATATTTTATCTTATATAATTGTATTAAAAAGTCGAGTCAAAGCTACTCAATGAACAGTACCAAAAGTCAAAACGTGCATTTAAAAAGGAACGGAGGTAGTATATTATTTTTGGCTATTGTGATGGAATTTCCGATATATTCGAATTCCGCCACAAAATAAACTATCTTTGCTATTGTAACCGAATCAGCTTTCATAAGAAAATATTTCGGCACAAAAATCATATTTTTTCTTATAAATAGTGTATTTTGTTTTTCTTTTCATATTTGTTTATTCTAAATGGATAAGTTCTATTATATACTCCCTCCGTTTAGAAAAGATAGCTACATTGGTAAAATTGACACTATTCACCCAAACACTTTGATTTGAAGTTTTATCATAGATATACAAATTAAAATATAGCCAAGTGAGATCTTGTTAGATTCGTCTCATCTTGTAGTTTTTAAATACTTAAGTTTTAGAATTTTTACTTCTACCGAATTTGAGTTATTAATGATTTAAATTGTGCATTGGACTGCGTGCTGGGTTGGTCAGTAGATATCTTTAAATTGTAATCTTAGAGAAGATTATGAGGGGTCATACATAGTAAGGGAAAATATTAAAAACTTTTGTATTCTAGTCCAATAATAATAAAAAAAATAAAAAAAAAATAAAATAAAATTTTAAAATTGAAGTGATATAATCTACTTCTATGAGGCAATGAAAGAAAGAAAGGATGTTTTTTGTCATTTAGCGTAGGAAGAATAGTCTCAATTCTCCCCGGCAACATCCAACATATGTGCTGCGAGAATAAAGTTATAATTACAGAAAACCCTACATGGCACATGACCTCTACTACTGTCGTCACATGCATTATCATTATCTTTTTTTAATTTTTATTTTTCAAACCTGCAGGGTTTCCATAAATATGATACTCCCTCCGTCCCACGTAAGATGTCTTGTTTGACTTTTTGACACTGTTTATTGTTCAATTTTGACTCAATATTATTATAAGTATATATTTGAAAAAAATAGTTGAGTTCGGTCTTGTTAGATTCGTCTAATCGTATAGTTTTAGAATATATATTTTATATAATTTTTACTTGTATATATTTTGAGTTATTAGAGATTAGAAAAGTGCATTGGATTGTGTGCAGAAGTCAAATAGTACATCTTAGTTGGGACATAGGAGTAATTTATACTACACTGCCACTTTACAGTTGTATATATACATATTATGCCACTACATACTCATGTAATTAAAAGAATAGAAATAATGAAGCTGCTAAACAGAGATTATATTGAAAATTATTATGCATGTAAACAAAACATGTGAATGTCTAGTGTTCAACATCCATGTTCATGCCTTGATCATAAGGTTAGACATGTGAAAGTCTTGAAATGTATATGCCTTGATTATGAGGTTAGTAAATAGTGAGAGGATAAAAAAGTTTATAAATAGCCTATGTAATGTATTGAGAAGTGAGAAAAATTTTATGCAAGCTTAATACTTGTTTCATTTCATAGCCATAATTATTACACTTTATCCATTTTATTATCCCACCTTTAAACTTCCTTTCTTTCACCATTTAATCCCAATTTCCATTACAATACTTCCACTATAAACACAAGCTAATAAGCCATATACCATTTTATTGTACACATACATAAATAAAGATAGTTATTTCTATAACACGTTATCAGCACGAGGAGACTCTGTCCAGATTATCATTTGAGGTATAATCTCTTATTTCTAAACTTTCAATAAGATTATGGCTAACCTTGCAAAGCAGGAATTTGCTCCCTTAACCGTTGAAGGAAGCAATTATATGTCCTGGGCCCGAGATGTAAAAATGCATCTTACTTCAATGGGTCTGGAAGATACTATTGCTGAAGGCAAAAATCCCAGCCATCAAAATCAGGCAAAAGCCATGATTTTCTTGTGCCATCATATCGAAGAGGCACTTAAAATGGAGTACGTGACTGTGGAATCCCCACTGGCATTGTGGGAAAAGCTGAAAGAAAGATATGATAATCTTAAAAAGACGGTGCTTCCAAAAGCCCTTGATGACTGGACAAACCTGAGACTTCAGGATTTTAAAACAGTCCGGGAATATAATTCCGCTGTGTTCAAAATTACGGCCCAATTGCAATTATGTGGGCAAAAGATATCTGAAGCAGAAATGCTTGAAAAAACGTATTCTACGTTTCATGCTAAAAACTCAGTATTGAGTGAGACATACCGTCAAAAAGGTTTTCAGAGATATTCTGATCTTATCACCTGCTTATTATTGGCTGAACAAAACAGCCTATTGTTGTTGAGAAATCATGAATCTAGGCCCGCAGGTGCAAAACCGTTCCCTGAGGTGAACGCGGCTCAATCATCGAAATATGTGCGTGATCGTGGGCACTTTAAAAATCAAAATGATGATCGTGGCCAAAATCGGTATCACAATCGAGGCAGAGGTGAATCATCTCGTCAAAATAAATATCGAAATAAGCCTCGATTTGAGCAAAATCGCAGATATGATACCAGAAGGCCTTACAAACCACAACAAAGAAATTATGCAAGAAAGCATAAACAAAATGATGAAATTTGTGATCGTTGTGGAATTAAAGGCCATGTGGCTCAAACATGCCACACAGCTAAACACTTAGCTGAACTGTATCAGGCCTCGAAACGAAAAGAAAGACCAGGTGTTGAAGCACACCATAATGCCCACGATGATACTTATGATGATATATTAAATGATAATATCACGCACCTGGAAGCTGATGATTTTGTTGAGCCAGATACTGTTACTAAATAATATATTATATAGCTATATATATATTTTACTTGTCTTTTATAATTCCTGTTTAATATAAATAATGATATCTTGTACTTCCCTTTTATTATCCATGTATAATATAAATATGCTTTTACATTAATAATATTTATATTGCTGATGTTTAATAACATTCTTATATTCTTGTAAAGAAATGGATGCTGGAAATTCAAAAGTCGGAGATGATATCTGCCTCATTGACAGTGCAACAACGCATAGCATTTTGAAAAGCAAAAGCTATTTCTCCAATTTAAAATTGGAAAAGACCGCAGTGAAAACTATAAGCGGTAATGCAAAATGCATTGAAGGCTCCGGTAGAGCTGTTATATTTCTCCCTGAAGGGACAAAAATGGCAATTGAAAATGCCTTGTTCTCACGCAAAGCTCGAAGAAATTTACTGAGCTTCAATGATATTCGAAAAAATGGATATCACATTGAAACTTCAAAAGAGGCAGATCACGAGTATCTTTTGATAACTCGAATTGAAAATGGCAAAAAATTTGTGAATGAAAAATTGCCATGTTACTCCTCTGGCTTATACTATACAAAAATATGTGCCGCAGAAATATATAACCTAGTAGGCTTGAAAGCTACTAGTGAATTTATTACCTGGCACGATAGACTTGGGCATCCTGGCAGTGTAATGCTGAGGCGAATTATTGAAAATTCAAATGGCCATACATTGAAAAGGCAAATGATATTGAACCCAAATGAGTTCAATTGTGCAGCCTGTTCACAAGGGAAATTGATAATCAGACCATCTCCAGTAAAAGTGGGAATTGAATCCCCTACATTCCTAGAAAGAATTCAAGGCGATATATGTGGACCTATTGATCCACCGTGTGGACCTTTCAAGTACCTTATGGTATTAATTGATGCGTCATCACGCTGGTCACACGTTTGATTATTATCAACTCGCAATTTGGCATTCGCAAGATTACTTGCACAAATTATAAAATTGCGAGCACAGTTTCCAGATCATCCGATAAAGAAAATACGCCTTGATAATGCTGGAGAATATACATCACATGCATTTGATGATTTCTGCATGTCGATTGGAATTACTGTTGAACATCATGTGCCTCATGTGCACACGCAAAATGGTCTGGCAGAATCATTTATTAAGCGATTGCAATTAATTGCAAGACCCTTGTTAATGAAATCAAAACTCCCTGTTTCTGCTTGGGGACATGCTATATTGCATGCAGCCGCACTTGTGAAAATAAGGCCGACAAGCTATCATAGCTACTCCCCTACACAAATTGTGTTTGGAAAGGAGCCCAATATATCCCACTTGCGAATTTTTGGGTGTGCGGTTTATGTACCGATTGCGCCACCACAACGCACAAAAATGGGACCTCAAATAAGGTTGGGCATATATGTCGGGTATGAATCACCCTCGATTATTAAATATCTTGAGCCAAAAACGGGTGATTTATTTACTGCAAGATTTGCAGACTGTCACTTTGATGAAACTCAATTCCCGACATTAGGGGGAGGAAATGATCAACTGAAAAAGGAAATATCTTGGCAAAGTCCATTTGATTTCCTTGATCCTCGTACAAGGCAATGCGAACTTGAAGTTCAAAGAATTGTGCATTTGCAGGGAATTGCAAATCAATTACCCGATGCTTTTAATGATGCTGCTAAAGTCACAAAATCATATATAAATGATGCAGCAAATGCACCAGCCAATATAAATGTCCCAGAAGGGCAAATTTCAAGTGCGAATGAACCTACTGCACGCCTGAAGCGTGGTAGGCCTTTGGGTTCCAAGGATAAAAATCCACGAAAGAAGAAAATTATCCATATGGGTGATAAATCAATCACAGATGATACTCCCGAGGGAGAAATTGATTCAACCCCCGAAAAGGTTGAACCTGAAAATATTCACCCAGAAGAAAATGAAGTTATTGAAACTTCTTTCAATTATATCAATACTGGGAAATGTTGGAACCGAAAAGAAACAAACGTTGATAATGCCTTTGCATACAACGTTGCACTCGATGTAATGGAAAATAACGAGGATCCTGAACCAAGATCAGTTGAAGAATGTCGGAAAAGAAATGATTGGCCAAAATGGAAAGATGCGATTCAGTCTGAACTAGATTCACTGAATAAACGAAAAGTATTCGGCCCTATTGTCCAAACACCAAAAAATGTGAAGCCTGTTGGCTACAGATGGGTGTTTGTGAGAAAAAGAAATGAAAATAATGAAATTGTCAAATATAAGGCAAGGCTTGTAGCCCAAGGTTTTTCACAACGACCGGGAATTGATTTTGAGGAAACATATTCCCCAGTTATGGATGGAATAACATTCAGGTATCTAATGAGTCTAGCAGTACGAGAAAATCTCGAAATGAGGCTGATGGATGTTGTTACTGCATATTTATATGGCTCATTGGAAAATGATATTTATATGAAAATACCTGAAGGGTTTAAATTACCTGAGTCTTGCAACTCAAAACCCAGAGAAAATTATTCCATCAAATTGCAAAAATCGTTGTATGGGCTCAAGCAATCTGGCCGAATGTGGTACAACCGCCTCAGTGAAAGTTTGATAAAGGAATGCTATACAAATGACCCGATCAGCCCTTGTGTATTTATAAAGAAAAATGGGTCAGAATTTGTGATCGTCGCAGTCTATGTTGACGATTTAAATCTAATTGGAACTCCTGAAGAGTTGAAAAAGGCGGTCGAATATCTGAAAAAGGAGTTTGAAATCAAAGATTTCGGGAAAACGAAATTTTGCCTTGGCCTACAAATTGAGCATTTGGAAATGGGCATATTTGTTCATCAATCAGCTTATACCCAAAAGGTATTAAAGCAATTTCGAATGGATTATGCTCATCCGCTAAATAATCCAATGGTCGTTCGAGCACTTGATCCTGCAAAGGATCCATTTAGGCCAAAAGAAGATAATGAAGAGCAACTTGGCCCAGAAATCCCATATTTAAGCGCAATTGGTGCGTTAATGTATCTTGCAAACAGCACGCGACCTGATATCGCGTTTGCAGTCAATCTACTCGCAAGATTCAGCTCTTGCCCTACTCAACGACATTGGAAAGGCATAAAGCATGTTTTTCGCTATCTCCAAGGAACAATTAATCTTGGGTTATTTTACCCAAAAGACTCTCGACATGAGTTAATTGGCTATGCCGATGCAGGTTATTTATCAGACCCACACAAAGCCAAATCTCAAACAGGCTATATCTTCACGTGTGGTGGAACTGCTATATCTTGGAGGTCAATGAAGCAGACTCTAACTGCTACTTCTTCTAATCATGCCGAAATATTAGCAATCCATGAAGCAAGTCGAGAATGTGTTTGGTTGGGGTCAATGACTCAACATATATTGAAGAGTTGTGGTTTAATCATTGAACCACAAATGCCCCCAACAATTTTATTTGAAGATAATTCGGCTTGTGTAGCCCAGTTGAAAGGGGGTTATATCAAAGGAGATAGAACGAAGCATATTTCACCAAAATTCTTCTACACTCATGATCTTCAAAAGAATGGTGAAGTCGATGTGCAACAAATTCGATCAGAAAATAATTTAGCGGATCTATTTACCAAGGCATTGCCGACTGCAACATTCGAGAAGCTCGTGAAGAAAATTGGAATGCGGCAGCTTCGAGATTTAAAATGATGTCCAAATCAGGGGGAGCATCTGATACAAGAATATTGTACTCTTTTTCCTTCACTTGGATTTTTTCCCACTGGGTTTTTTCCAAGTAAGGTTTTAACGAGGCATATTCTTCGTATTGACGACATTCAAGGGGGAGTATTATGCATGTAAACAAAACATGTGAATGTCTAGTGTTCAACATCCATGTTCATGCCTTGATCATAAGGTTAGACATGTGAAAGTCTTGAAATGTATATGCCTTGATTATGAGGTTAGTAAATAGTGAGAGGATAAAAAAGTTTATAAATAGCCTATGTAATGTATTGAGAAGTGAGAAAAATTTTATGCAAGCTTAATACTTGTTTCATTTCATAGCCATAATTATTACACTTTATCCATTTTATTATCCCACCTTTAAACTTCCTTTCTTTCACCATTTAATCCCAATTTCCATTACAATACTTCCACTATAAACACAAGCTAATAAGCCATATACCATTTTATTGTACACATACATAAATAAAGATAGTTATTTCTATAACAAAAATCATTTTAACAGAAAACAGACCATTAATTAGTTAGTCAGAGACCATGCACAGTAATGAAATAATGTTCCTATTCTCAAATATTTCTTACGGACCCACTGCGCGCGCAGTTCAATGCACATTTTAAATCAATAATAACTCAAGTTCGGTATATGTAAAAATTCTAAAAGTTCGATATTTAAAAACTACACGACGAGACGAATCTAACAAGATCCATCTTGACTATATTTTAACTTGTATAACTATGATAAAACTTTAAATCAAAGTGAATGTGTGAATAGTACAGTGTCCCAAAACCAAATGTAGTAAACATTTAAGAACGGAGTAAGTATATGGAGTACTATATATATATATATATATATGTATATATATAGTCTCACCACATACATAAAAAATTGATGAGATGAGATAGCGATATTACAACAACCATGATATGCCATAACAAGTAACCCAATAAATGATCCTTTTTCCATTTCCCCATTCACTATATGATAAAACGTTATGATATATAGATGCAATGTGCCACCCACACTGCCGCCACACATCTCACCCATATACTCTATGCGATTATGCGTGCACTCTAACCCATATTCAACAACACTCGCTTTTTTTTTTTCTTCTTCTTTTTTCTTTTTAAACGCCATCCGTCGTCGTAGCCAAAGTCGTGTTATTATAAAGTTGACTTTTTAACCTTATTTATTATTTAGTTTTGATTCAATTTTATTTCAAGTATACAATAAAAACTTCTTAAATTCATCTAATTGTATAGTTTTAGAATGAAGTATATTTTATAAATATATATTAACCGTTAAATAAGTGCATGGAATTTCGTGTTCATCAGAGGGAATAGTATTTATAGAGCAATTTAAACAAGCCGGATGAGCTTGAGTAGTGAATACGAGAGATCGGCTCCTTTAATAAACGAGCCGAACTCGAGTTCTTAACGAGTCAAACCGAGATTAAGTTAGAAACTAATTGGTTATAATCAATTTTATTTTTTTTTCGGGATCATTTTTTTTTTTAAAGTGAAGCAGATCTTGTAATTTTATGAATTCATTAAGCAATTTAATACATATATCTAATAAAATACACATAATTTAAAATTATAAAAATTTTACTGGCTTAACGAGTGGAGCCGAGTGGGCTCGTATATTTTTCAAGTAGTTGAAATATGTTCGTGGTTCGCTTTTTACTAAAAGAATGAGTTGAACTCACAAGAAACCTATCCTGAAAAACCCACTTATTTATTTTAACTGCTCTAGTATGTATACTATATATACTATATACTCCCTCCGTTTAGAAAAGATAGCTACATTGGTAAAATTGGCACTATTCACCTAAACATTTTCATTTGAAGTTTTATCATAGTTATACAAGTTAAAATATAGCCAAGTGAGATCTTGTTAGATTCGTCTTATATCGTAGTTTTTAAATATCGAACTTTTAGAACTTTTACTTCTACCGAATTTGAGTTATTAATGGTTTAAAATGTGCATTGGACTGCATGTTGAGTGAGTCCGTAGCTATCTTTAAAAAACGGAAGGAGTATTTTTTTATTTTAAGTATCTGATATGTACCTGCGTAGACAAAATGGTAACAAAATAACAACTGCATATGGTCAATATAATCATCATAGTAATTAAATGCATGCTGATGCAGATGTGCTTATTACATACTCCCTTCCGTTCGTTTTTTAAAATTAAAACGGACCCACAGCACGCAGTTCAATGTATATTTTAAACCATTGATAACTTAATTTCGGTACAAGTAGAAATTCTAAAAGTTCGATATTTAAAAACTACTCGACGAGACGAATCTAACAAGATCTCATTTGGCTATATTTTAACTTATATAACTATGATAAAATTTTAAGTCAAAGTACGTGTGTATAGTGTCAAATTTTTAAATGTTACAACTATTGGAAACAGGAGGGAGTAGTATATAGTACAGTGTTAATATTTAATTCTTACTAGTATCTGCAGAAGAAGTATTGGGTGCCAAATTGCAGTACCCTGTCAGGGGCCTGCCAATATCTTTTTTGACCGCCGACAAAAAACCTATACTTTTATGCCCGAAAAGTCAAAAACGACCCTGGGTCGACAACAGAGTCGACGTCGAACCCATTGGAAGAAGTCGAACCCGGGCTTAATTAATAATGGGGATTAAGAAACCCGGGTTCGTGAGATTAGAGAGGGTCGGGGTCGGGGTCGTGACATTGACGAACCCGTCGAGGATCCTCGAACCCCGGTTCGTAGTCGAACCTCTGGGGTCGACTTCGACCCCTCCTAAGATTCTCTGCCATTTGTGGGGACCGGAGGTCAGTGGTGGTCGTCTCGACCCTAGTGGGTTCGATGTCGAACCCGCTTCCGACCCTGGAATAATTGCTGACCACCCACCATTAATTTGAAGTCAATAAATTTCGGATCTAAGATCTAAGTTGCACACATGCACAGCTTCATTTCTCAAACTTGAAGGGAGTATTGTTGCTGCATTTTGGAAGGGAGCCTTGAGATCCAAGGGCATTGTTGCTGTTTACTGCCTCAATTTTGCTGTGAGGTATAATTTTTAGTATGCTTTGTTTAGTAATTCCGATTATTAAGTGCTTAAATGCAGTGAGTAGTTAAATATGTTGTAGTATTAGTTTAAAATATTGTTTTTGTGTTGTTTGTGTTTATGTTAATACCAATTATAGATGTGTAATTGTTAGTAGCACAATGAGTAATATTAATTTAGTTAAAAATATGGTATATTAGTATTAAAAATGCCGAAACAGTCTTAATTTTTAGGATTTATTTCTTAAATTTTATGTTTTATGTTGTTAATTATCATTACAGTAGAACAACTAAGGTTTAATTTGTTTGTTTTCATATTTTCGTTGGTATTATTATTATTATTATTATTATTATTATTATTATTAATATTATTTATTTTAACTGTTATTATTATTATTATTATTATTATTATTATTAATGTATTTAATTATTAGGGTAGGAGTAATATTAGTATTATTATTTAATAGTATTATTTAACTGTTATTAGTATTTATTATTAGGATTATTAGTATTATTATTATTATTATTATTATTTATTTCATTGGTAGGACTAATATTATTATTAGTATTTATTTATTTATAATTGTTATTGTTTTTATGAATATTACTATTATAATAAGTATTATTATTTTTATTACTCTTATTACTATTATTATTATTATTATTTATTTATCGTTATTATTAATGTTATTATTTTTTATTAGTATTATTAAGTACTAATAATTATTATTATTATAACAGTCATAATATTATCATTTATTACTATTATTTTTATTACTACTATTAATTATTATTATTATTACTATTATTAAGTATAATTATTTATTATTATTATAACAGTTTAATATATTATTTATTATTGTTAATTTTATTACTATTATTATTATTATTATTTATTACTAATATTAAGTATAATTATTTATTATTATTATAACAGTTATAATATATTATTTATTACTATTAATTTTATTACTATTATTATTATTATTACTATGAATAAGTATTATTATTTTTATTACTGTTGTTATTATTAATTTATTGTTATTGTTATTATTAATGTTATTATTATTTTTTTATCAGCATTATTATTTTCTTTATTGAAGTCGGTTATTGAATTCGGTTATAAACTAATATTATTATTATTAGTATTATTACTATTATTTGTAATATTATTAATTATTTATATTATTATTAGTATTATTATTATAACTAATTATATTACTATTATTAATATTATTGGTAATAATATTATTTATTATTAGTAGTAATATTACTAATATTATTATTGTTAATTTATGTGTTATTAGGTGTGGGTGATTGACTAAACGTAGCAATGTCATTCTGGGAGTCACTGACCGGTAGCACATGGTACCAGGGCGAGTGGCATCCACACGACGAGGAAGAGCAAGGCCGAAACCGTAAGTTTTATTTTGCAATGCTGCGTAAATCCATCGTAATATGAATAATTTAGAAATGTTAACGCTGCATTACATGAGATTACTTGGTATCCATAGTACTCAGTTAACGCTTAACCCCATCAGTATTTTCTATAAGTTTGAGATATTATTGGGAATTGAAGGGATACAAGAGACACAGAACTCAACTAACTACGACGCGCAAAGAACCATGTCGTACGTTGAGCTACATTCTGGAAGCGTGATGGACAACATATTTGGCCCGACACCGACAATAAATATATACGGGAATGAAAATGTAGCTGGGAGCAGCCACGGGTACGGAGTGGTACGGGGAAATGTGGACGGAAGTAGCGGTATGGGTAATTTTGCAGGATATGGGCGCGGTGTAGCACATGGAGGAGGAAGGCAGTTGCGGATCGAAGATGTGCCGGAGCCGGTGGAGAATGTATGCGGAGATGTAGTAGTGACCGAGCGGTTGGAGGTCGATGGTCATGCAGACCGTGCTGAAGAAAGTAGTTCGGGATCGGAGAGTGAGGATGAGCTTCGTATGCCCATGACTTGGGGAGATTTTCAGTACTATTACAGTATTGTGCGAGATACAGAGCGGAATCAAGAACGGATCGAGAGGGAGGGGCGTCCAGGGCTGCAAGCTGGTCATAATCCACGTTGGACGAGGACAGAAGAAGTATACACTGTCCCGGATATGAGTCATGGGATGTGGAACCTCCCTCGGCCACACTTTGACTTACCCGAAAGGCTGGTCGATGAGCACGTTGACGATACTGTGGATTCATCATTCGCGGTCGGCTCAATGTTCGCAACGAAGGCGAAGTTGCAAGCGATGCTGACAAAATATCTTGTGGGTGCCCGGTGTGGTATGCGCACGTGGAAGTCGGATAAGGAGAGGTACTGGGTGAGGTGTAAGGTTGAAGATTGCGAATTTGAGATGCGAGCAAGTGGAACGGCATCGCTTTGGAAGGTGTACAAATTGGTTCCGCATTCTTGCAGCGCAGACCCAGACAGGCCACAACCGACGACACTCCCCTCGAGACATTTGGGCAGCTATTATGCATCGGAAATAGTTGTCGAGGAGAAGACGCTAGATCCTGTGATGATCCAGGCTAAGCTGCAGCGTAAGGGCGTTAATATCTCGATAGAAATGGCCCGGAAGATAAGAAACCACGCAATCTGCTCAATTTTTGGCGATCACGATGAGTCATTTAAGATGATCCCTTCGTACTTACACATGCTGGAGGAGACGAACGAGAAAACCATTACGGATTACGTTCTGGATGGGGATGGGAAATTCGGGATGGCCTTCTTCGCACTCGGTGCCTCTATTGCGGGGTGGCCACTGATGAGGCCTTTCATAGCAATTGATGGGACACATCTAAAGGGAAAGTACAGGGGTACACTGTTTGTGGCCGTGACGAAAGACGGCAACAACAATTTGTTCCCGCTCGCATTTGCTGTTGGGCCAACCGAATCGAATGAAACGTGGCGGTGGTTTCTATTGCAGTTACACCGGGCACTAAACTTGCAGAAAGATGTTTTGATAGTGTCGGACGGTCATAAGTCCATTAGAGCTGCGATTGCGCAGGTGTTACCGCAAGCCCACCACGTCCTATGTTGCGTGCACATCAAGTCCAATCTACAGAAGTATGGCACTCGAGCGACCGACTTGTTCACTGAAGCCGCTTATGCATTCAAGACTGCCGATTACAACCGACACATGGATACCCTGAAGCAGCAGTTTCCGGGTGCATACAAGCATCTCATAGAGAAAGTCGGGGAAGCAAAGTTTGCACGCGTGAAGTGTCCGGTCCGTCGTTATGACATGATGACGACGAATGCCGTGGAGAGTATGAACAGGCGCTTGAGGTGGGCACGAAGGTTACCTGTGTCCTCAATGCTCGACGTAATTCGTGCAACCATAGCAGAATGGTTCTCGGCGAGGCACAATGACGCGGTCAGCAAAACACTCGTGTTGACTGATTGGGCACATTTGGAGTTGATGAAGTCGATAAATGAGGGAGCGACCCTGAGAGTGAAGGATACAAATAAGAATTGTGAGTACAACGTGGAGCAAAACGGCAAGGCGTACATAGTGGACCTGGCGGTGAAGACATGCACGTGCCAGAGGTTCCAACAAAATCTCATACCGTGCCACCACGCAGCAGCAGCGATCAGGTGCCCGCCGATATTAGGCGTAAGATTAAATTTTTAAATGTAGTGAGCTATCTCGGGCATTGTCTGTTTGACATTGGTTGCATATAACTGCAGATCCTTGAATCAAGAGCAGACCGCATATGCGTCCCCCCACTACAAGCGTTCGGTGCTTGTCCGCGCATGGACACCAAGAGTTTATCCGATGCCGCACCCGAACGACTGGATTTTACCGACCCGGATTGCTAGTGCAACGTGCCTGCCGCCAGATTGCCCGCGGCAGGCCGGTCGGCCAAAAGAAAGTCGAATTCCATCCGGGCCGGAAGGAGCGCGCAGGTCGAGAAGGCGACAGAGGTGCAGGTCGTGCGGCTTAGTGGGCCATAATTGGAAGAGATGTCCGGGCCCCAATCCCGATCGCGCTGGACCATCTGAGTATGGACCGTCCACACCCCAGATATGTGCATCATGTGGCGGCGAGGGGCATGATGCGACGAACTGTTGCAATTCCAACTTTAGTTTTGACCTAAACGGGCCTGCTCCTTATTATTATTAGGGTGTATGTAACTGTTATTAATGGGACGGTCATATGTTACTGTTATTATTGTTATTATAATTCAATGGCACGATAAGATCAATAAAAACTCAAAGTGATAAGTGTGGATCAAAATGTGCATAAGGGAGCAGTAGTCGGTATACATAAGGTGATCAGGCAGAAAAAAACGTAAAACTCAGGGCGGCGTGCCATCATTGAGGTCAAACTCGGCGGGCGGTGGAGCATCAGTGGTACGACAAGGGCCCTGGTCCCAGTCAGCACTAAAGCGCCACACGTCGAAGGCCTGTGCCTGTCGCATCGTGCCTGCATCTGGAAAGGGCGGCCGAGGGAAGCCCCCGCGTACGATAGCTGCTGCTGTGAACAACGCTATGGGTCCGCACGAGACGCCGTCTTTCTGGTCGATCACTTCGCTCTCAGGAGCGAACCTGAAGTCCCATTGACTGGCCCTGGTATAATCGAAAGCCGGTCCATAGCAACCAGTGCGGCCTAACAACTCCGGCATTATCTTTTGCAATGGCCACATCTTCTGAAGGCGGTCAGTCTCTCTCTCGGGGTGTAAACCACGGACCGCGACTAGACTGTCGTGCAGGACAATGAGCCGGTCCTTGAACCGCAACCGTACGATGGCCCAGTGACCCCCTGGGTTGTACGGACATATAACCTGTACGGGCAACAAGAAGACGTGGTACAATGTTAGGGCGAGTTATTTTATCACTAACGACAAAGATACCCAAACATGTATTCCACATACCTCGTCTAACTCGGTCCAGTGTGCTGTGGACCCCCAAGAAGGCTTACACCCAGTGACGTATAGACTGAAGTGTCTGACCTGGGACCTCGTGAAACAGACTTGACGGTTGGCCACGTCCCAACACTCGCGTAGCAGGCCGGACTGATGTGATTTAAATAAAATCAATTACGATATTTGAAAATTACGAAGAAAGAATACGTAGTAGAATGTGAAGTGGGTGCAGGCTAGGAGACCCACCAGAAAGTCGACATCCATGATGGCGTACGTGTGACCCGGGCGGGGGATGACGCCGAGCCAGCCAGGATCGTACTGCAAGATCCCCAGATACGCATCTATGTGCTGAACCAGAAACGTATGAAATGTTATTTTAAATATATATAAAAATCAACCCGTAAACAAAATACTTCATTAGAAATACATACCTGGTCTTCGAGAAACGATTTGATGTCGAGCCACGTCTTGAAGAAAGCTGGTCCAGCTAGTACCCATCCCCCCACATTCAACCTATCACCAACCAACAGTTAATACACGATTGTTAAGAGAGACTGAAAAAATTAAATGGTTTAGTATTTAGAACCACGTACGGTGCGGCATGTGGATCCTCGAGGGTATAGGTATAAAAGTCCTGCTCCTTTGCCGTGCGGCGCCTGCGGACCAGTGGCATGAATGGGCTTAATAAACGATGCAACAACTTGAAGGGCCGTCGCACGCGGAACCTCGATCTTTCAGCCGATCCACGCGGCCGGACAGTGACAATATCATCGTTTTGTGGGTGCAGACGGGAGTCGGGTGTCACTATAAAAAAAAAGATTATATGTTCATTGTCTGGAGTCACACATGAAACAATGATGGTGATACTGGGAAATCAAAATAGTAAGTAGACTCCCTTTATAAAAAAAAGTGTTTAGGTTTAGGAAAATAACCTGGGTGGCGTGTCACCGTGTGAACTGTGCCCTCGGAGGTGGCCTGGGGTGCGCACGTCTGTGGGGTGTGTGGATCTGTCGGCCCATGTGATGGTGAGCCGCTCACGTCTAACGACTCTGACGACACACGCGGCACTCTCTGCGGGACCTCCCGTACCTCCTGCAGTGGATCCCGCTCGCTAACGTCAGGGGTACCTCGCACCTGGTCCTGGCTCGATGATCCTCCATGTCCCTCACGGACAACTCTCGCATGCCCCTGCTGGCCTGGAGTGGGCGCCCGGCGGTCACGTATATACCCCTTTATGAATGTGTTCACTGACCGCTGAACCTCACCGCGCATGCGCTCCACCGCCGAATCGATAAGCTCCTCCGTCCGCCTGGCAGCCGCGGCGTGCCGACGCTCGGCGTCGTCGAGAATGCGTCGCTCGGACTGTGCCACGATCTCAGTGAACGCAGCGATCAATGCCTGATAGCCCTGGTCCTGTGCCTGCTGTGGTACACTCTGGCCGGCTGGGTCGTGCTCCGGGATAGGGTCCACGGGCTCAGATGCACACTGCGGCTCGGTGTCGGCGACTCCATGCGCGTCACTGCCGGATGCACTATCGTCCGATCCAGATTGAGGGGAAGGCTCCCGGTCCGTACCTGCAGTCTTCTTGGACTTCTTCTTCTTACCGCCCTTGCCACCTGACGGTGCCGCACGCTTCCGCTTGATGAACGGAATCCAGACCAAGCTGCGTGGGACAACGACGTCCGTGTCAGCCATATAAGGCTGTCGCAGCTCAACCTCGGTCGGCAGCATAACCTCAGTAATATAAGGGTCCTGCACATAACATGCATAATGAATCAGTAATCAAGGGTTACAGCAGTATGGTTGCATATAATAAAGATTTATAACTGTTAACAACAAATTACGACACTCACCGGAACGTTGTAGACATGCGACCATGTGTACTGCGACCAATTGGAATCGAACAACCATCGTGTCATCCGCGGCTGCTGTAGAGCGGGCTCATCAAAATACTTGCCCCTCGCCCACGTACGGAGCGGTGGGACCGACTCAACCGCCCAGATCTGACAAAACACAAATTTAAGGGTTTAGGGGTTTACTAGCACCTATGTGGAAAACCTAATATACATATACACTAGATTGTGTTGGCATACTTACCCACATCGCGTAGCTGGGCCCGTATAGGTGCACGGAGTCACGGTGTTTGTACCTACACCGTGGGAACTGTCTGATATATCCGCGCATGACCTGCCATGACAAAAGTCCCCAAGGGAACCGCTCCCATGCCTCTGTGTCCTCTACCAACCGCCACATCCAATCCTCCGGCTGGCGTGCTCGCGGATCATGCCCAAACACCAGATGGAACGCGGTCAGCACCCTCGCAACCTTCAGAACATCGCCCGGCCGGTCCCTGACGGGAAAAGGACAAGTTTACTATCAGGGAGGGAGTATATTTTTCTTTCTCGGAACAACATATACATGTTAGGAAATTTATACTTATTATATCAAATTGTGATTAGAAGTTGTACCTGAACGCCTGCTCCTTCTCAAACTTTTTCCTCCACACCGGTATCTTCGCCTTAAATAGCTGGCGGTACCGCATTCGAACGCTATCCGATGGAAGCGACACACGCCCAGAAATGTCGACATCCGTAGTCGGAGAAAACCGGAGTCCCGTATACATGGCATGCTGCTGTCGCCCATACTGAATGAATGTGTCGCCCACCCTGAAGGTTATGAAATCATCACTCCCCGTGGTCCAGATCTGGTCGGCAACCGGCTCATGGAATACAACCTCGCGCGCTAAAAGCTCGTTCAGCGCAAGGCCAGAAACAGACCCACGCCACCAATCAGGGCGAAAATAGTGTCCCAAACATGATCCCCGCAGCTCCGCCAACCCCTCAGGATCCGCCTCCTCAAGTACGCTCTGTATCAGGGGGACAACAGTCGCCTGCCGTGTGTATAACAACAAATGCGGGGACGAATTTTGGCACTTGGGTCTCACGAACCACCAATCTCCCTAATGTTTATAAAATGATTAAGAACCTCCTTTAGTAATGGTTAATAGTTTCATATTTAAGGTTTAGGGTTTAGGGTTCAAAATTACAAGGGTTTAAAGGGTTAAATATTTGATAGTGTGTAATATTATACTCATATTTATTATTTTCGAATTAACAATAATATTATAATAATTATTAATTAAAGGATTTACATGTTAGGGTTTAAAGGGTTTAGGGTATGTAAGGGTTCAGGGTTCAAAATTACAAGGGTTTAAAGGGTTAAATATTTGATAGTGTGTAATATTATAATATTTAGTATTATTTTCGAATTAACAATAATATTATAATAATTATTAATTAAAGGATTTACATGTTAGGGTTTAAAGGGTTTAGGGTATGTAAGGGTTTTAAGGGTTCAGGGTTCAAAATTACAAGGGTTTAAAGGGTTAAATATTTGATAGTGGGTAATATTATAATATTTAATATTATTTTCGAATTAACAATAATATTATAATAATTATTAATTAAAGGATTTACATGTTAGGGTTTAAAGGGTTTAGGGTATGTAAGGGTTTTAAGGGTTCAGGGTTCAAAATTACAAGGGTTTAAAGGGTTAAATATTTGATAGTGGGTAATATTATAATATTTAATATTATTTTCGAATTAACAATAATATTATAATAATTATTAATTAAAGGATTTACATGTTAGGGTTTAAAGGGTTTAGGGTATGTAAGGGTTTTAAGGGTTCAGGGTTCAAAATTACAAGGGTTTAAAGGGTTAATTATTTCATAGTGTGTAATATTATAATATTTAGTATTATTTTCGAATTAACAATAATATTATATAATTATTAATTAAAGGATTTACATGTTAGGGTTTAAAGGGTTTAGGGTATGTAAGGGTTTTAAGGGTTTAGGGTTCAAAATTACAAGGTTTTAAGGGTTAATTATTTCATAGTGTGTAATATTATAATATTTAGTATTATTTTCGAATTAACAATAATATTACATTTGATAATATAATAAGTAATTAATAATATTATAATAATGTTTATGGCGTAAAGGTTTACGGTTCAGTGATTAGGGTTTAAAGCTGTTAGGGTTAAAAATTTGCAACAACCAATATTTAACAAAAATCAATAATGTGTACAGCGTAGGGTACAAAATTAAACAATGAATTATAGAGATTAAACAATTAGACGAATCTACGATTTTAAATGAACGAGTAAACTAAGAGTAATCTACTAGTTTAAACAACCATTACAAATTCAACAACCGATAATGGACCGTGTTCAACAACCATTATAATATTTAAACAATTAAATATTGAGATTCAACAAATAAAGCTATAATTAAACAAAAACAAAAAAAAGGGCTAACCTTGGCGGGGTCGTGGCCGGACGGCCCCACTGCCTCCGCCGGGCGTTGCTCCTCCGGCCCGGCGGCCGTTCTATCTCCGGCGGCGTCGACATTGACGCCGCTTAAGCCTCCATCGCCGCCGAGTGCGTCTAGCGGATGCACCCCCGCATCCTCGTCCTCCACAACAAACCACCGAGAAAGGTCACCCCCCGCATCCTCGCCGTCCATCGTCCAGAAATCCCCCTGCCGCCGCCGCAACCGTCGCCGTTAAAATCACCCAAAAAATCGCCGGAGAGAGTGAGAGAGAGAGCGTGAGTCGGTGGGGGGGGGGGTCGACTTAGGAATTCCTAATAAAACAAGTCGGCCCCAGGGTTTACTTAAAGCGGGTCGACGTCGACCCGCCAGGATCGAGCTCGAACCCGCGATTCGACGTCGACTCAGTGGGTGCGAGCTCGATCCTGCCCTGGGCGTCCGCGCTTGGGTTCCCGCCCACGTCCTCATTATTTTATTTTCAAATTATATTATTAATTAAAGCGTTTTTAAAATTTAATTGTTAATCAAACATTTAATTGATTAAATTTAAATTTTTTGGGGTGTTTTTAAATCATTTAAATTTCTTCATTTATTAACTTGTTAATATACTTATTTTGTTAATAATTATTAATAAATTTAATTGTTAATAAATTGTAATTGATTAAATTTATGTGTTATTCGTTAGCATAATAATTATTTGTTAAATTTGTAAATTGATTATACTAATTTGTTATAAATTGAATAATGGTAAATTATGAGTATTAATTTACCATTATCAATAATGGTAATAAGTTACCATTACCGATAATAATGGTTAATTTTTTTTAATAATTATTGATAATTATTGATAATATTGATAATAATATTATCAATAATTTATTGTGACTGATTTCGTATTATTACTATTCATATTATTAGCATTAATATTAATTAAATTTTTTAGATCGCCATTATTAATAATATTTTGTAATGTTTACCTGTAGGTATTGTCCAAATACAACAATTGGACATGAGCGGCATTCGAAAAGACAACATTGGCCTGGGCGGCATTGGTAATGGCTACACTTCGACTCACACGCGTCACACTTGGTCTGGGCGGCATTGGTAATGTCCGTTCAGAAAATTATTCTAGAGATAGATTTGGCAACGCGTGTACCGGGAGCCGTAAAAACACATGAAACGGTTGGGAATATGGAGATGGAGGAAAGAGAGCAGTCGGCTGAGAGAGGTTGAGCATAGGGAAAAGAAACACTATGGCCCGACATAATAAAGGGGCATCGGGAGAAGAAACACTATGAGTCGACATTCCAAATATTACTCCTTCCGTTTAGGGAGGTTGAGAGAGGTTGAACATAGGGAGAAGAATTGCAATGGGTACAACAGTAATTACTATTCTTAAAGTAAATTATTATTATTATTATCGTTATTGTCTTATATATTCGTTCACAGTTTTTACTATTATTAGTAAGCCTATTAGCTTAGATATTATGTATGTTCAACTACAGGTTACTGTTGCAAGTTCGTACATCCATTTCAGTTGGTATGGGAGGTATTGGAAAATACAATCGGGGTGACATGAAGGAAAAATTAAAGTCGGCATTATCCCCGTGGAAGGTCCACAATGACAACACTCGGAGGGGCAAGCATTAGCGTGGTGTCCACCTAGAAATAAGTATGTCCTTTGGATAAAGAAAATTAGCGCGCGTCTTCTTAACTGTTATTATTATTATTATTTGGCCGCGTACTAATATCATATTGTGCACAATGTTTGCTATGATAACTGTAGGTCATTTCGGAGATTGGGTGAATTTTGCCACATGGGACATCGACATTTCGCAGTTCCACTTCAGGGGAATGGGAGGTATAGGTAAGAGTGTCACGTTCGGAATCACAAGCGTCGCAGCGGGGTGAATGCTGCGGTCGTCACATTCCGAATATTGCTCCTTTCGGAATGTTGAGAATGACCTATGAATACAAGGAGCTGCCGAAGATAGTGGATGGGGAGGCGGCAAGTTGAAAATTGGGCATACACAACATTCCAAAGGAAATTGGGCGGTTCAGTGGCCAATGCGAGATGCCATGGGAAAAGGATAGCAGCGGATTGATCACAATATAAACTCAGGCGGCCAGAGTGGTATTAGTCGTATTAATTTCATTATTACTATTCATATTATTAGCATTAACTTTACAAAAATGTATTGATCGCCGTTATTAATATTATTTTGTAATGTTTACTTGTAGGTATTGCCCAAATACAACATCCCGCGACATGGTCGCCACGTTTGTAACAACAACATTGGCCTGGGCGGCATTGGTAATGACGACGGTTCGATCCACCTCCCATTGTTCAGCGGTCAAAATGGGAGCGGGTGCACTAGGACCGTAGAACATTCAGAGGGGCAAGCCTTGGTGGGTGGTATGGAGATGGAGGACAAAACGGCACCTGAATCTTGGGCAACTCTATTAAAGACCCTATGTCCATGCATCTGATATGCACTTCCAAATCTCTTTCAATTTGAGAAGACTCCTCCAATTCAGAGTTTTGGTGTTCAACTTCAGTGGCTGGAAAAAAAAATGAGGGTTTTGGTGTTCAACTTCAATTTGGATGTATTTGGAATGGGCGGCATTGGTAATGACCCTAATTGGAAGCACAATCACTACATCAGGATGAATGTAGTGATCGTGACATTCCAAATATTACTCCTTTCGTGTAGCATGAGTATAGCCTGTCCCACATAGGTCGTGTTGCGACAGGTTAAACACTGGCCATGCATCAAGCTCAAATCTTACATCACAGAGCTTGAAGAATCGGCTTTCCGAGAGGATAAAATTCTGCAGTCCCCATCATAGCCACCAGCACCGTAGATAGCACCATTTATTTCGGTTGCATATGGTGCAGAAGGCTGCAGAGAGTAATCAACGAATGGAGTTAAATTGAGCTACTAGGATGAATTCCCAACAATTATTCACTGGAGGTAATTTTACAGTTTTTCACATAACAAATCTAATGGTTTATTATTATTATTATTATTATTCACCCTTATTATTATTATTATTATTATTATTATTATTCAATCTAATGATTTATATATTCTGGATGCTTAACTGCAGGTTAGTGTTGTAAGTCGGCAGTTTCATTTCAGGGGAATGGGAGGTATAGGTAAGAGTGCCACATTCGGAATCACAAGCGCCACATCAGGGTGAATGTTGCTGTTGTGGAACACTGGGCATGCATCAACAGTAACCACGATCACAACATCAACGTTAATGTTGCGCTCATGACATTAAAAAAATTACTCCTTTCGGGAACATTTAGTATGGCCTATCAATTTTGTCCGAATCAGGAATTGGAAGGTATTGGAAAATACAACATTTGGCATGGGCGGCATTGGTAAGGACCGTCATTGGAAGCACAATAACTGCATCATGAAGAATGTGCTGACTATGACATTCCAAATATTACTCCTCTCGGGACATTCAGAATGGCCTTGCAGATTCAAAGAGCTGGAGGGGATGGTGGATGGGGTGGCGGCAAATTCAAATTTGGGCATACACGACGCCTTTCATAATTACAATTATTTTATGTTTGTTACAATATTATTAGAGAAAATTATTAATCAAAAATATTTATTATTATAACAAAAGAGAAAGTAATAAATATAGTCAAAATAATTTTTGCTATTATTAAATTAATAATAATAATGTATAATTTTAATATTTATATTAATATTTAAATTTTTAGTATTAAAACTAAAAATACATTATAATAATTATTCTACAAACAATAGTAAAAGAATATTAATAATAATGATAATAATTATTTTGTTATAATAGATTTTATAATATTTGTAGACGGAAAATTAAAATAATTATATTTCCATAATACTTCATTAATTATAATACAATAAATATTGTCATTTTAAGAGTATTAATTAAAATAATAATAATAAATATCATTGGATTAAAATGAAAGTAATAAATAGTCAAATTAATTTTTACTATTATTAAATTATTAATTTATCAAATTTTTAATATTTGTAATAATTATTTTTACACTAGATACTAATTCCACCTTTGATAATAATACATATTGTTTAATACTTTTTAAAAAAATTTATAAAAAAATCTGAATATTTATTATAATTGTAAAATAATATATTAGCATTACATTTAATAAATCGTCAGTTTAAATATTCAAATTATTGTAAAATTATTTATACTATAATATTTCTTACTATTTATTATTGATAATAATTGTTCAAATTTAATTATAATAATAATTCATAATAAATAATAAATAATTTCTTAATATTATAATATTTTTTTAATACTATTTATTAAAATTTATTATTGATAATAATTATACAATTTAATTATAATAATAATTCATAAATAATAAAAAATAATAAGTAGTAAGAAGTACTTATTAATTAAGCCCACACGCAAAAAAAAAAAAAAATAAAAATAAAAGCCCGGGTTCGACTTCTTTCCCCGGGGTCGTGGGTCGACTTCGGAAACCCGGGGTCCACCATGACACACGACCCCGCCTCCCTAATCCACATTATTAATTAACCTCGGGTTCGACTTGTTAAACCGGGGTCGACGTCGACCCCATTGTCGACCCAGGGTCCTTTTTGACTTTTCGGGCATAAAAGTATAGGTTTTTTGTCGGCGGTCAAAAAAGATAGTGGCAGGCACCTGACAGGGTACTGTCGTATATTACTTCAAGAAGTATTTTATACACCATGCATGTAAATAAATATGTATGCGTGTGGAGAACACCAAGCTCAAATGTGATTGTAAGAAAAATGAACTGATTTTACTATATATTCCCAAAATGGTAATTATACTATCTGTTTTTCAAAGACCGACAAAAGGGGTTCGGTTAGCATGCAGAATATATGAAATTCTGTTTGTCCAGAAATTGCTAAGATTGAGGCTGAGATGTGCTAACCGAATAATCAACCAACAATTAACCATTAATAGACAGTATTAAAGAGGGCAATGTAATATATTATTTCCATATAAAAAAATTGGTGTTTTTGGGCATGATTGCTACTGCCGTAATAATCACTACCATAATATTCCCCCACTATCTCATTTAATGACAAAAACCCTAATTTAGTGAAGTTTGCATACGTTCGGTGGAACGAGTTTGGTGAATTAAACTGATCTACTGTATTACATTTAGATTAATTCTAGATTCTGTGATATGCTAAGATGTGTTTACAAACATGAAAAAATTACTATATTAGCACACATTGTTGCTGTAGTATGTGGCAAAACAATTGAACAAAAAATGTGAGCTTAAATAATAACATCCACTGTAATGTTTGAATTGTCTCATTAAGTTATGAAACACCCATATTAACCTCATCCAATCACATCGGAAGTTTTTGGCAATGTCAAAACCACAAAAAACAATATAAACCATGACTGAAACAATACACCAACAACTAAAACTACAATGATAAAAATAATATGGGAATGAATATGTCTTTTAAAAAAGGGATAGGGATTTGCTAAAAAATCTCATTCAAGGAAATCATTAACTCCAAAAATAACTGGTAAAGGGGTTTGAAAATGCCTATATCAGCCTACTACCCACCACCCTATTTCCCCACATGGGTTGCTACACGTTTCCGGCGGCCTGCACCATGCATGTTCTCCACAACTTGCTCAGGCGCAATAGATATCGGCACCTCATCCTCCACCACGTCGACACCTTTCGCCTCAGGTAGTCCAGCTAGTAGCACCTTCACATTCTCGGGACGAAGGTTGCTCGGGTGCAATACAACCATAGCATAAAACTTCGCACGCAATGCATCAACAACTTTCAATGTACTCATCACATGGCAAAAGGCATCAACAAACACATTGAACCCATCGTTGCCCGGAGCATTACACTCGCATTCATCTTTAAAGCATGTGAAGGTACCATTGTCAAAATCATTTGATCTGAAAGGAAAAATACTAAATTATATACAACATAATCATACATGAGACGCACTGCAGCCCATACCCCGACTCCCCAACACAAGTTGCAGGTTATTTCAGCACACCACAACACGTTCCCTCGCACTACTTACACATTGCATCGGCACATAGCACTGACTATACAATATATAAGCACATAGCACTGACTATACAATATATTAGCACAAACAGAACATATAGCTAGCACGGACGTTCATAATTCATATATTCTAAGTAGACATTAAATAAAATGTCCAGAACTTATATCACGTTTTAACAACATATAGTATTATTATAATTTGGACATAGCACTAACTATATAGTATATCATCACATAACACTAATTATACAATATATTATCATAGACATAACATATAACTAGCACACACATTCAAGAAAGGACAACATACAACTGCTCCCCTGAAACTTCACTCCACAGCTAAGAGGGGACGGCGACGTGCACACAGAAAACATAAGTATAGAAAAAAAATCGAGATAGCGCTCCCCGGTTTGAGCTCGCTTAACAACTCATAAAATACTAGATAGATTTGCCCCCTCCAAACTCCCCATGATATGCCCCAAATTAGAAAAATTGGTGAAAAACTACACAAAATTGAACACACACAACCGATTTGACACGGAAACCGTAACCTCAAAAAACCGGCGATGTAAATCAACTAGGCAGATGTAGAAGAAGGCCGGTGAACCGAAGGCGGAAGTTTCGCTTATTTCGCACGAGATGGTCTCCCATTTCTACCGGAAAACACTGCTGTGTGCCCGCCTATGCCTGCTCAAAATGCTTGGTTATTTCGACGAAGTACAGTCTGGAAATGAAAATGAGTGATTTGGGGGTGGGTGGGGTTACGACCTTGTTGGGAGGTTAATGGGAAGAAGAAGGGGGAGATGGTGAACGCGCAAGAAATGGGTAATGGGGGAGATTGCCTTCTCAATAAAAAAATCATTTTGGGAATGTGCCCACAAAATCCGGTGGGCATTAAAAATAAATTGATATTCAATCTTAATTAAAACCTTCCATTCAAAGGCATAATTAAGGTGAAAAAAACCCATATCCTACAACCTATCACCTATTCCACACTAAATTAGCAATTCTGCACCAACAGAATCAGTAGCATAACCTATCCCCGACAAAAGATCAATATTCCATTCAATCCCAAGAAAAAAAAAGGAAAAATAAAAAGTATTTTCATCCCAACGTTCTCACGTCCTTGTTTGATCTGACTCCAAATTAAAGTACTCCCTCCGTCCCACTTAACTTGTCTTGTTTCACTTTTGCACACAATCCAATGAACTTTTTCAACAACTAATATCTCAAAATGTGTACAACAAAAAATTATGTAAAATATATATTATAAAACTACATAATTATACGATTCTAACAAGACCCAACTCGACTATTTTTTTCCAACTATATACGTGCAATAAAATCGAGTCAAAGTAGAACAATGAACAGTGTAAAAAAGTCAAACAGGACAAGTTAGCTGGGACGGAGGGAGTATTATCTTGAAGAAGAAATAATAACTGTTACCCATTATTGCCACCCGATTCAAATAATCCGTACGTGCTGCTTTTAACATTACATGTAATTAGACGTACATGTAGAAAATGAGGTTAATTTTCTAAAGTTAAGTTTTGAGGTTTTAATTACTAGGTTTTATGTTATAATCAATCTAATTAGTCCTCCAATCCGGCCGGGAAACTAATTTAATCAAGACATGGCTTCATAGAAATTGCCTCCAAGAAACCCTAGGGTAGAGGCACCACAAATTATACTATCATTAGGGTTAACACTAACACCCAAATTTGAACAAGGGTTACCAACATGCCTTGCTGCACCACCTCCGCCGCCGCCGCCGCCTAACTGCAATTGGGAGAAGTCCGGTAGCCCTTCTCTTCCGCCTACGCCTACGCCGCCGCCTTGATCATATAGAAAGCCTTTGAAAACATGGCCGTTTATTGTAACCACTGCCTGATATGCATACCCATACTCACCAGCATCATCCACCGCAGTAACTCTCACGCACTTGAACACCGCCGGCGCACGCACTTTCTCCGGCAGCGAACCTCTAAACTCGTCAGGGTCTACAAAAGGATGAGTTAGAACGGGATTTATGTATTGGGGTAAATAATTTAATTTTGATCCAATTGGGATAGTTGATCGATACTAGTAGTATTTGATAATGATCGTGTACCTTCATGGCTGGAAATGGGGTTGGAAAGGGGAATGGTGAGGGTGGTTTGCGACGCGCCGCTGTGTCGGGGTTTTTTGGTGCCGCGACGGGTAGTTGGAACCCACGTGCTCTTCACGTGAGTGGGGCAGTTGTATCCTCTACTTTTGCAGCAAGTCCGGCAACGGCGGTGGTTACAGTCTTTCTTTGCCTGGTTCCCGCAGTCCTGACACGTGGCGGTGGACGACTCTGCAATTCCTCTTCCAAATTGAAGATTGATATCATTCTGTGGAAGATTTGAATTTGGTGGTTTTCTCGAGTTGGGGCAAGTGTTTTGGCCCTGATTGTGTTGCCAAATCTCGATGTCGGCGGCGGCACTGGGTGGCGGCGGGAGACGAGGAGTCGCCGCGAGGATTGGCATCGTTCCCAATCCAAATTCAATTGTATTGGAGGGATTGAGGGAATACGAATCAAAGGTGACGGTGGCAGCGCAGGAAGAGGGAGCTGGCGGCGCGTTTATGAGGAAAAAATCCGGCGAGGGGGAAGGCTGGGAAGGCAGCCACATTTGGGCAGGCGTCGTAGGTCCGGCGTCGGCGGGTATGAAGGCTGAGGAGGAGTGGTCTCCGGCGGAGGAGGCAGCCGCCCAATTGAGAATGAGGCGGTGCGCAGAAGCCGCCACGGCTGCGGATTTTCTTGCAAGCAGGGGTACCCCTTGTTTTTAATCTATTTGGACTTTGGAGCTGCCTATATTGCTCTTTATTATAGGTCTAATAACAGGCATACAGTACTTGTCAAATGTGATGAGAAAAGAGAAATGGATTGTGAGGTGTGGGGTTTGGGTTGGGACTACTACTGTGGAAGAAAGGAAAGCAACTAATGATACTATAACATGATGAGATGGGATGATGATTGATGATTGATGATGATGAGTACTAGTACTGTATACTAGTATATGATATTATGATCTATTACTACTTCATATGTATGATGGGTAGACTGTAGACAGACAGGCAAAGAGAGTAGTAGTAGTAATGATTGAGGGGGGGTTAGAGGTTAGGGATTACTAATATTAGGGATTAAGGGAATGAATGAAAATCCATTGTTGTCGTCATTGATGGAAAGCCCCAACAGGCAGCAACAGAGAACATACAGCAGACAACAGGGGACGAAAGAAAGAAAGAGGATCATGCATATCCCCCAGCAGTACTTAGGTACCCACTACTCAATCATTCATTCCATTCATTCATTCATGGTGATTCTAAAATAGTAAGTAGTGTATGCTACAAGAAGCCTAGAGGGGATTTACTCACATTGTCAACGTTTAATTAACACACTCTAGCTCTATTCTTGAGGATTTACTTCAATGTCATGTAGCCACTTAATTACTTACCATAATCCATATATTTTAATGGAGGTATATTCCAATCTCAGTCGGGTTATGGGTGGTGTACTTTCCACTGTACTGTAACAACTAGTGTGTGCAAGAAAAAGCAAGAAAACCAGATGAATAAATGATTTTTGTACTTTCTGCTGGCTAACCATAAAACCATAACCATTCACCAATGTAATAGTAACTCCACAGAAGATCACAGATGTAGTAAAAGTGCGTCATACTGACTTCACTCAACTTACGACCTCACAATAATCTCATTCACTTCTTCAGCTTTTTTATTCACGTCCGAAATACCACACCACAATACTGTCCTTAAATTTTTTAAAATAAAAAAAATTACATTCCATTTTAACTCAAAATTTAACTATATACAGACTACAGTATCAAATATAACATGGATTAAATGTGAAATACTCCCTCCGTCCCAGCTAATGTGTCCTGTTTGACTTTTTGACACTGTTCATTGTTCTACTTTGACTCGATTTTATTGCATGTATATATTTGGAAAAAATAATCGAGTTGGGTCTTGTTAGAATCGTATAATCATGTAGTTTTAGAATATATATTTTATATAAATTTTTGTTGTACACATTTTGAGATATTAGCGGTTGAAAAAGTGCATTGGATTGTGTGCAAAAGTGAAACAAGACAAGTTAAGTGGGACGGAGGGAGTATAAAAATTCGAGATGCATATTTTATATTTTCAAACTGTTTGTTTAGACTTTTATATAGAAAGGAATGGAAGGGTGCAGTCAGATGACAGAAGTGAACTAGTTTATTTTAATAATTTGTCCAAAGTTTCAAAACACTTTTCAACAAAAAAAAAAAAAAAAAGTGAACTGGCAACGGAAGGGATGAGGACTTACCCCAAGTGTTTAAGTCCCTTGACTTCCAATGGAAGGTTGGAGTTTCGATTCCCCACCGGCCCCCTATCCCTCCCTATTTTTCCCCTCAATGGCTCTTCCAAAAAAAAAAAAAAAAAAGGAAAGAATTTCATCCCCTTTATTATGCATTTGGTTTGTCTTGTACGCGTGCGTTTTTAATTAGATCTCAAATTCAACGACTAAAATAAAAATTAATTTGAATTTCAGAAATTTAATTATTCAAGTGATGAGCTCGAAGCCAAAGTGCCAGATATCTCACCATTCACCAATGAAATATATCTTGTTTCATCCTCTCACTCTCCATTCTGTTCAATATAATTATCGTTTAAAGATCTTGTTTCTCTAGATCATCATTAAATAGAACGATATATAACACTCTTGTGTCTTGATGGTTCAACTCTATCAGGCGCAACCAAAACTTCTTATGAGTACAATTAGGCCAATTTTTGCCACAAACAACAAAAATATACACAAATGCTATCCGCCGGCAGTAATGCCCTGTGCAAGTGCGCATCAGCTTCAATGCTCTATCTTCAATTGACGGCTAATGAAACCTTGCAAAAAATGCAGATTTCAGAACAAACTAAAACTTATCATCAGGCACAAAACCCCTCTGCAGCATCTCATCATGGAACCGAAAAGCTTCTTTCAAATTTTCCTGTGATACATGGCCATTAATTAATGATGTGTATGTAGCTCTATCAGGGTGGATGCCCCTATCCATCATCTTTTGGTAAACTCTACTAGCTTCCTGCATTCTACCAAGCCTACAGAACTGATCCAAAATAACATTATAGGTTACCAAATCAGGCGCCAGACCGTCTTTCTCCATCTGATTCACCAAGTCGAAAGCAATGTCGATATTCTCCTCTTTCATAAATCCATGGATAAGAGTGTTGTAGCTAACACAATCCGGGAAAATGCCTCTCGACTTCATCTTCTTCAGAAACTCGAATGCCTTCTTGAGATCACCTTGCCTGCAGTTGCCCTTGATAAGAGCATTGCAAATAACTATGTTTGGACTTATGCCTTTATCAGCCATCTCATTCCATAATGTAAATGCATCGGACAGAAAACCCCCGTTGCAGAATCCATTTATTAGAGTACCGTATGTAATGTAGTTAGGATGTATTTGTTTGGAAACCATGTCGTCCCTCAACTCCAGGGCTCGGTCCATTTCGCCTGCCTTGCAGAACCCATTGATCATGGTATTGTATGTAATCACATCAGGCTTCAAATTTCTTCGAAGCATAGAATCAAACAAGGACGATGCTTTATCCATATTCCCAATCTTGCAATATCCGTTGATCAGGGTTGAGTAGGTGCAGAAGTCAGGAAACACGCCCCTCTCCACCATCTCATTGAAAAGTGCATCCGCTTCGCTGAGCATCTTTTCTCTACACAAGCCATTCAAGATGGTATTGTAAGTCACCACATCCATTTGACAACCAAGTTTTGCCATTTCATCCCGCACCTTCATAGCATCCGACATGGCACCATGCCTACAAAATCCACCAATCAAAATGGTATAAACGATTTTGTCCGGCACCAGGCCTTTCAACTGCATATCTTTAAAATAAGCCACCATCATATCAATGTTACCAGTTCTTGCAAAAAATCCAATAATCGAACTATAACTAACTAAATCCGGAGGAACAGCACAGTGCAACATTTCAAGAAACAGACTTTCAACCTCCACCACATCATCCTTCTTGCAACATTCGACTAGCAATGTGTTGTACGTGGAAGTGTCTGGGGAAACCCCAACCTGGACCATTTCAGTTAAAACTTCCTTAGCGCTCCCATACTGTCCATTTTTACATAAACCATTGATGATTGAGTTATAAGTCAAACAAGATGGTTCCAAATCCCTCCCCCGCATAATCTTCACCATCTCAAGGCCCTTCTCAATGCTCCCTTCACGACAATAAGAATTGATCAAAGTATTGTACGTCACTATATCTGCGAAAACCCCGCGTTTCTCCATCTCAGTCAAAAACTCCTTTGCACCCTCAATCATGCCATCCTTACAAAGCACATTAACCATAATGTTAAGCGTATATGAATTTAAATCCATTCTATTCCACGCAATTTCCTCAAACACTTCCCTGGCCAAATCAGTCCATCCAATCCTACCAAGTCCTCCAAGAAGACTGTTGCATGCATTAATCGAAACACCAACATTCCTCAATTTCAACAATCTAAATGCCTCAACAGCCTCCCTGAACTTCCTAGCTTGTACATAAGTCCTAATGAGCAAATCAAATGCATAATAATTTGATCCACATTTCTCAAAAGCACCTATTAACGAATCCACGATCTCGCCCCTAGAAGCTCCACTCCTCCTAATCATCCTCAGAATCAAAGCCTGCGCATCGGATACTCTCCTGCTCCTCACCAACACATGTACCGCGGCACTCAATGAAGCCGACGAATGCTTAAAATTTGGGCAATTTAATGCAACTGAATCAATAAATTTCTCCCCGACACGAAAATCATCGCGAAATTCATAAAGAAGTTGTGCATATGTTGACGGATTTAACTGATTAATAAACCTGGGACTGATTGACTGACCTCTCTTTAGCGACCACGAAATCTTTTCCAGTAAAAACGAATCCGATGAAAGAACTTGCGGAGATATCGGTGGTACATAGGCAACGGAGCTTTGAGTAGTAACAGTACGCGTTGGAATGGCCAATTTCTCGCAGTGGAGAAATGGCTGCCTTGCCGCCATTGAAGATGGAAGAGAAGAAAAGCTCCAACTTTCTCCGAAGGAGCGAAAATGTGAACCTACAAAAGTCGCGTTAATTTGCTCATACGACATTGTTTATAACTATACCGCTTTTGCTTGTACTACTATGTTTTCTTATTTGTTTTTTTTTTTTTTTTCAAAACTTAACTAGTATACTTATTAGGGGAAAGTAATAAAAGGGGCCATTACAAGGAGCCTATTCCACTTTTAGGCCATTATAAGTTGAATTTCCAGAATTAGGCCATTACAAACACATGTTGAATGAAATTAAGCCATAAGGACCAATTTGAAAATTAATTAATTCCCAACAACTTTTCCTTTCTTTCATTAAAACCCCAAGAAAGTTTGACTTTATTTACTTTAGTCCTTTGTCAATATACTTAAGTTTTCACTATATAAATGACACCCAATGCGCTTGAAAATTAGTATCAGAGCCTAGGTTTTATTGAAGAACATATTAATTATATTATTTATAATATTTTATTTCTTAATGGAGAAGATTTAATTATTTAATGGATTCAATTAATTTGAAACCCACAAGTTATTTCCAAATTTTGGAAATAAAAAAAAAATTCCAAAGGAATTTCTTGAACTTGTCTCATGGACAAGATATTATCAAAATCAGTTTCTTTCCTAAAAATGAGAGGAACGGACTGGAAAGAAATTGATCCGGATAGCTCTAAGTTATCAAAAGACTTAAGAGAAATCCAAAAGACGATTCAAGATTTTGGTAACCGGGTATTAATTATACCTGGGAAAATAGATAACTTGAATCAGACAACAGATGAGATCTTGAAAGTATTTCAAGATCTAAAGAAAGAAATTTTGAATCTGAAATTTGACATTTCGGATATCAAGAAAAGGCAGAAGGATATTCCTGGATCTTCCAAGAATAACCAAGCCAATATTAGAGATGCATTCGGACCAGTACAAGCTTTACATCAAAAGGGTAAAGCAACTATGGTTCCAAAGCAGAAATCACAAGAAGAGCTTATGATCGATCTCCTGAAAACAGTCGAATGAGTGTTTCCAGGGCAGATCTATCAGATCTACAAGAATTAGCAGAATCATTTTCCCAACTTGGGATTATGGATCTGGTTAATGTAAAACCCAATGAAGTCCTTCAATTGGGTTATGCGGAAGGATCAGGATCCAACGTGACCCACGATGGACCGCCTGATGTTCCAATGAGAGAAAGTACAGACTTCTACATGAACAGGTATCCTGAGGTGCATCTTAATGCAAGACGAAACCCAGGACGGAACCCAAGTAGAGCACCAGAATCCACACCGTGGGCCAAGACGATGTTACAACCATTAAATCCATATGGCATAACACTAAACCTCGACGTTATCGACTTCCGAAACATCGAAGACCTGATCGATGAATGGGTAGCTTCAATGAAGATTGCAGCAACCACCCTGGAACTCGATAAAGAAAACTTTGTCAGATTAATAGAGCTGAGTCTCGAAGGATCGGCAAAGCTAGGCTGGAAAAACTCCACGGCTGCTTTAAAGGAGCAAATACTCGAAGGAGAATCCAAAAGCACAATCTGCGAAAGGTTTGGCCTCTTATTCAAAACCCATTTTGTAGGAGATGGTTATTTTGAAGAACAGAGAACAGAAAAAATCAAAGTCTATACCCAAGCACTGTTGGGTATGGAGTTAAGAAGTATTTGCGCAGTAGACGAATATATCTACTGGTTCCGTAAATACTATTTTCGGAGTGAAATGACAGCTGAAGTAGCATGTCCCATGTTCTTTGCAAAGATCTGCAGCCCATGGAGAGAAATGTTGATCCAATCGTACACAGTACCCCCTGGTACAGTGGACTCAATAGCTCGAAGAATGTCCTTCTTAAAGGATAAGCTCAGAGAATGGTGTCAACAGGCAGCAGCCCAAAAGAACATCAAGAGACTAAGAGGTAAAATAAAAAGAACTCCTCTTTGCTGTGAAAATAACGATTTTCCAACAATTATAGGAGAATCAGGAGAAAAGAGGAAAAAGAAGAAGAGTCGGGTCTCATACAGTAGGAGTTTCAGAAGACCTCCATTCCGAAGAAGAAGAGCATGGTGGTCCAAGAGCAAGGCCAGATCATACAAAACTGGACAAAGAACGGGAACGACGAAGAGTTCATCCCAAGGTTCAACTAGCTCAGCAGCAAGGAGCACGGGGAGAACGACGTCCAAGAGGACATTCAGACGAGCCCATACCCGAGCCAACGAAAGTTTCAAGGACTGCAACTGTTGGAAGTGTGGAGCCAGAGGTCATATCTCACCCGATTGCCCTCAGAATCGTGAGGTACGAATGTACGAAGCCACTGAGGATATCGTGGAAGCAGTCTACCATGGAAAGCTGGTACCAGTCTATCAGTTTGAGGACATCCCCTCGGATGAAAGCATCTACGAGGAAGAATTAAGAAGTGACTCGGACTCATATTCAGATGGATCTTCAACAGAGTCTGACTGAAGAAGACAGGATTCAGACCACTGAAAACCTGTCTGGATTCTTTTCAAGGATGACGATCTCGAATCGAACCATGGAAAGAATAATGCGACAAGATTCCAACCTCAGCCCATATGACGGATTCAGAATTGGCGGGATTGGACGAGTTCTTAACCAGATGGGACTCAACCAGAGAAGACATAACATCATCTACAAGGTAAGTGCAGGTGAGTTTGCAATTCCTATGGAACTTACTTGTAATGTTATGGATATGCAATTAATTCCTAAAGAAGAAATTCTTGAGGAATTAAGCAGAATGAAGGAGGAAATCGCCATTACTATGAAATGGATCCACATAGGAGCCATTGAAGTAGTAATTAAGGCAACCTTCAAAGAAGGCATTGATTCTGAATTGCATCTATCAGCCACTGATAGAAGAATCAATAACCTTAGAGATGGTCTTCTTGGAACTATGGTAGGAAATTTATATGCTGGGAAGTTAATGTTTGACATACATCCCAGAATTTCCTATAACTTAGCTGACCAAGATTTTAGTAGAGTTCTAACCCTTCATCAGGATTTTAAAAGAAAAGATCTGATGAAAGAAGGGAACAGGCCATATTCTATAACTTATAGAATCTCTTATGCACTTTCCAATAGTCATCATTCTGACTTATTTCTCAGGAAAGAATATATAGAAATTCCTAGAATTTTCAAGGAATTTGCTAAAGTCATGACTCCAAATCCTACCCAGATTCCAAGGTTAGGAGGAGTAGACATACAAATAAGAGATCATCCAATTCTAGACAGATCAACGAGTGCTAGAATTGAGTACGCAAGCCGTATGTCTTTTTTGGAAGACAGAATTATGGCATATAAAGGGAAGGAGTTCATCAAAGATCTAACTCCTCAATCCATTGGGGTAGATAATATAAAGATAAAATGCCCTGAAGGATGGAAAGAAATACGAGTAATATTCGACATCACTGAAAAGATTAACCGTTTTCCATGTGATGACTTATACTACTTGCAGCAGCCATCAATTGGAACCTATGAAGGAACAATTGAAATTGCAGGACACGAGATCAGAGTCTTAGGCACCGCCGGAAAAGACAATGGGGTTATGATTTTGGGATTAAGTTTTCTCGAAAATCATAAACCATGGGTAAGAAATGATAATGGTATAGAATTTAATCTGAAGGGTCACACCATCAGAATTAAATGACAAGTCCATTCTCCATTTATATCTCAGTAGGGATAATATATGAAGAATATAAGTCAGAATATTTCGCAGCTTATATTGATTCAGGATCAGGTATTTGCACGGCAAAACCAGGAGTTTTCCCTAGCGAAGCTATGGAATCATTACCCATTATTGCAAGAAGAGATTTTTCCCAAAAAATCTTAGTACTAAATAAGGGTATTCGACAAGCCAATATCATGATTGGAGGAGCATTTGGTACACCTTGGTATAAGGTAAAAACGCCTCCTATTTACTTTCATGACACAGGAGCGGATATTTTGTTAGGGAACAATTTTATACAATCCTTTACAAAATATGTTCAAGATAACAAAAGAAATTTGTTAATATTTACCACAAGTTGTGGAAATGAGATACAGGTGTTGCGCAGGGAAAAGGCATTCAACAGGTTAATGCCTATATTATTTCGCAGCAAACGTGGTGATAATGATGCCAAACTAACCCATCCAAAAATGCAGGATAAAAGAAAGTTTGGTATGGCTTTGTTGTCTTTTAGACAGCAAGGATTTGATGAAGCTTCTATTGAGGAAATTATAAACCTCAAAGAAGCAATGCAGGAAATGAAGTCATTAAATATAACTTCACTAGACATTGATGGGGAAACTAAATTGTCCCTCGAAAATGTCAAAAGACTTATCCAGAGAAACTTTAACGAGGATCCTCTGGCATGGTGGGATAAAAACAAGATCGAAGCTACTCTACAGGTAAAAGAACAATATAAATATGAGTATGTTCGATACAAACCCATCTTAATGAATATGCAGGATAAGAAAGATATGCAGCAAATTATCAAGGAGCATATTGATCTTAAACTCATCGAGCCTGGAGTCTCAGCCTATAGTAGCCCTGGATTCTTGGTAAGAAACCACGGTGAAATAAAGAGAGGTAAACCCAGGTTGGTAATAAACTATCAAGGTATTAACAAAATAATACAGTTTGATGGTTATTACATTCCGAGTAGAGAACACTTAATTGATTGCATCAAAGGTGCTAAAGTGTTTTCTAAATTTGATTGCAAATCTGGTTTCTATCAGATTAAGATGGAGAATGAGTCGAAGAAATTCACAGCATTCTCCACCCCACAAGGGCAATATATTTGGAATGTTATGCCAATGGGGCTTTCTAATGCCCCTCAGATATTCCAAAGAAAGATGGATAATCTATTTAAGGATTATCTAGAGTTTATGTTCGTCTACATAGATGACATTCTGATTGCATCTCGAAATATTAAAGAGCATATTAAACATCTTGAAATATTTTCTGATGCATGTCACAGGGAAGGTCTAGTTCTCTCTGAGAAAAAGGCCACTATCGCTGCTAACAAAATTGAATTCTTAGGAGTTCAAATTGATGAAGCAGGAATAGAGTTACAGGAACACATTGTGGAGAAAATCCGCAATTTTCCTGATATATTAAAAGACAAGAAACAACTACAGAGTTTTTTAGGAGTTGTAAATTTTGCGGGTATGTTTATTAAAGACCTTGCAAAATATAGAAAGGATTTTAGACCACTCCTGAAAGAGACTGAAAGCTCTAGATGGAAATGGGAAGAAATCCATACCAAGAGAATTCGTGAACTAAAGCAAGTCTGCAATAGCTTGCCAAAACTCGCGATACCTCAGGATGAGGATGAGCTGGTAGTCTACACAGACGCCAATGATTTTCGATGGGCAGGAGTGCTCATGAGAAAAACAACTACGGGTCAAGAACCTTGTAGATACACAGGAGGGTTGTTCACTGAACAACAAGCCAAACTTTGGCATATTAACGAAAAGGAATTCTTTGCAGTATGGAAAACATTTAAAAAATGGCCTTTATTCTTACTTGCAAAGAAATTTGTATTAAAAGTTGATAATACTAATGTTAGGGCTTTTTTAAAAAATAAACTTGAATCAAAAATCGAAAAAGCTCGTATTATCAGATGGCAAGCTGAATGTCAATATTATACTTATGATATTGATGTTATAAAATCTCATGAAAATGTTCTTGCAGATTTCCTAACGAGAGATGGAAGCATTTGAAGCTGATTCCATCATTACGAGATTCAGGCACCTCAGAGAAAACCTAGAGGAGCTATCGAAGCATTTTGGACAGCTCGAGATCAATGCACGAGCAGCTGGCCAAATACAACAGAGCGATGTGGACATGGTCCGCAACAATATACGAACCTCCCATATAGCAATGACAGCACTATGGGAAACAGTATTAGAGCCAATCAGGAAAGCGTCAGCTTCCCTGGTAAACAAAGAGAAATGTGCCCAAAAAGCTAAAGTGGTCACATATGAAGAAGCAGATTCAAGCACTGCTTCAAAGGAACCATTGTCGGATACCGACAAAAATGTTGAGCAAGAGGAAAGTCACATTTCCGAAAGCTCAAGTCAACCCACTGCCTCTGGGGTGAAAGAGGAAGAAATTAACCTTAGGCCAATGACAGGCACCTCTAAGGTTAATTCAGACGAGAAGGTCCTATCTACTGCCTGGCTGGACTACCAAGGAAAATGGGAACAACTGGTTTCCAAAAAGGGAATTAACCCTAGCAAAACAGTAATCGAGACATCCGGGAGATACAACAGGGTATGGATGCTCGAAGGATCGAAACCAGAAGAGGTTCGAAAGTGGTATGACTTTGGAGCATTAGCATCTGTTCATACTACATCACCAGGGTTTCCGGAAATCGAAAAACTTCCGGGATGGATAAGTAGTGCGGTGCACGAATCATGGCAGAACAACCCGCACCTGCAAAGAGGAGATATTCTGGAGCTTAAGTTCATTTCAGCGGCACCAGAAATAGTCGGAAAAGGTTCTTATCCGGTCTTTCAATTTATTAAATTACAGAGACCTGATATGATTGCCTTCAACAGAGTTAAGTCTATGGATGAGAAGGCACCATTGGTATCTTCAATCAGCGAAGATGAAATCTCCACCCGACGAGCATGGGGATTCTGGGTCTGTCTCACCGAGATGGAAAAGGTTAAATATCCGTTTAAAATATTCTCAAACAATTTAAATGGATCGTTCCTGGTTAATTCTTTAACAGGGAAAAGCACAGAGTTTGCGGAAACCTCATTCGAAAAGAAGAGGTTACTCATCTGGGAAAACAAGTTGCCAGCAACCGAGTCTACCAGAAAAAAGGCATGCAACATGATGCATGTTGGCCAATGGGATAACCACATATGCCCATATTGTGCAGAACAGGAGAAACCCCTATTCGGTACAAAGATCCGGGTAACCCAGAAAAAATCCGGACCCGAACAGGACAAAGGGAAGAAACGTCCAAAAAACTTTCACAAGCCAAAGTAAGATTAGCTGGATGTAAAAGAAAGAGAGGTGTCGGCAACACTCATAATTAAAAGCCGACAAAGAAGGGCAGAGTAGCTGGCAGAAAATGGCCGACAAGAGAAGGTGGAAAGTTGACAAAAGCCACCTAACGCAATAATTCAAAAAAGGACAATAATGTAGCCGGTGGAAATTAAGGCCAAGTGACGAACGCAGTGACGTCACAAGGATTTAGAGGAAGATTGGAATCCGGGGCTGAAGTCCGCGGGCGCCTATAAATAAAGGAGTTTGAAGCAGATGGAAGGCATCGAAAATTCCTCCCAACTCTTCAAAGTATTTGTAATATTTCTCTTTCTGCATATTTCCTTTCAAGTCTGTAAAAGTATGGGGTATTCCCCCAAGAGTCTTGTATCCTCCATGAGGAACTAAGTGTCTGTCTTCTCCGTTAGGGGAAATTATGTTTAAATAATATTTTTAATATTTCTTCAGTAAAATCCAGGCTTCCAAATATCCCAAATATCCCGATAATATAATTAAAACCCTTTATTCATATCTTGATACGTCCTAAGGTAGGAAACGAAATAGGACTGTGCTGTTTGTTGCTGAAGGAGCCAAGAATCGGTGAACCATCGGTCGCGGCTGCGTGGTTGGAGGAAGTCCGTAAAATCCCGGAGCTTAGGAAACCCGGCAGCAAGGCGGTCAAAGCCAAGGTATGAAGTTTAGTGCTTAATTTAATTATCGGAAGCATGATGGGCTGATATTGGACTAATGATAATGAAGAAACTAAAATCTGGGGTCAAAATGAAATAAAGTAAAAGTTGGTAGAGTTAATTGAAGTTTGAAAAAATCAAAATAGTCTAAATGGTCTTAATTTGGTCAAAGATGGTTTCTAATGGCCTAAAATTGGAAAATGATTTCATAATGGCCCAAATGTGGAAATGGTGCCTTGTAATGGCCTAAAAAATTCATTTCCTCTACTTATTACTTACAACTATATTTTTTTCGTCCGCTTCGCGTGGGTGTGTGAACTTATGAGATATAAAATAAGAATATAATTTTTTTTGAATTACATGAGATTCAAAGTCTTTTGTTTGTGCATCGATTTTTCTTTTTCTTTTTTCTCTTTGCCCGCCTTCTCAGACTTATTTACAGAAAAAAAAAGTCTTTGCTTAAAATGATAGTTGGAATGCATGTAACAAAAATTTAAAAGGGAAATAAATGAGAGAATAAGAGGATTGAAGGAAAATTCAAACTCACAACCAAATGAACATAACATAAAATATATTATTTTTACTATTAAAAACTAAATATAAATAATTTCGCTTTCATATCGAAAATAATGAGAGCATGTGGAAAACTTGATAAGTTTAGTATTATATATTTATATTTATGTTAAATGTTCACTTTAGATTATTCTTTGTGAAAAATAAAATGGTAAATAATATATTTGATTGAAAGTTTATATTCACATGTTTTGTATCATGTTTGAACGTCATGATCACTTCAAAAAATATTAGAGCTTTTGGGTAAAAATATTGTTACAACCCAAAACTATTTATGATTCCCATAAATCTTTACAATTGTTTATACTAAAATACTTCTTATATCCTTTTACAATACAAATTACTTATATATAAAAAATTGTATAAAAATTTACTTTGAATTTCATATACATTATGAAATAAATAAGGATTAAGGATATTATATCTAACAATTAAACTATGATGTGTTTTAGTCTTTTTTTTTCCTTTTCTTTCTTTTCTTCTTTAAAAAGAAAAAAAATTATAGAATTTGGCTAGAATGGCATGGAAGTTTTTAGGTGATTAGTTATTAATTATCAATATTTTTAAGGTCAATTTACTGTTTACACCATATTTTTAATGAAACATTTATATTTAAAATATGTCATTGATTAAGAATGTTTGAAATCTATTATTTTAAATTCCTTATATTGATATAAGATTATATTTTAGACATATTTTTAACCTAATTAAATTTATTTATTAATATTATAATATGTTAATGTTTCTTAAATACTCCTATACTATTATATATTTGATCAAAGAATTAAAATTATATAGTTTTATGTTTATAAATATTTGACATGATAAATATATTTACTACAATTTAAAAATATATATTTACATCATTTATATCGTTTAATTTCAAAATTAAGCCAGGTACAAAATTAGGATATAAAATTCATTAAATTTTTATAGTTCACAACATTTCTTAAATTTAATTATTTAATATATATTTTGAATGAAATATTTTTTAAAAAAATTTGATAATTATATTCCTTTTATTAATACAGGATTATATATTTTATAGGGGTTCGGTTATGGTGCGATTGACAAATCCCGCAGCAAATCAAGGGGCAAATCTGGAGCGTTGATTTCAAATCCAAGGGTTATAAATGGAAAAGGGTGAAGTTGTCCAGCAAAATTTGCTACGGAAGATATAACACTATATTTAGTATGTTATCAATGTAATATTTGGTAAATCATATCAAATATTTGGTAATCTATATCTATGATCAAGAATATTTTGTAATATTTGGTAAATCATATCAAATATTTGATAAATTTGTTACGGGAGATATAACCCTATATTTAGTATGTTCCAGCAATTCAACATTGAAGAATTCAGCGACACCAACTTGAATAATTCAGCGACACAACCAAATACAATTCAGCGATGTTACCATAATTACTTCAGTAATGCTACCAAAAAATATTTCAGTGGCCCTACCTAAAAGAATTCAGCACTACATCAAGAAGAATTCAGGGATGCTACTACATACATTTCAGCGATACCAAAAATAATTCAATGATGCTACCAAAAAATATTTCAGTGAACCTACCTAACAGAGACCACACCAAGAAGAATTCAGCGACATCATCAAGAACAATCCAGTGATGCTACCACATATAATTCAGCGATATTACCAAAAAATAATTTAGTGATGCTACCAAAAAATATTTCAGTGAACCTACCTAAAAGAATTCAGCGACTACACCAAGAAGAAATCAGCGAAACTAACAAGAACAATTCAGCGATGCTACCATATACAATTCAGCGATGCCACCAAAAACAATTCAGCGACGTTTTCATGAACAATTCAGCGAGATACCAGAAATAATTCAGCAATCTTTTCATGAACAATTCAGCGACGTTTTTATCAACAATTCAGCGACTCACCTACGAACATTTTAGGTACGTTTTCATGAACAATTCAAAGATATATATACATATATATATATATATATACATATTGGAGTTTATTTAAGATCGATGGATGATATTGAAATGCGTAGAGAAAAAGTAGAGCAACAGTAGACTGAATATAGACGATTAATTGTTTGTTAACAAAATTAAATCTAACAAATTTACTATTTTAACCTTCAAGTTAATCTCAACCATCAATTTATAAATTAAATCAACGGACTTGATGCACCGCAATACATCAAGTCAAAATGGGTAATCGCACCCTAACTAAAGTGATTTTATAGAGATAAATTTTTAACCTAATTTCTATGATAATCAAAATAATTTATATAAAAAGAATTATATCTTTTTAAATATATATGAAAATTTTCTCAAGATTTTGTTGTATTAATAGATAGATTTATTTTCTAAATATAGATATTGGTGATGTGGAAGATGACATGGCATTACTCAGTGATTACTCAGCAGCTATCAGTCTGCCTATGTGTTTTAATAAGGACAGTTGATCTGAAAAATATAATGAGTGATTAACCCTTTAAAATTAAGAAGAATGAATTAATTTTAATAAGGACAAAAGAGTCTGCACATGCCAAAAAATATTCAGGATTTATAGAATAGATAGATACTGAAGTAGAAATTTTAGTGGTATAATTACATAATTTTTGCCTCAAATAATACTCAAATTTTCTTCTTGTGAATTCAGAGATCGGATCTACAACCTTTTTAGGGTTAAGGATTGAAATTCAAATACTTAATTTATCTTTAGAATATCGTTGAATAAATTCATCTCATCATCATGACTGTTATATTGTAACACCCATCTTACACAAGACATGACTCGGGATTCAAGTAATGCTTACAAAACCAACGAACACAATTTGCACAAACAAAATTTATTTCCTGAAGATCTAAGCAAAGGGTAACATCTGTACAAGAAAGATGAATTCAGTTTAGCAATGGAAAAGGATGATGATTCCTTAAGGCAAGGCATTGCTTATCACCCATCTTCCCTTTGGCAATTTAATTGTACAAACATCTTTTCCAGCATCTACCTAATATTACATTCCACTATAGATCCCAAAATTTTAAATAAATATAGAAAAGCCGAAATCTGTAGATTTCGAGGCTGTCCAATGGATGAAAATCGCCAAGCCCATCACAGACCCAGCATCACATCAATGTTCTGATCTGTACACATCCCGGGCCAATTTTCTTAACCCATTGAAGAACTGGTGGTTTCTGCACTGTCCTCATCTTCACTAAAGCTAGTCGGTATCTGTGTTGCTTCAATTGACCTAAAGCATATGAGTATTAATGAGAAGTGTCGAGAATAGAAAATGGAAACAAAAGAAGACCATCCCACAATAGAACTTGAAATGAAAGCATAGTAAACATCAACAAAATAGAGATACGCTATAGTATTTTACTCAAAGCCCACAATTTCTTCATGCATCTAAATGCCTGTCTAACGCTGACTGAGGAGATGTAGAAGATACAAATCATTTGCTAGCTTGGCTTTTTTTTACGTTGTCATAACTCCAGAAAAAAATCGAACGCTACAAAATAGTTCATGTGAAGGAAGGTATAACATTTAGTCATTTGAAAATGAGCATGAACTCAGAATTTAGCCATCAAACTCAGAATTTACTTAGCAAGCTCAGCTTGGCTTGGTTATAGCTCTAGGCATATTTAAATTTCATAAAAGAAAAATGAAATCTAAAATGAAGTAAGAATGTTATCAATTATAAATGAAAATAAATATGCCCACATATTCAGTTTTAGCATATTTTTTAGCAGTTCTAGTTGCTTTCTTTAGGGTCTTATGTTGCATAATGTATGAAGTTTTACATGAATTCAACACAGAGAGTAATCTATTTTTGTTTTAAGTTACGCCATAGTAATACCTCTCAACTGTGATGTTGAGAAAGATTGTGTGAAGACAGTGAAGTGTCGGCAGTGTAGCTCTAACAAGTTTTGATGTGTATAAAAGGTCGGTGCAGAACCAAGAGCTGAAACTGCAAACTGGAATTTCGGAGTGACCCCTCCAATGCACAAAAAATTAAAAATAGAATCACTTTGCAGTTCCAGCTGCCATCTCTGTTCCAACTATTCATACACCCTCAAACCTGTTTGAGCAAAACTTCTGCCAAAATATTATCATCATCACACCAGTCAGGGCATTACTCCATGTTTTCAATTTATCACAACTATGGATCAGCCCTGGATGGGTTAGGTTAAGCCATATTCAGTTTGCTCTCAGTTAACCAGTAAAACTAGAAACAAATACAAGTGCTAAATATGACAACCAAAGATATCAAAATTTCACAAAGGAAAAACATCCAAATTTCAATTTCAACAATGAATACAATAAATTCAAATTCTTCTTTCAGTAATTGAACCACAAAACACCCAATAACAAGCAATTACTGGCCTAACCTTTTGCCTTGATACGTATGTGGCAGATTATCATATGCAGATGGTGTTTTCCTTTTTCGCTGCTTAGGAAATTCTTCCTTTGTTCTCTTTAGAGCCTACAAATTATAATATATAGATAAATGAAGGAAAGAAACACATCTACTGCAGCATTTAGATTCCATATGTTGGTGCAGGAAGAAAACTTACTGGCATATCATAGCTGGAAAGAATCATATCTCCATTTTTGTTAACAATCCTCCTAACAAGATCCGTTTTCCTGTCCTGAATAAAGCAACACCAATGCAACTAACATCAGACATGGAAAGATAAAGGCCGGCGGTGGAAACTCTAGACTAGGGCGAGGGAAGCAAACATTAAACCTTAATAATTCGTCCCAATCCTTCTCTGTCCTCAGAATTGCAAAATTCCTTTCGTTTCATGGCATTGGGATACTCACTTCCCATTTTCTCTCTCACGGTCAACCTAGCCCTTGCACTGTCATATTTAGGAATTCGAGAGTCTTCCCATTCTTCTTTTGCTCTCCCATTGTAAGGTTGCAGTCGAGGGCAGTTTTGAACATATTTCATTCTTGCAACTTCAACACCCGTTCTGGGCTTCATTATGTATTCATCTCTGTTGCGAGGAAGTTCAGGTAATTCTATGGAAGACTTTTTCTTAGGATAATAAGCATTATCATCGGGCAAAGAAGTCTTTGGTCTAGAATTCTGGAGAATATACCAATCAGGAACATCATGTCCACACCTCACCTTGTAATTAGTTCCACCGGCATTAGGATTATTCAAAGGTGGGCTGGATTTGTAGTCATATGCCTGTAGGGGTAATACATTGGATCATCCTTCAGATGTTATCTCAAATTTTTATATATATTTTTCAGAATTACAAAGGTAATCAAAGTATGATGCATGGTTAAAAGCTTTGTGGCTTGCAAAATAACACAAAATGATTGAAATGATCTAGGTCAGGGAAAAAATAAAAGGTTATGATTGAAAAGATTCTCTTACATTGCCAAACATTGTATTCTGGTAAGTTCTCGTAGCACAAACCGAGGCTGGCAGATCGCCTTCTCCCGTGCAGTATGTTTCTGACAGAATTCAAGATTGAAACAATCATGTCAGATCATAAACATCAAGAACAATTGCCTTTCATAACATTTAAGATGAAGTTCAGAAGAGACTTAAAGTGGGGGCTAATAACAAGAAAATCACTGACCAGCTATCATATTATCAATAAAATTTGCACAATATATTAACGCTCAAAACCAACCCAACTTCTCTTCACTCTCACCTTCAGCTACACCATCCCCCTCATTCAAAGAGGGCTCAAATGCACCGGGAGGAAGAGGGTCAAACTGAACACAAAGTGGAGGACCGTCCTCCCGAAAATGCTTTCCCAGCTGCCTCTTGACTGTTGTGATAGCCGGCTTCTCAACCTGCCCCTTCAATTTCAAATAACCCGATGGGCCATGCCTTCTCAAACTCACCAAATCAGTCTGAAGTTTCGGTGCCATGTAACTGGATGCCGGTGCATTGAAAGGACCCACATTTTGATGGTTTGAAACGTGTTGTAATGAACCACTGCTTCCCGAAGATGGATTGTTATTATGATTGTAGTTTTCAGCATGATGGCTACCGTGCTCGTAGGTCAGGCCTGTCACAGAAACTTCTTTGGGAGTTAAGCGCTGACTTTCGACTTCTCTGGTATTAAAGTTCTTCTCCTCGCTCTGTTTTGTGCTACCACATGAATCTTCCTTTGGTCCACCTCCCCGATCCTGCTCGAACCCACTTGACTTTTCTTGCTTTCCAGCAGCATGGTTTTCATCATTCACTGATTTCTTGTCCTTCAGCCTCCTGTGGCAGAACCACCCAGATACTTGCTTTTCCGTCAGCCCCACCGACTCCGCTATCTGCATTTTTAAAGACTCTGTGGGGTACTTATGCTCTGAAACAAAATATGAGCAGGGTATTATATTCAGCAATTTCATCAAAACAAAAAAGATGCGGAAATAGAACTGAAAGCATTATTCCTTACCGTTGTAAAAATTCTCCAGTGCTTCAACCTGGGCTCGGGTCTTCACCGTCCGTTTCTTGTTCTTCTCCAGAAGGCTCCTCTCATTGTCCGAATCCATTAGAGTTGATTCTTTGAATAATTAACAAAGTAAAACGGAGGGGTAATAATATGATCAGCAAAAGTGGAGCAGGAAAAAATCAATTCACACAACGAATGTTAACTTCAATTGTTGTTTTCTTCACCAATCATTGTCTTCATGAGATTCTTAACAATATAAACCACGAGCAAAGAACTGAATGATCTGGAAGTACACTTAAAATGCAAGTAGAAATTTTCAACATTCCAGAAATCAATCGAGCGTAGAATGACATCAAATCAAACCGCACCAAAATAAACCCTAATTACGGGAATCAATCTAGAAACTTACACCACCAAAAACTCACAAATTGAACTACACAAACCAAACCCAAGAATCAAAAAATCCCAATTGATTTCAAACAAACTAATCAATCACAAAAATCAAACAAAAAATAACCAAAAAAAAAAAATCACGATCCGCGCACCGAACAAAGAAACCCTTACCTTCCCTCATAGTCCTCAAAATTCCCAATTCTTCTTGAGCCTCCCGATTCGTCTTCCGCTATCAATTCCTTCAATAGCTCGCTCCTCCACACGAACCCAATAAATTAAAAACCCATTCCTACTCAAACTTGGCGGAGAGTGGAAGAAATCCAAGCAGGGGCAGGAAAGGGAAAGGGAATCTTTTATGGGGCTACATGAGATGTAAGAAATTGATGTTTATCCAAAAAGGGGAGGGGGGTTAGAGAGAGAAATAAAATCCAATAAGGGATTGGGAAGCAATTGGGGGATGGGAGAAATAGAATTGAAGAAATTTGTGCAGCCAATCTTTGAGGGTGGGCTTGCATTTCCTTTCCTGAATATGAATTGTTGTGAGTTCTTGATTTTCTTGGGTTTAGCATTTAGTGCTGGGATGGGATGGGATACTGCGATGGTCTTAATTTTGGTTTCCTTGTTACAAATCAAAGAAAAAGTGAAAACCCCTCAAAATTAATGCCCTAATTAATACTGGATACTACCTAATTTCTTTGGAGGATTTTGTTTTTATTGTTGCAGACTGTTCATGTTATATGAAGAATGGTTGGTGCGTTCAAACTTCAAACCTTATCTTCAACCAAAAAAATAAAAAAGAAATAAAAAATTCCTTCTTTGGGGGAATACCTAGAAAATCTCAAACTATAAAGAATATCGATATAGAGAGATTATAATTTTCATAGTACAAATAATGATAATACTAAAAATTATAATCTGGATTGTTGCAAATAATGATAATACTATTATGCATGTAAACAAAACATGTGAATGTCTAGTGTTCAACATCCATGTTCATGCCTTGATCATAAGGTTAGACATGTGAAAGTCTTGAAATGTATATGCCTTGATTATGAGGTTAGTAAATAGTGAGAGGATAAAAAAGTTTATAAATAGCCTATGTAATGTATTGAGAAGTTAGAAAAATTTTATGCAAGCTTAATACTTGTTTCATTTCATAGCCATAATTATTACACTTTATCCATTTTATTATCTCACCTTTAAACTTCCTTTCTTTCACCATTTAATCCCAATTTCCATTACAATACTTCCACTATAAACACAAGCTAATAAGCCATATACCATTTTATTGTACACATACATAAATAAAGATAGTTATTTCTATAACACGTTATCAGCACGAGGAGACTCTGTCCAGATTATCATTTGAGGTATAATATCTTATTTCTAAATTTTCAATAAGATTATGGCTAACCTTGCAAAGCAGGAATTTGCTCCCTTAACCGTTGAAGGAAGCAATTATATGTCCTGGGCCCGAGATGTAAAAATGCATCTTACTTCAATGGGTCTGGAAGATACTATTGCTGAAGGCAAAAATCCCAGCCATCAAAATCAGGCAAAAGCCATGATTTTCTTGTGCCATCATATCGAAGAGGCACTTAAAATGGAGTACGTGACTGTGGAATCCCCACTGGCATTGTGGGAAAAGCTGAAAGAAAGATATGATAATCTTAAAAAGACGGTGCTTCCAAAAGCCCTTGATGACTGGACAAACCTGAGACTTCAGGATTTTAAAATAGTCCGGGAATATAATTCCGCTGTGTTCAAAATTACGGCCCAATTGCAATTATGTGGGCAAAAGATATCTGAAGCAGAAATGCTTGAAAAAACGTATTCTACGTTTCATGCTAAAAACACAGTATTGAGTGAGACATACCGTCAAAAAGGTTTTCAGAGATATTCTGATCTTATCACCTGCTTATTATTGGCTGAACAAAACAGCCTATTGTTGTTGAGAAATCATGAATCTAGGCCCGCAGGTGCAAAACCGTTCCCTGAGGTGAACGCGGCTCAATCATCGAAATATGTGCGTGATCGTGGGCACTTTAAAAATCAAAATGATGATCGTGGCCAAAATCGGTATCACAATCGAGGCAGAGGTGAATCATCTCGTCAAAATAATTATCGAAATAAGCCTCGATTTGAGCAAAATCGCAGATATGATACCAGAAGGCCTTACAAACCACAACAAAGAAATTATGCAAGAAAGCATAAACAAAATGATGAAATTTGTGATCGTTGTGGAATTAAAGGCCATGTGGCTCAAACATGCCACACAGCTAAACACTTAGCTGAACTGTATCAGGCCTCGAAACGAAAAGAAAGATCAGGTGTTGAAGCACACCATAATGCCCACGATGATACTTATGATGATATATTAAATGATAATATCACGCACCTGGAAGCTGATGATTTTGTTGAGCCAGATACTGTTACCAAATAATATATTATATAGCTATATATATATATATATTTTGTACTTATCTTTTATAATTCCTGTTTAATATAAATAATGATATCTTGTACTTCCCTTTTATTATCCATGTATAATATAAATATGCTTTTGCATTAATAATATTTATATTGCTGATGTTTATTAACATTCTTATATTCTTGTAAAGAAATGGATGCTGGAAATTCAAAAGTCGGAGATGATATCTGCCTCATTGACAGTGCAACAACGCATAGCATTTTGAAAAGCAAAAGCTATTTCTCCAATTTAAAATTGGAAAAGACCGCAGTGAAAACTATAAGCGGTAATGCAAAATGCATTGAAGGCTCCGGTAGAGCTGTTATATTTCTCCCTGAAGGGACAAAAATGGCAATTGAAAATGCCTTGTTCTCATGCAAAGCTCGAAGAAATTTACTGAGCTTCAATGATATTCGAAAAAATGGATATCACATTGAAACTTCAAAAGAGGCAGATCACGAGTATCTTTTGATAACTCGAATTGAAAATGGCAAAAAATTTGTGAATGAAAAATTGCCATGTTACTCCTCTGGCTTATACTATACAAAAATATGTGCCGCAGAAATACATAACCTAGTAGGCTTGAAAGCTACTAGTGAATTTATTACCTGGCACGATAGACTTGGGCATCCTGGCAGTGTAATGCTGAGGCGAATTATTGAAAATTCAAATGGCCATACATTGAAAAGGCAAATGATATTGAACCCAAATGAGTTCAATTGTGCAGCCTGTTCACAAGGGAAATTGATAACCAGACCATCTCCAGTAAAAGTGGGAATTGAATCCCCTACATTCCTAGAAAGAATTCAAGGCGATATATGTGGACCTATTGATCCACCGTGTGGACCTTTCAAGTACCTTATGGTATTAATTGATGCGTCATCACGCTGGTCACACGTTTGTTTATTATCAACTCGCAATTTGGTATTCGCAAGATTACTTGCACAAATTATAAAATTGCGAGCACAGTTTCCAGATCATCCGATAAAGAAAATACGCCTTGATAATGCTGGAGAATATACATCACATGCATTAGATGATTTCTGCATGTCGATTGGAATTACTGTTGAACATCTTGTGCCTCATGTGCACACGCAAAATGGTCTGGCAGAATCATTTATTAAGCGATTGCAATTAATTGCAAGACCCTTGTTAATGAAATCAAGACTCCCTGTTTCTGCTTGGGGACATGCTATATTGCATGCAGCCACACTTGTGAAAATAAGGCCGACAAGCTATCATAGCTACTCCCCTACACAAATTGTGTTTGGAAAGGAGCCCAATATATCCCACTTGCGAATTTTTGGGTGTGCGGTTTATGTACCGATTGCGCCACCACAACGCACAAAAATGGGACCTCAAAGAAGGTTGGGCATATATGTCGGGTATGAATCACCCTCGATTATTAAATATCTTGAGCCAAAAACGGGTGATTTATTTACTGCAAGATTTGCAGACTGTCACTTTGATGAAACTCAATTCCCGACATTAGGGGGAGGAAATGATCAACTGAAAAAGGAAATATCTTGGCAAAGTCCATTTGATTTCCTTGATCCTCGTACAAGGCAATGCGAACTTGAAGTTCAAAGAATTGTGCATTTGCAGGGAATTGCAAATCAATTACCCGATGCTTTTAATGATGCTGCTAAAGTCACAAAATCATATATAAATGATGCAGCAAATGCACCAGCCAATATAAATGTCCCAGAAGGGCAAATTCCAAGTGCAAATGAACCTACTGCACGCCTGAAGCGTGGTAGGCCTTTGGGTTCCAAGGATAAAAATCCACGAAAGAAGAAAATTATCCATATGGGTGATAAATCAATCACAGATGATACTCCCGAAGGAGAAATTGATTCAACCCCCGAAAAGGTTGAACCTGAAAATATTCACCCAGAAGAAAATGAAGTTATTGAAACTTCTTTCAATTATATCAATACTGGGAAATGTTGGAACCGAAAAGAAACAAACGTTGATAATGCCTTTGCATACAACGTTGCACTCGATGTAATGGAAAATAACGAGGATCCTGAACCAAGATCAGTTGAAGAATGTCGGAAAAGAAATGATTGGCCAAAATGGAAAGATGCGATTCAGTCTGAACTAGATTCACTGAATAAACGAAAAGTATTCGGCCCTATTGTCCAAACACCAAAAAATGTGAAGCCTGTTGGCTATAGATGGGTGTTTGTGAGAAAAAGAAATGAAAATAATGAAATTGCCAAATATAAGGCAAGGCTTGTAGCCTAAGGTTTTTCACAACGACCGGGAATTGATTTTGAGGAAACATATTCCCCAGTTATGGATGGAATAACATTCAGGTATCTAATGAGTCTAGCAGTACGAGAAAATCTCGAAATGAGGCTGATGGATGTTGTTACTGCATATTTATATGGCTCATTGGAAAATGATATTTATATGAAAATACCTGAAGGGTTTAAATTACCTGAGTCTTGCAACTCAAAACCCAGAGAAAATTATTCCATCAAATTGCAAAAATCGTTGTATGGGCTCAAGCAATCTGGCCGAATGTGGTACAACCGCCTCAGTGAAAGTTTGATAAAGGAATGCTATACAAATGACCCGATCAGCCCTTGTGTATTTATAAAGAAAAATGGGTCAGAATTTGTGATCGTCGCAGTCTACGTTGACGATTTAAATCTAATTGGAACTCCTGAAGAGTTGAAAAAGGCGGTCGAATATCTGAAAAAGGAGTTTGAAATCAAAGATTTCGGGAAAACGAAATTTTGCCTTGGCCTACAAATTGAGCATTTGGAAATGGGCATATTTGTTCATCAATCAGCTTATACCCAAAAGGTATTAAAGCAATTTCGAATGGATTATGCTCATCCGCTAAATAATCCAATGGTCGTTCGGGCACTTGATCCAGCAAAGGATCCATTTAGGCCAAAAGAAGATAATGAAGAGCAACTTGGCCCAGAAATTCCATATTTAAGCGCAATTGGTGCATTAATGTATCTTGCAAACAGCACGCGACCTGATATCGCGTTTGCAGTCAATCTACTCGCAAGATTCAGCTCTTGCCCTACTCAACGACATTGGAAAGGCATAAAGCATGTTTTTCGCTATCTCCAAGGAACAATTGATCTTGGGTTATTTTACCCAAAAGACTCTCGACATGAGTTAATTGGCTATGCCGATGCAGGTTATTTATCAGACCCACACAAAGCCAAATCTCAAACAGGCTATATCTTCACATGTGGTGGAACTGCTATCTCTTGGAGGTCAATGAAGCAGACTCTAACTGCTACTTCTTCTAATCATGCCGAAATATTAGCAATCCATGAAGCAAGTCGAGAATGTGTTTGGTTGAGGTCAATGACTCAACATATATTGAAGAGTTGTGGTTTAATCATTGAACCACAAATGCCCCCAACAATTTTATTTGAAGATAATTCGGCTTGTGTAGCCCAGTTGAAAGGGGGTTATATCAAAGGAGATAGAACGAAGCATATTTCACCAAAATTCTTCTACACTCATGATCTTCAAAAGAATGGTGAAGTCGATGTGCAACAAATTCGATCAGAAAATAATTTAGCGGATCTATTTACCAAGGCATTGCCGACTGCAACATTCGAGAAGCTCGTGAAGAAAATTGGAATGCGGCGGCTTCGAGATTTAAAATGATGTCTAAATCAGGGGGAGCATCTGATACAAGAATACTGTACTCTTTTTCCTTCACTTGGATTTTTTCCCACTGGGTTTTTTCCAAGTAAGGTTTTAATGAGGCATATTCTTCGTATTGACGACATTCAAGGGGGAGTATTATGCATGTAAACAAAACATGTGAATGTCTAGTGTTCAACATCCATGTTCATGCCTTGATCATAAGGTTAGACATGTGAAAGTCTTGAAATGTATATGCCTTGATTATGAGGTTAGTAAATAGTGAGAGGATAAAAAAGTTTATAAATAGCCTATGTAATGTATTGAGAAGTTAGAAAAATTTTATGCAAGCTTAATACTTGTTTCATTTCATAGCCATAATTATTACACTTTATCCATTTTATTATCCCACCTTTAAACTTCCTTTCTTTCACCATTTAATCCCAATTTCCATTACAATACTTCCACTATAAACACAAGCTAATAAGCCATATACCATTTTATTGTACACATACATAAATAAAGATAGTTATTTCTATAACAAATACTAAAAATTTCGATTCTTTCTGGGTTGGATTTCCTGGATTTGACTATTTTAATATGTTTAATCTTGTTTTATTATAATCTTGAATAAAGGATAAGAGATCATAATAATGTGTTAGTGAATAATACTATAATAGATTTGCCCAATTCGAAATCTTAATTTCTTATTTTTAACAAATGTTACTAATTTATGGATAGCAATATCAGACCATTAACATTGGAAACTTTAAATTTGAATTCCTAAATTATAGATATATGTAAATGTTCTTCTTTTTCTTCTTCGCTAACCATTATTGTTGAATTGTTATGCAAGCTAAATTTTGTTCAGGTTGAAGACATAGTGACATAACAAATATTCCCGAAAATACTGGTAAAACTAAAAAAGTAGGCTTCTCCTTGCGTTCATAATAATTTCATACACTTGTAATTTTTCGAATTGATCTTTTTTCATGAATACAAATAATAATTAAAATATGTCGAAAATAAAAAATAAAAAAAATTTATTTGTTCATCAATTAATTTTTTTTAAACAATTTTGAGAGCTGGGCAGTGGTATCTTTATTTTAGTTTATAAATTAAAGTCTAAAACAAGAAGGGGAAAAAAAAAGATTGAGAGATGAGGGTGTGTCCACATTATTCGACTGATAAGGTTCAATAATATAATTGTTTAATTTATTTATGCTATTGTTGAAAAAGACTAGGTAAGAGACACTATAAAAGTTAACGAAAGCAATTTTAGGAGAATGAGGTTATCACCTTGAAGATTTGACAAAAATATATTTATGTCAATGAATCTTCTAAGTTCAAACATTCTTGTTCTTTTTATTTCAATATTTTTTAACGAATCATTAAAAACAATCCTGCAATACGTATCATTAAAAATATTTTTTTTAAAAAAAAACAAAAATGTATTCCTGATTTTCCTGCACATATGTAAGAGCAACCACATCCCTTCACCCAATTAATAACTCATTTTTTCATCTCTCTCCGCTACATCAACTTTTTTACTTCTTCCAACACTCTTTTAATTCATTTCAATTAATCCATACATCCCTTCCCCAATTAATCTTCTTTTTAATGGGACCCACAATGTAATAATTTAATACTTCCTCTATTTTTTTACTACGGACCCACCCAACACGCAATCCAATACACATTTTTAATCATTGATAACTCAAATTCGGTATAAGAAAAATTTTAAAAGTTCAATATTTAAAAACTACAAGACGAGAGGAATCTAACAAGATCTCACTTGACTATATTTTAACTTGTATAACTATGATAAAACTTCAAGTAAAAGTGTTTTGTGAATAGTGTCGTTTTCACAAGTGTAGTTATCTTTAAAAAATGGAGGAAGTATGTGTGACGGAAATGAAATATTTTGAAAGGATTGAATATTTTGTGAATTTTTATCATTAACATTTTGGTTGAACCAATTATTGAAAAAACTACTTTTGTTATCGGCCATCGAGGGGAAAATGTGGAGGGATTATGTTTGATGTAAATAAAGAGATGTTGGAACGAAGAAGTGAAGTGTTTTTGGATGTAAGAGAACGAAAAGTGAAAAATGTGGAAGAAATGTGTGTATTAAAAAAACATTTAATTTTGTATATATAAAAAAGAAATTTATATTAAAATGAATAAACAATCGGTAAAGCTGACACCATCTGCTCTTTAACTCAATTACTCCCTCCATTCTTTATAGTTGTCTTTTTAGAAGTCAAAACGTATTTCAAAATAGTTGTCACTTTATATATTTATATCATATTTTTCCAATATTACACTTTTATTCCCATCAATGATAAACCTAGAATAGTGTGCATTCTTTTTTTTTCCTTTAAATTAACCAATCTTCACTCTAACTCCACTTTTCAAAGAAGGGCAAAAATGTAAAAACAAAAGGTAATCATTGTTTACATTGATTTGTGCAATTTGGGTTGAAACGACAACAAGTGAATGGAGGGAGTAATAATTTTGAACTCAACCAATGGGCTCCGCATCAAATGAATTGCCACATTGCTGCTGGTGAATTCATTGTCACACCATGGCAGGAATTAATTGAAAAATTTGGGTGCGATGTAGATGCTCTAAGAAAATATGCAAAGAGTTCACAGTGCAGATGAGTTCCTGTGCAGACGCCTTTTTTGTCTGCAGTGGCAGCTTTGCTGCCACAATTAAATTTGTGATGTTTGTGGTTTTTGACATCACAACAAAATACATGATACATTGATACTACTACATGATACATTGATACTAAATTCAAAAATACATTAGAGGATGCTCAAAAATTGATGCACAAGACAAGAGGGAGGAAGGGCTTCGATATATACAATGAAACCAACTAACCAAGCACGGATAATAAATATACAAAACTCACATCTTTATCATAAAATGTTACCGACAAACTCTCCTCTTGTATCCCAAGGACGCTGCTCGAATGATTTCCCAATCATGCTGCGCTTTTGATTTACTGTTCCATTCTCTGTCCTGTACTCAGGAAAATAATCAATAAATGTTTTGCCACCGAGGCCCTCAACTCCATTGAAGAGAAAAGTTCTGACAATTTCCTGCAGCAGGGTAACCAGCATGAAAGTTCCGCTGGTAAAAGAAAAGCAAAGAAAAAGCACCAGCACCAGCACCGAATTCTTGATCATTTGGGAAATGCAGATGCTTGGCCATTGCATAACGGTTACCTTTGCACGAGTTTGCCCCACTAATTTCTCCAGAAGATGACGTCCTGGATCCTGATTTTTAGTATTTTGGAGTCAGAAAACTTTCAGAAATCAAAACATAAGGTTTGTTATAACCATGATTCTACAAGACAAATTTGGCATAACTCATGAGCACAGTCAAGGAATGAGAGTTCTAACCCAAGCCTTCATTGCTATGGTACAAATTGAGAAACTATATAATCCATTGAACATCTAGGAGACTGCATCACTTATGTTTTCCCACAAATTCTAAGACTCCCATGTTTTAGAAGTTAAACCCCTCTACCATGTATTACAAAAAAGAAAAGATAAACACAAATCCCCTGAACATTTAGGAAAAGATGGAAAAGCTTCTCCTGTTCTCTTGAAAGGGTTATAATATGTGTATATATCTAAGCTTTGGTCCTGCGATATAGGCATGCAGTAAAAAGAGTTTCTTTTGTTTTGGGCATTGCGATACACAAATGATATTTAAAGTTCATCTTAATCAATTAAAATCAATATATCATCAGTCATCAAGGAAGTAAAATGTTGTGATTATACATCTCTAGTTCATAACGTAGCCTATTTGAGGAGTTAAGATAAATGCGAAGCACACATGCAACCAAGTTAAACTAGAGCACGAATAAATGTAACAAAAGATATAACCCCCACCTTTTCTGCCCTCCACGCGAGATACCGATGTTGCAACTCAAGATTCAATGCAATCTGAGAAATATCAGTTTCTGGTGATGCCTGGTCCATCAGATCAAGCCATGACTGTATAAACATGATAGTAAAAAGTCAGTTAGGTTTTCGTGGTAGGGATTTTGTTTTCACTGCTTATTGATAAAATAATCGGAAGGTGCATAAAAAAAAAAAAAAAAAAACTGTCCGCCTGAGATAATGAGATTCCCACATTCTGCACATCATGTGAGTACATCAAGTCACACAATCATCGTCACTCTCTCTATGTACCTTGAGATAATCCTTGAAAGCAGAATACAACTCATCGTGCTTCTGTTGGCTTGGTGAAAATCTGGTCCAAATTACCATTGGTGAGAAGAAAGTCATAGATTCAGCAGTAAGCTTTCCTCCCCATGGAAAGAGCTGCATGAAATGTGTTAAAATGACCATATCAAAGCTAGTTAAATAAATTTATTACTAATAAGAAAAACATTTAGGCACAATCCTATTCTCTAAATTACTAAATACAGCACCCACCTCAGTGTACTTCACTGCGAGTTGAATCAAGTCTTTGTAGTACTTTTCCTTGTAATTCTGTTCACGGATGACATCGTATAAAGGATTGAGGTCCCTGAAATCATCACAAACCCGTGCCTAGTGAGACCACATCGGAGATGGCATTTCCCATGGTGATTAGCACTTATACCAATCGACAGTTGTATGAATTTTGTGGCAGCTGTGCTTTAAATGTTTATTTTGTTTTTGTAGCAAACAGTAGAAAGGTTTCTTTCCCAATGTAATATAAAATGACAAAGAACATGAACGATAAACCAATAGACACCAAAAATAAATTTAAATAAAAATGGATGTCATGTTCTGCTAAAAATGTCCAGACATTACGAACAACTAATATATTATGTCAATTAGTCATTGTCTCATTGATATGGCTAAGCGTTGCGTTCTTTCACATAAGCTATGAATCCTTAACTTGAGAATATTACTGTCTCCTGATTGGGAAGTATTTAGCTCAAGTTTTTGTTTCACTGTTTGAGAGTGAATAAGGTCACCTATATTTACCATATGAACAAAATAATGTGTAATCATCTAGTAGAAGAGAAATAAAAGGTTGGCTTACAATACAACTATATTTGTGGCTGTGGTGGAGAAGAAGTTGGCGCAAAAGATTGGAAGATCAAACTCCTGCCTGGGAAAGATGGCAAAATCCAACACCTGTGTGTGACACGACACTCATGAGCCAGAATCACAACGATACAAGTAAACAATGAGCAGAAAGAAATGAACTTCAGTCTTATCTAAGCTCTACAAAACCAGTTTTCTACCTCGTTAGCATAAGTCCGAGTATAATACACAAACCAATCACCTCTCACTTCAATTTTTAATAGACTTTCGAAGATTCATGAAAATGAGATACTACTACAAGAACAAAACCACACACACACACAAACAAATCACCATCACTATATACCGAGAGAGAGAGAGAGCAATTGGCTAAACTCAGAAAGGGGGAGTGGGTGTTGGGGGAAGTGTGGTGGAAATATGTATACAAAATTACTTAACAAATTAGCTAGTTTTCTCCTATTTTGACGATGCCTATAGGCTAACAAATAAGCAAAATGTAGTCTAGCCGTGTTCAATAAAGTGATGTTAAAAAGACAAGAATAAACCTGCATTCCATCACTTCCTTCAACGTACAAACTCCGGAGTAGTCTAATCTTGGCAGACTCAAAGGAATGCATTTGAAGCTCTGTTTTTCCATCAATGGCCGTGAAGCAATTGAAATTCTCCTGAACAAGAGTAATGAAAAACTCATGCTTTAGTATAGTTATCCGATTCAATATTCATACAACTAGCAATGTTTGACTCGAGTTACAAACTAAATGAATCCCCAAATTACGCTTAACATTTGCTCCCCCTGTTCTACCAGAAATATGTAGTGCTAGCTAAATACTGTACTATAAACAGCATTTCAAATTCTAAGAACTTCTCAAAACATCCACAAGACACTAATTGTGAGCCGAATGTCGGCACTAAAAATATCCCAGAAATAACAAAACCACAACCTAGAACTTCCAATTTGATAGATTAACAACAAAGAAAAATTTGAATTTTGGACAAAAATCAAATGCCCAAGCACAATCATTGGAAAAAACTTGTATAACCTACATCCTCTCTACATTGAATCGTATGCTTATTACGAAAAAGGAAAAAAGATTCGACCTGCAACGGTGAGCGATTTAACTCAGCATGCTTCTGAGTTTCTTCCAAAGCAAAATCAACAAACTTTTTGTAGGAAAAATTGGAAGTCGGTTCAGCTGCATAGGTTCGCATGGTACAGCTAATTCTGCAGCTCCTACCACCTGAAAACACACTGAAATTGGGGGCAATTGCAGCTCGTGGTTGTAATGGCGGCCACTTTAGAGGTGAGATAGCGCTGAGCGACGAAAAATTGTAGGGACAGGAATCCATTGCGCAAGTTGAACAGATTGCGTGGTAACTGATATGGAAGGGGGTACAGTTTGATTTGTACGATGTTCGAAGGAGTTTTGTATCGGCGAAGTGTGTGGTTTGACTTGACTTGACAAACAATAACCAATTTAAGCAGGAGAAAGATTTCAAGGCTATTGTCTGTTGTCTTTACGACTTTACCTTTGGAACCCGAAATTGGGATGAAATAATCAAATAACCGTCCGGTCTAGTGTCTACGGTTTTTTTTCCCATTATATACCTAAAGATTCCGGATATTTCCTAGAATTAGCCGGGATAACAATTTTCTTTTCTTTTTTAAAATTTTATCTTTTATGTATGTATAAAAGTAAAATCATCTTCACCAAAAAAAAATAAAAAATAATACTCTCTCCGTCCCACAATAATGTTTCCATTTCATTTCTGCACACAATCCAATGCATTTTTTAAATTGTTAATATCTCAAAATATATACAAGTAGAAATTATGTAAAATATATATTCTAAAACTATACGATTACACGAATCTAACAAGACCGAACTCGACTATTTTTTTCAAATATATAATTACAATAATATCGAGTCAAAGTTGAACAATGAACAGTGTCAAAAAGTCAAATGGAAACATTATTGTGGGACGGAGTAAGTAATAATAATAAAATCAAAGTACTTATCATTAAAATATTAAGATTCATGTTGCCAACTTGGTACTATAATATATTCCCTTAAGTACAATTAGACAAGATGATAATGAAGTTTTAATTAAAATATTCAATTTTAATAATTTTTGCAATTATTAAAAAAAAAATGAAATGAGTAGTATAATAATAAGACCGCGGCTATTTCTACTCCAAGTTTTACTAACATCACCCCATTGCTAAGTATACCCCATCCACAAATTCAAAAATTATCCCATATTCTACATACACCCCATAGCAAAAGTCATAGATACCCTTATACAAAAAATAAAAAAATGTAGTCCAAATCCTACACCCTAATTGCTTCATACACCCCACCCCTACACCCCATTCCCTTCCTCCCTCCATCCAGCGAACGATCGACACAGAAAATATAGAAGAACGGCAGCTCGACCCGACCCGACCCATCGAGAAGGAAGAGCAGGAACAAGAAAATATCTGAGACAGTTTTTGGACGACGATGATCCGAGGGTTCGCGATATTATCCACACTGTCTATGCGATGATGGGTGGTCGGGATGGGGCGGGATGAGATGATTGACTCCGTGCGCGTGATGAACTTCAGTGTTTTGATAGTGGATGTTATTCACTTTTGATTTCGTGAACATTTGGATATTACTCGTTGTTGGCTACACGATGAATTTATTTTGGATCTGGAATGTTTTAAATTTCGAATGACTATGTTTGTTGATTTCTGTTGTTATTTGTTAGCAGCTGGACGGTGTGAGAATAAATGATAATTGTGTCACCCTGTCGTGAGAATTGTGAAAAAATGAAAAAAAAAAAACCTGGGAATCAGGTCTGTTCGACACACTCGGCCGAACAGTAAAAGAACTGCACGGCAAACATTGCCGCGCTGGAAGCAATGCGTGCGGCCACCCGAGCCGTGCGTATAAGCCAACGTACGGCCGCTTTGGCCGTACATCCTCAAGCCTGTGCGGCTGGTTTTGCCGCGCTTCACACATGGTGTTCGGCCCTCTCGGCCGAACATACCTGTAGCATGAACAGTAAAATGAAAATGCAAACTCCAATTTTCAGAATCAAATGCACTATAAAAGACAATGTATTCAACTACATAATCAGAAACTACATAATCAGAGGCAGATACAAACACAAACTAAAACATGTCATTGTGAATTCTAATACATGATCACATCGCCCAATGTACTTTATCTAAATTCAATGGTTCCGGATCCAGGTCGACGGACTCGCCCGTGCTCGGTCTAGAAAAATCCGATAGATAATAGCCATCGAGACGATGCCTGAGCGTGTCACTCCAAGTAGTGGCAACCGGGGAGTGATACTCCGTCCACTGAGCAATGACGGGCGGTAGAGGGGATTCATGGGCTAGGTATACCTTTGAACAAAGAACAACACATTAATAAGAAATTGTACTAAAAATGACCAATTAATTTACATAACGTATACTTACAGCAATGAAATGACAGCCATTCAGAAGGGCAATGCACAAGGTCTGCTTTAGTTCACCGGGAGGTGTGAGTAGCGGCAAGTATGTGTTGTTCACATTGGCCGACAGAGCAACAAGGGGTACATTGTACACTGTAGCAACAAGGTGGCCCATCTCAGGCAGACAGAACCAATGCTCAGGATCGGCTTTAGCCCCATAGCAATTCAACACATTGAGAATATACTCCACTCGGCCTTGCTCAAGAAACACCTTATTGTACAATGACTTATTGTTCTCTAAGTGATGCATCAAATCTGACCTGACACGAGACCACGACTCCTCTGTCCATTTTAAAAGCTCAGCAATGGCCCGAAATCCACAATGTCCATCTGCCTTCACATCCTTGATCCCAACTACGTATGTTTTGAAATGGTCTGGTGCATTAATACACGCTGGCAGTGGACAATTACTTACAGCACGCCCCCGACGGACCTGTAAAGGATTAATACGATACTCGTATGTAACACAACATGCTCGATATAGACATGTGAATCCGAAAAAAAAAAAAAAAGATTACCAATACCTTGGGTTTCGTCGGTCGTCTGGCGGATGTAAAAAATGGAACAGCTGAGACCGGACCGGCATCGTAAATGATCTTAGAGACATCGGGGGAGCAACTGTCCACCAGCTCAAATGCACTGGGATCCCTCTTTGTGGAACCCTTCTTCTTCGCTGACTTTGGTGGTCTCCCCCGAGGCCGGACCGGTACAGAAGGCTCATTCAACGAAGTGGTGCTGGGATTTACCAATTCATTGAACTTCCTCCACATCATTTTTTTACCTGCATCATCCAACGCATTCCACTTGTCCGTTGCACTCCGGAACAGTTCATTAATATCCGGGATCACATCCTGTTTCACACCGTCCACAAAACGAGGTGTCCAATCCAATTTCTTCCAATGGTCATCAATCTGATTAAGCGGTATAGGCATTTTCTTGGATACGTACTCTGACAGTTCATGAGCACATGGCAGCCCGCAAGTAGTACGTAGAACGCATCCGCAGAAATCGGCATCCATCACACCCTCGGGTAGATATCTGACCACCTCAACCATCATATCAAGTGCATATGCCGACACAAATCCTCGCAGCTCTTGAAAGATAACATTCCGGTACTTTTTGGCTTGCTTATTCCGACTCACTTCAAACGATTCTGTAATTGCTTGATGTGCATTCACCCATAAAGTATTGATGGTCGCCCAACAAGTCTCAAAATTCCCCATAGAAGTTTGCAGCTGCCTTTTCAACACTGAATGGTGACTCTCCACTCTGCAAAGATTTCAAATAAGGGAAATGTATCAGTACACGATTAAGAATATAGACTACTGGGACAGTTATAATCAAATTTATATTTATCACATACCGGGATGTCGAAGTGTTCCCATAGTGCTTAATCTTGTTTGTGGAATATCCCACAAATTTCTCCCTCCAAGTTTCACACCATTGCTTAAGACAGTATTCAACGGCCGGTAATGCGTAGGCAAAATCATTGCACAGACGGTTCACTTGTTCTTTAAACATATCCTCGGAATCTGACGCCATTACATTTTGCCACTGACTGTAAAACAAGTTCCATTTTTCCTTTGTTTGCAGGTGTTTCTTGCAATTTGCCACCACATTCTTGTTTATATGCCATCGACACAATAGTTGCGTGGCATCGGGAAATATTTTCTCAATTGCATTTATAAGCGCCAACTCTCTGTCAGTCAAAATCACACTTGGCAAACTTTTTGAATCCATCAACGTAAGCAACATCTCAAGTGCCCACGTATAGTTATCCTCCTTCTCCGCCTCCAAATAGGCACAAGCAACAAAAAATGTCAAACCCGTAGAGGTAACACCCACTATCTCCAACAAGGGAAATTTAAATCGATTTGTTTTGTAGGTACAGTCCATCAACAACACATGTGGAAACGCATGCAACAATTCAATGCTCTTCTTATGTGCAAAGAAAATATCTCGCACCTCACTAGTTGACTCATACCTGCGATGATTGTGGTGATAGCCGTTCTCATCTAACTTTCCCAACACGTATTGCATTTGTGTACGTCCGGCTTTATCCTTCACACGGTGTTTCTGGCGGCAGTTGTATATTGTCTTCATTGATGACACATTATTAGGGAAAGTAGCCTTTAGGTCGAAGTACAACTCCTTGGGCCTCACGTTGTGCAACGAACCTTTCACCACCAATTCCTCCTCATCGGGTGTCAACCGCTGCATGTATGCATGTCCCTCAAAATAATTTGCAAGCCCATGATTATGGATTGCATGCACGACCACAACTTCCCATTCCCCACCAATGGTCACCTCTTGAGCCTTTAGTTCAAATGGGCACCCACATTTCTTTGATTTTCCTTCCCTCCGCCGGACAACCTTCCCTTGCCCATCTTCACATTCACCGGTATCTTCTTCATTCGGTAAGTTTGGATTCTTCTTACCTTTCCATTCACGGTACTCACCTCCGCGCTCATATTGAAAATAAACACGGGATTTCCTTGTGCCCCCACCCGCATCTGACCTCTTAATAATAACCACCATGTGTTCCCTTTTCGCAGTGCTCTTTACCCAGTCTGTGACAGCTTGTTTCGAAGGATAGTGAGCATAAGTCGTGAATATGTGAGTGTAGTCTTGGCCAACAACATCGGTGCTCAACTCATTTCCACATGGATTCTCAATGGCTAGTGTACCACTCCATTTCGTCTCAAGAGAAGGTGGTTTCTGCAAGAAAAAGTATTGAAAGAGGAATGAGAACAAAATAAAAAAAAAGTAAAAAAAATATGCTCTGCCTTCAGGCCCGTTCGGCCGTGACGGCCGAACGACCCGAAGACCGCACGGCCGAATAGGCCGTGCAGTGAACTACGCGCACGGCCAGGTCAGCCGTGCTTCCTATGCGACGCACGGCTGCCTCGGCCGAACTTTAGGCTATGCGTGCGGCCGCATTGGCCGTTCTGCGTGTTACGCGTTCGGCAGACCAGTGCCGAACAGCTGTGCGAAAATTTGGAAATTTCATAAACTTTAAAACATTACCTCTCCATCCCAAGGTGGCCATTGTTCCTCCATTTGTTAGGCAATTACTCTAGACCACTTCTCCTTTGATTTTTACTATTTTTTGGGAAGAATGTGTGGATTATGTGGGATGTATAAGAAATTAGGGTTTGGAGGGTTTTGGTGGGTTGGGAAGGGTTTGATTTTGGTGGTGGGGTGTTTGGAATGGGTAGTTGTGATGGGGTGGGAAGGGTTTGAATTAGGGATGGAATTTGTGGGGTGTATGTAGGAAATTAGTGTGTATGTTTTTTTTGTTTTGTTTTGTTTTTTTTTTTTTTTTTTTTTTAGGTTGAGGGGTATTTTGGGTATGCCAAAAAGGGGGTGGGGTGATGTTAGTAAAAGAAGGAGTAAGAATAGCCCGCGTCTAATAATAATTTAATTATGCGGCTTTAATTGATCCAACAGTGTAGGACTGTACCGCACGAAAAATTCCAGCAGAGGAATGATCAATATGCTCATCCTTTCGGACTTCTGACGAGCTTCTGCGTGTCTTTCTATGCCGATTTAACGCTTCCCACCCCCCATTTCGCTCCTCAAATTTCCACTGAAATTCACCATAACACCTCCAAATTCGGTTATTCAGAGCTCAATTCCTGCGTCGCCGTCATCGAGTTTCCCACCTCCATATTCAGTGTATTTTATTGCTTCAACTGATATGATACTGGAATTCGTTCGATATGGCGCTCGCTAGGGTTCCTATCGATCGACTATTGCTGATATTCTTTGTCTGTGTAATCCTTCTTTGTTTTTGATTTCCTTCCGACGTTTACAATTCGTAGAACAAGTACATGAAATGGTATGCTTGTTTTGTGACTATACATACTGTTGTTTTCCGATAGGCTTAAATTTTAAGATACGATGATGGAGTCTCTGTTTTTCTTAATTCTCACGTTAGCCTTCATTTCCCTGGCATATGTTTTAGCCTCTCTTCGCCCCCGTCGCCTTGCACAGAATCCACGCCCGGAATCATACCCTGTAGTCGGAAACCTTGTCGGCCTCCTCCGAAACCTCCATCGCTTCCATGATTGGGTAGCCGAATTGATTTCCGGCTCAGCCTCCCTAACTATCCAAGTGGATGGTTTTCTGGGCTTTTCTCGCGGCATCTGCACGGCCGACCCTGCAAATGTGGAGTGCCTCCTCCGCTCCAATTTCTCTAACTATGTTAAAGGTACTCGGTTCAAGTCCGTCTTTGATGAGCTTCTCGGAAACGGAATCTTTAATGTGGATGGTGAACTGTGGTCTGCCCAACGCAAAATTTCTAGCCATGAGTTCAATACCAAATCTCTCAAACACTTCATCTCCGGCACTGTCCAATCCCAACTGTCGAACCGCTTAATTCCTTACTTGTCTTCCGCCTGTGACAATGGCCTAGTGGTCGACCTACAAGATGTTCTGAAGAGATTCACCTTTGATAATATATGTAATGTTGCGTTTGGTGTTGACCCTGCTTCACTTCTCGACTCTGAGGATGGTAATAAGGATGATGAGACGTCGTTAAGCTCATCATTTGTTCGTGCATTCGATTATGCTGTTGAAACAAGCTCGAATAGGCTAATGCATCCTCTGCCATTGGTATGGAAGATCAAAAGGCGACTCAACATTGGAAGTGAGAAGAAGTATAAGGAAGCTATAAGAATTATTGATGACTATGCTTTGAGCATCATACAGTCAAAAGAGGAAAAGCATCAAGATGAAGATGGAATCAACCAAGAGGAGGGTAGCCAAGATTTGTTATCAAGGTTTATGTATTCATCTTCACACCTTGAATTTCATGATAAAGATGAAAAGCGGAAGTTCTTGAGAGATATTGTGATCAGCTTCATTCTTGCAGGTGTGGCGTCCGGTATTTAACTTGTACTATTTAGTTGTGTCCTTTCTCTTGATTTAGCACGTTGTACTTCATTTATGCACATCAAACTTACAATAGTTTCCATTTGAGTTGAGTGACATGATCAACTTTAGTATGTTGCAGTAGTTCCCATTCGAGTTATTTAAACAGTACAAAGGATTAAAGTGCCTGAAAAATATACTCCCTCTGCCGTTATTCCCATTTACTTTTGTGTCATGTTTTATCTGTATTGTAGGGAAAAATTCAACCTCGACAGCCTTGACTTGGTTTTTCTGGCTAATATCCGGCCATCCTCGCTGCGAGCGCTTGATCCATGATGAGCTATCATCAATTTCGCCTCCTGGAAAAGCTCCTCGAGATTTCAGCTACAACAAGCTGAAGGACTTGAACTACCTGCACGCTGCTATAACAGAATCCCTCCGTCTCTTCCCACCCGTGCCCATAAATTCAAGACTAACAGTGTCCAGCGATACCTTAACTGATGGTACCTATGTGGGGAGAGGATGGTTTGCAGATTACTCTGCGTACGCAATGGGGCGAATGGAGAAAATCTGGGGTGCTGACTGTAAAGAATTCAGGCCTGAGAGATGGCTGGATGAGAATGGCTCTTTCCAACCGTGTGATCAGTTCAAGTTCCCGGTGTTCCACTACGGTCCAAGGACATGTCTTGGTAAGGAAATGGCTTATGTCCAAATGAAGTCCATTGCTGCCACGATAATGTCCGAGTTTGAGGTGGGCTGCGTGGACGGCGGAGGAAGTCCAGGGAGGATCACAAATCCGCCGTACACCATGTCCCTTCTGCTGAAGATGAGAGGTGGTCTGCAGGTGAGGCTGAGAAGGAGATGATGATGTGTTGAGAATAGAAAATCTGTTTAATCTGGAAATCATAACACCGGCATATATCAACGTACATGTGTGTGTTGTATCTTTATGTACACGAACACGATAATACAAGTGCATTGTGTGTATTAACGTATACCGTATATACACGGTGAAGGGAATGGATAGCATGCAGCTGCCAGCAAATGCAGTTAGTGTGAAGAAGTATTATTTTGTGATGTTTAAAAATTTTGTGATGTGTACCTATTTTTGTGATGAGTATTGTTTTATACTCCCTTTGTCCCATTTAAGATGTCTTGTTTTATTTCTGCATACAATCCAATGCAATTTTTCAATGTTAATATCTCAAAATATATACAACAAAAAATTATGTAAAATATATATTATAAAATTACATGATTATACGATTTTAACAAGATCCAACTCGATTATTTTTTCTCAAAAATATACTTAAAATAATATTGAGTAAAAGTTAAACAATGAACAGTGTCAAAAAGTCAAACCAGACATCTTGACTGGGACAGAGGGAGTACTAATGTTTAAGAATTTGTGATGTCTGAGACTACTGTTGTGATGTCAAAAACCACAAACATCACAAATTTAATTGTGGCAGCAAAGCTAACCATGGCTTATTATTGTAATAAAAGGTTGATGGATTTGTGATGCGTATTGCGATGCTTTTTGATTTGTAATAATGTTTTAGCAACGTCTAGAGCTAACCATAATTTTTTTGTAATGCAAAACAAAGAGTATGTTCATTAGATTTATAAATAATCACGCAATTTTCAATACTATTGCTCTTTCCTGTTATTTATTTGGTGCCACGCTACGAGTTGATATATTTATTTCCAAAATCGATAAAATTGTAGCAAAAGATTATAGTTCCCATTGACTCAATTTTCAAAAAGTAATGTTGCACTGTCTGCTGACTCGATTTAACATTGGCACCGACATTTTTCACCTTCTTCACCTTCGCTTGCTTTTTAGCGAAATTTTATCTGAAGTTTTTTCGTCACTTATTTAATTTCACATAATCTATCAATTACGGCCGCCGTTTCAAATTATTAGCTCTTCATTTCAATATGCTCTTAATTTCGTCACTTATCCAAAAAAAAATTATTAGCTCTTCATTTTCATTTTCGCCTATTTATTAACCGTTCGTTTTCACCAACTCCTTCCCTCGCATCCAACTTTCGTGAATCTCTTCCTTCCGTTCCCACGCACGCTTCATATCACCCATTCTGAATATTTCATAGCACAGGCGCTGACGACTTTCAACATGTTTTGATACATATCCGGCATATCACTCGGTTAGGTGATGTTCTATTGTTCTATGTTGATATACTTCGACGACATTTTAAATAATCAACTAACACATCATTTATTTTCATGTCTAACTGACAGATCGAGAATTGCAGCAAGTTGAAATAATCCATCTTCAGATATTAATGTGTTCATCGTGGATGATTGTTTTAAAGCCTTTTACATCAGGTGGTGTTATTCTTTAATGTTTCCTACTTGATCGCGTTTAATTTTGATTTTAAATAACCAATTTTCTTTATTGTTAGTTGAAAATCATCCCACTTAAGGAGAATTCTAATTACGCCACTACCTACAATATGTTATTATCATAAATATTTTAAGATTAAACGACATATGTTAAAATTTAGTGCATATAACTTTTTTACTTTACCAAAAGTAACGTAACAAAATACAACTACATTAAATTGTGTAAAATACTTGAGTACAGCGTCCTTCAATGTTCAGACCAAAAGATACCTGGTTAGCTTGATCAATTCTTTAAGGTCTAGCTTATTTTGCAAAAAATTGTTGGCAGTTAGATGTTGGTATTAGTTTTGGGGCGTATACCGGCGAGCAGTTTGGGTTGTGATGGCTGGATACCAAAAAATGATGGACACAAACGAAATGATGCACAAGTACGCTTGGATACGAATGGAGTGATGCATAAATATTGAAAAGTGATGGACTGAAATGAAGAAGTGGCAGCAACATCATTTATGAGAGTCTAGCCATCACATCTGCACCTGCTAGCAATTCTACCACCTGTACAGTAACACAATTGTATACCGGGTATCCCTAGGTCAAATTGAACCCAAGACTAATCTCTCGAGGATCTGGTGGACATTGAAATATTGTATCTCCCAGAACAGAATTATAGAATAATAGATGTTGGTATTAGTTGTTTAGTGTAGAAATATTTTTTAAAAAGAGAATATGCTGAAATATATGAAAGCTAAGACATAACTTTATAGTGTTGCACCTATCACATTTTTCAAATATTAAAATTTCATATTTCTAACCTAAAAAATAATTTAAAATATTATTCACCAAATATCAATCATTAATGATGTGAATATCAAAAAAATTAGAAGTTATTTGACAAGTTGTTTATTAAACACAATCTAGCTAGTTAATCTATTGCGTTCTAGGCATCAAAAAAGATCTATTGCATTCTCCATTTTTATATCAACTATAAGTTATAATGTCATTTGTAATTGTAATTTACACATATACTACTACTATGTATATAAATCGAGCAATCTACTACCTTTTACACAAAATTGTGAATAAAATAAATAATACAAATATTATTTATTACAATTTTATTTTGTCTATATTAATTATTCATATATATATATATTTGTGATAATATTAAGAACTAAAAAAGAAAGCAAAAAGTAATTAATAAGGTGTGATTGTCCATTTAATAATGAGGTCGTCTTACTCGTGAGTTCGCACAACTCATTTTGAATTACAATTCATATCATTATTTTCAATGACAGCAAACCATGTGTATTAAGAAAGTAATCATTATTGTTCACCAAAAAAAAAAAGTAATCATTATTATTTTTTCAATATATTAAGTAGGTTCAATTATTTAATTATCTGAGTTTATTAGATTTGGATGCCGTTCATCTAAGAAATTAATTTTTTTTAATGGGGAAATTAGTAATCCAGCTAAAAAATTTCAATTAATGAAAAAAAATTATAATTTAAGGCAATTTTTTGAATTCATGTATTTTAAATAAAATGATCAAATCTTGCATAGAAAATCAAATCTCTATACACCTCATATCCATCTCTTTTATTTCTTTGTAATTTAGAATATAATATTTTATATAATTTTTAATTGTACAAATTTTTAAATATTAATTATTAAACAAATTTATTGAATTTTGTGTCAGGAGCTACTTTTAATCAGACAGAGGTAGTATAATAAAGATCTTCAAAAGAATTATATATGAATTTAAGGAAAATACTCCCTCCGTTTTTTTTAATGTTACGTTTTGACTTTTTTTAGGGTTTAGGGTTTGACTTGTATTTTTACTGTTCATTATAGCACTTTGACTTGTATTTTTGTTATAGTTATAGAAGATAAAATATAGCTAAGAGAGATCTTGTTGGATTTGTCTCATCTTGTAATTTTTAAATATCAAACTTTTAAAATTTTTACTTTTACCGAATTTAAGTTATTAATCGTTGAAAATATGCATTGACGTACCAATGAAAAAAGGAAGTATTTGAGTAATATTTGTGTCAGGGGCCATGCGGCCACCACCCATTTAAAATATTTAAAACTAGCAAAAAACTATAGAAAAATAGGGAGAGAAAAAAAAAAAAAAAAGAAAAAGAAAAAAAGAGACAAGCTAACTCCGAAGAAATTACACTCTAGCGAAGTCAGCTGAGCTGAGTACTGAGTACACTAGTAGTATATGGATAATGATTTAATATAATAAATACTAATTTTTATTATAAATATATTCTGAGGTGATAACCTTCGTGATGTTTTTTCTTTTTTTTTTTTTTTTGGTAATAACAGCCTTGCGGCGAGCTAAAGAATAACCTTCGTGATGTTAATAAGTAGTACTAAAAACGAAGATGCTCACATTAATTTCTGAAATTAATAATGAATTAATTTCTCTCGAAATTCATAAATCAAATTGCTTGAATCAACATAAAAGAAAGAATCTAAAATTAAAGCATGAATTAAAAAAAATTTACCTGTAAACTTAATTCGCCTTGAGTGTGGAATAAATAAAAAATAAAGAAGAAAAATTCATTAATTTCATTTTCATGCCGATTCAAAAAAATTAAATAATTCCACCTGTCATTTCCTATTCGAACACGTTCCGCAACTCCACCCAATCCCGGGCAGCACCTTGCGCTTCCAATGTTGTACCCCGTTCACTTCGACACGTATATAAACCCCCCGGCTGGGAATCGCGCTTTCAGCACACAACAGTTCTTCAGCTCAAAAAAATTCCCAAGCCAACTCTATACAATGGAATGACTTTTCGTCGTTTTTGCATTCTAAATCGATTCATTTTCTGTTCCTGATTCTCAATTTCTTGACATTGAGTTGGAATCCGGAGTTCGAACGGTGAAATTCTTGTAATTCGTTTGAACATTACATTGTAATCGGAGTCTAGGTTTTTTAAAATCGGTTGTTTGATTACGTAAATTTCCAGTTCGGAAGTTCGTCGGAGCTTTTCCCGCCGATTTTCCTTTTGAAGATTTTTTTCGCTCCAAGTAATTGGAGCTTAATACATAGAAAACCGAGTGCGAACGAATCACATATAGAAGTATATATTTTTTTATTATAATTATTTAAAATTTTTAAAATTCTCGTTGGTGAAAATGTCTCTGGAAGGCACAGGCGAACCATCGACCTTGACTGCACTGAATCAGAAAAGGTTCCAGCTGATGACGACGGAGCCTGGAATGCTGTTACCCGTTGCATGGGCGGCGGAGCTGAACCCTGTAGAAAGAGGTTTGTATTTGATCCATTTGTTGCACTATTCCGCACACCATTCTGCCTTGCAAAATTTCCGGATTGCCAATGTAGCTCTCGATCAAGTCGCGCATATCGCAGCATCTGATGGGGACGCAATGCAGCGCGTCGCTACGTATTTCGCCCATTCCATATCCGATCGAATTTTCCGGGCACTGCCCGGCATTTACAAGTCCTTCTATTTTGGGAACGTCTCTTCTGGTCTGGAGGATGTTGCTGCCAAGAGGATGTTCTGCGAGCTGTTGCCTTTCATGAAGGTAGCGTATGTGGTGAGCAATCGAACCCTCATGGAATCGATGGTTGGCGAAAAAATGATTCATGTGATTGATCTGAATGCATCGGAGCCGGTGCAGTGGGTCGCCCTTATCCGGGACATGAATGCGCGGCCAGAGGGGCCGCCTCATTTGAGGATCACCGGGATTCATACCCAGAAGGACGTATTAGATTATATGCTTCGCGTGTTGTCTAATGAAGCCGAGAAGTTGAATTTCCCATTTCAGTTTATACCCGTGGTATCCACATTGGAGGATCTTGATGTTGATAAGTTGGGTGTCAAGACAGGGGAGGCTCTGGCGATTGCTTCAGCCTTGAAGCTGCACACACTTTTGGGCCCCCAAGTCGGCACCAGGGCGAGCCATTCATCCAGTGGTGTCGACTTGGGGGCGAGCTCTTCATCGCCACCTCCTGTGGAGGATGAGGTTCGGATGAATGAGATCACATTGGTCGACTATTTTGAGAACACCTTTACTCGCCACAACCCTAGCAACGACCTCGTCTCCTTATCCCCACAGTCTCCCTACCATTCCCCAAATCTCTACCGTCTCCTCAGCGTTCTGTGGGGCCTGTCTCCTAAGATCATGGTGATGATCGAGCAGGATGCGGATCACAATGGCGAGCAGTTCCAGGAGAGGGTATACGCGTCCCTGCACTTCTATTCCTCGCTGTTCGATTGCATGGAAATGAATTTGCCGAGGAACTCTGGGGAGAGGCTGAGGATTGAGAGGTTGATGCTGGGTAAAGAGATCAAGAACATCATCGCCTGTGAGGGGTCGGAGAGGCGTGAGAGGCATGAAGGGCTTGAGAAATGGAGGAAAAGGCTGGAGTTGGCCGGGTTTGAGAATGTGCCGGTGAGCTACTATGGTTTTCTGAATGGGAACCGGATGCTGCAGCAGGGGAACAACTACGGCGGATGCCGGCTCAAAGGGGAGAAGGGCAGTGCCGTGATCTGTTGGCAGGATAAACACCTTTATGCAGTGTCGGCTTGGAAGGTCAGGAGGGGATGAAAATTCTTGCCTGATGATGATGATTGGGTTGGTTTCTATATGTATGTGTGTGGGTATTCTTGTTGCAAATAATGGTCCTTGAGGATGTCCAGAGGTTGTTTGTTGGTGTCATTTGAGTGTTTTGTAGTATGTTGGAATTTGTTTTGTTTGTAAAATAAAGGTGTCCTCGAGGAAGTCTAAAGATTGTTGGTGGTGTCATTATTTATTTGAGTGCTTCTGTGATGGAAATGTTTGTATATTAATCTGATGCTGGTATGAGTAAATGCCTCCCATTCAAAAATTTTAACCATATATTTCTCTTATACTTTCTATATTTTACATTGATTCTTTTGATCTCCCCTTTAATAAACATATTGTAATTTTACCCCCCTCATGTCATTGTACTGCTATGATTATATCATTACAAGTGAGTGAACCTTTAAGTTAATGGATCAGAGGGTGTTAGGGTCTTTGGGTGTATGTGCCATTTTAGAGATTCTTGAAGGCTTGATGAATGATCATGGTGCATCGACAAAATAATTTATTTTATTCAAAACTACAGTAGTAAGAACTATCCAAACCAAAACAATAACCAAACAACCAAGAAACACAACCAAAGAATCCCAAATGGCCACGTGGCTAATGAAGTGCAACATTTATTTTTCCAAAAGTGTTCAACACTTCAACCCATAAGCATAAATAAAAGAAAAAAAAGTATTCATTCCGTCCCATTTCAAATGTCTAATTTTTTATTTTAGTCCGTCTCACTTCAATTGTCACATTTCCTTACTTAGAAAATTTTTAATCCTTCAAACAAACATCATATCAATTATTTACTTCACTTTAACACAATAATTCATTCTATCTAAAATACCGTGCCCAAAACAAATGTGACATGTCAAATAGGAGGGAGTACTAAAAAAGATAACGCCAGAAACAGCAGGTGAGTGATCAAGACAATGAAATCTTGGCCCATGCATTTATAACACTCACTCATACACATACTCCATAATAATATCCATATCCATATCTATATAACAATCAAAACCCACAAGCCCCATTATTATCATTAACATAAACTGAGGGAAAAAAGATTTTTTTAAAAAAAAAGAAGGCAAAAAGAAAAAAATCAAGTGTGCATTTGAGATGGGTGATCAGTTCTTACCAGGCATGGAAAGCTTTAAGCAGCCTTTCTCCACATCACAGAGTGATCCAAACATTGGATTATTCACAAACCAGTTTCTAGGGATAAATCCAGTCCATCACCACACCAATATCCATGCCCTGACAGGATTCCCCCTTGACAGAAATCTCTTTCCTGATTCCCCTGGATTATTTCTCCAGGACAATGACTCTCCAGTCCTCCCAGCTCCTGTTCCCCCTCTCAATGATCAAGTCTTCAAAAACCAGGCAGCAGATAAAAAGAGGAAAGCAACGGAAATCAGCACCCCTGAAAATAGCCCCGCAAATTCATCGCCTCAAGGTTCGGATAGTGGGAATAATGTAAGGAGAAGAAAGGTAAGCTCTTTCACCAATTCCTCCAATCCATTATCATTGGTCTTCTTCCCTTTTGGTTTTAAATGTAATCTATTGTGTTTCCAGGGCTCAGGAAGGGGCAAGAAAGCGAAAGGCAATGAAACGGAGGAGAATCCGAGGGAAGTTGTTCATGTTAGGGCCAAGAGAGGGCAAGCCACTGATAGCCACAGTTTAGCAGAAAGGGTAATAACTAATAACTCACAGTTTGACATGTTTTCGATTATCTTAAGGTATCGAATATTAGAGGAGTTTTCAGATTTACAAGGCTTGGTATAATAGGTGAGAAGAGAAAAGATCAATGAGAGGTTAAGATGCCTACAGGACATTGTTCCAGGATGCTACAAGGTGACATTTATTATTGTCTTCTTATTCAATGTATTCCCCATTGTTAGTTCAAGCATTACTTACACACTTGCCTAAATCGACAGACCATGGGAATGGCAGTAATGCTGGACGAGATAATCAACTACGTGCAGTCCTTGCAAAATCAAGTCGAAGTGAGTACAGTTCAATCATAACAATAAGCTAATACTAGTATTTCTCAGACAACAAAAAATTCGACAAAATTGTTGGGTCTTTTGCAATTCAGTTTCTGTCAATGAAGCTCACAGCTGCAAGCACATTCTACGATTTCAACTCTGAGACCGATGCATTGGAGGCAATGCAAGTGAGTTCCATGGCATCATATAAGCACAAATGGATTCATTTCCTAATATTATTGTACACAAAAGAAAAAGGTGATCGATCAGTCTACTAATCCCTTAAAGCGAACATATATTGATATTTAATGTTGAATGCTGCAGAGAGCGAAGGCATTCCAGGCGATAAAATTTCAGAATGGAGCAAGCCAAGGACTCACTCCTGCACAGTTAGCTGCAATGTGTCTCAATTCCGGGAGTTATCCTCAATTACCACACGGGAAATAACCTTACCGGTTTTCTTTCCTACAAGACTCCTCTTTTTCTGGATTAACTTTGTATGAAACGAAGCTGAGGCGTGGCGCGAAGAGAAGCACAAATCCAAAAGACTTATACTCGATTAATTAAACTAAACCAATTTTTCGTAGTTGAGTCCACAATCAGAACTGTTCATACTCAAACCGTGCTTTTACTTACGTACAATTAGGTGTGTAATTTAAAGTGTTTTTATCGAATAAATTTGTCGCTAATAAAACAGACAGCAGCCAAATCAGTACTACATATGTTTCACTTTAGTTAATGATGGCAAGAAATGTTCAGAGGGGAATGGATGGAGTGTGTATCTTTTTTGGCTGTGTGAACTTTTTTCCATGGCAAGTGTCTGAATTATTGCCATGTCTTTGTTGATGGGTTGAAGAACTCGTTGTGTTCTTTCCATTTTCTTTGGTCATTCTCACGAGTAGATGTTTTGTCCTGTCCTGTCCTGTCCTTATTTCTTCGGCAGTAACAACCACTAAGTAGACAATCCAATTAAAAACCTTGAAAGGGTAGGGTCACCTGCAACTATGCCCACGGCAACACCTTGTGGAAGGAATCTAATCTCCCCAATGGATAGCTATCTCAAATTTTAATTAAAATTAGACATTCATCAATCGAGCCCTCATAGGACTTTCCAAGAAAAAAAAAAGGGAGTAGTTATGAGATTCATCTCAACATTATGAGGTCATTGATTCAATCCCATTTCTTCCCATTTAAATTTTACACATATACAAGCGGTGAAAGTTGAGATCCATAGTTTAAGTGATCCCTGTGCATTCAAATCAATGATGTTTGTTGTTTGAACTAATCTCAAGGATGTGGCCAATTCATTACATGAATGATTGAGAAAGGGTATTATCATCAGAAAAATAATGAAAGCCAGAGAATGATGGAGATGCATTGCATCCAAGAGAAAGACAGCTTAGAATGGGCCAGAGGCTGTCCTAAAGGGGATAAACAATGTGGGATCCTCCAAACTCTGGAATATGTAATAAGACTATCAAACTTTAAGGCCACTTTTTTTTTTTTTTTTTTTTTGTGTCCTCAACCCTTAGCCCATTGACCTCCCATTTGACTAGTTTTCTCTGAGTCTGTTTCTTGGAGCATATGCATGCACCAGGAGGAGGAACCATGGCTTGGTTGGGTCCTACACCCAGCATTAATGGATTGAAATGGACTAGTAATTGTAATAAATAAATAAATACTACTCCAGTATTTATGAATTGAAAACACAGATGGGAATGTATCAGGTGGGAGATGGGGACAGGGGCTTCTGTTTAATTACTTGAAAACTATTTGTGGACGACAAGTGCAGGGATCCAACTTGTACTGTCCTGTCCTATTCACCTGGTGGAAGTAGTTATTCTGTCAAAACTAGCTATGTCACCAAATTCACTCCTAATCATGTCTCTGATGAAATAGTTTGTTTCTAATTCTTCAGCAGTATTGAGTATTTAATAGTATACTTCATTTGTAACACAAGAATTATACAATTCCAAACCAAACACACACACAATTCTGATCCTCACAATAACTTCTGCTGATGCAACAAGTATGGGAACAAAAATTTTAAGTGGAACTTCAAAGAGGGACACATATGTAGATACACATTTGTAGATCTATGTTGAAGGCAATATAGACAAGAGTCCCAACAGCTAAAGGTGCTTACTTGTAGATACAAAGTTGTCGCACACATGACATATAGTAGTAAATTGCAAAGTAGTAGTAGTAGTAACTGGTAATTAAGAGATATGATGGGTATTAGTAATTAATTAAATTGAGGTGTTAGTCAGTGTCAGGTCTGAAATGTTCCGTGGAAACAAACCTAGCTTCCCACAATGTTTGAATCATTCACTACAAATTAAATGCCTCCAAGGCCATGCAACTTGTCAATGACCACCAGACAACTGGCATTAACTGGATACTTACTGGTCCCTCCCATCTATCATCTATGATCTATGAATGCCAAGGCTGGAGAGTAGTAACCACGCTGTAATTCTGTAAACACCATAACTTAATTTGTAGTACTAATGAGACATATACTCAAGTCTCCAAAAACCCATGAGAAATTAAATTGAGAGAGTTATGTTGGGTCCTTCCATCACCTTTTGTTGATTAGAGAGTTGGCCAAGTTCTAATTAATTGGAGCTGCTCGACTATAATGAACCTTAAAATTCCCTTGAAACTCATCATGTCTTGATTTAACAACACTGAGAAAATAACCTAACCAACATATATATATATGCCAACTGAAAATTTTAAAGAGGAAAGGCATCAAATTAAATAGGACATCCAAGCCTTATTAGCGAAGTAGTAGCAACCTAAACATCCAGTTCCTTCCATACCCAACAAATTAAAAATAACAGAAAATTGTATATTCTTCGCCATTCCTGGAATGGACTCATAGTTGGGAGGCGGCTCTCTTATACTATATATTTATATTTTTTACTATTTATAATTTAATTTTCCCTTTATCCTTTTATTTTGCACACTCACCACTATTAAAAGTCCTCCTTTTCCTTCGGTACTACAGTGTCAGTTATTAGTATATTCAATGCAGGCATGCCGCCAAATTTAAAAATAAACTAGTACTGTATTTCATTGTTTCTGTTGCCTCCAGGACTCCACCTCCAAGCACGCTATATACGAGGAAAAAAGTTTGCCGATAAGTGGGTGTTTGGATAAGCGATATGAAATAGATTATTTGATTATTGCATTTTCAAAACGCAAATAATCAGGTTTGCAGCACCTTTTTTTAGCGGTTAAACTGATTATTTGTGTTTTGAAAACGCAATAATCAAATAATCACTTTTCTTACCGCTTATCCAAACACCCTCTAAATACTACCTCCGTCTCGTTGAAATCCTTAAGCTTAGTCACGACACGCATGCCAATATACATTTTTTAACGGTTAATAAGTTTAATTGTGTATAAGTAAAAATTATAAAAAGTTGATATTCTAAAACTATAAGATTAGACGGATCTTACTATGATAAAAAAAAAATGAATCAAAGTTAAACAATGGATAATGTCACGTAGTGATAGTAGCATTTATAATTAATAAGACCGAGGAAATATATTAAAACAACAAATTTTTTTAATAAGTGTAAAGTTTTCCATTTACATGTATGTCAATGCACATTTTAAACTAGTAACAACTAAAATTCGATACAAGTAAAATTTCTAAAAATTTCATATTTAAAAACTACAAGATGGGACGAATCCAATAAGATCTCATTTAGCTATATTTTTTTCGTGTATAATTATAATAAAAATATAAGTCAAAGTGCTACAATGAACAGTAAACAAAGAGTCAAAATGTTACACTTATTAAAAAACAGAGAGAGTAATTAGTACTCCTTCTGTCCCAACTAAGATGTCTTGTTTGACTTCTGCACACAATCCAATGTACTTTTTTTAATCGTTAATATATCAAAATATATAAAAATAAAAATTATGCAAAATATATATTCGAGAACTATACAATTAAACGAATCTAACAAGATCAAACTTGACTATTTTTTTTCCAATTATATACTTACAATAATATTGAGTCAAAGTTGAATAGTGAACAGTGTCAAAAAGTCAAACAAGACATCTAATGTGGGACAGAGGGAGTAATTGCTAGTACTCCCTCCGTTTTTCAAAAAATGTAACACTCATATTTTTCACGCAATCCAACGCACACATTTAACACATAATATCTCCAATTGTATAAAACTAAAAATTATAAAAATTTAATATTATAAAACTATGTGATTTGACAAATCCAACAATATCTCACTTGACTATATTGTATTTTATATAACTGTGTTAAAAAATTGAATCAAACTTACTCAATGAATAGTAGTAACTATTCACATGTTCCAATTATAAAAAAACGGAGGAAATATCTTTTTTTGTAGCCCATAGGTCAAAAGAAAGAAAAAGGAAAATAAAAGTAGTTGGGCCAGAATAGGGTCAAAATGATGGCAGAGCTTTTGGAATCGATAGGCCCATTTACTTTTGGACTGTCTGGCCCAATAAATTGAAATGTGTAATTTTTGTATGGGCTAGTTCTATTTTGACCGGGCTAAGTTTGGATGGGCTACTGGGCCACTTGTATTTTTGCCAACACTGTCACTGACGATACACGGCAGAGAGGATTTTAACAGCAAAACAACAAACACCTTTCCCTTGTAAACAAAGAAGGAACAACAAAAGGAAAAGGCACACATAAAATCAACGAGAAATAAACACCACCACATCCCACGATAAAAAGACAGAGATATGCCAACTCTCCTACCTCACATGAACAACACCAACACGATCCGATGAACCTCCACAGAATCTTCTTCGGAGCCATTTCCCTTTGGTATAAAAATACACATAAACATCATCCCATGTGTCCTCAACAAATGCGAAAAGTGCCACTCTCCATGATTTCTTCCAGACCAATACAAAGCCTGCAGCCGATAATCCCACGGCGTATCCCAAAGACACAAACACATAAATCCACTGTATTTTGTTCCCATCACTTTCTTCACCCTCAGCTCCACTCAATCTTGGGAATTCACTCGGATCATCATAGCTGCTGCTGCAATGTGGCAATGGAGGGCCACAGAGATCATTCCCAACAAAACTCCAAGGATCCATTCCTCGGAGCTGCGTGCTCTCAGGTATCTTCCCTGTCAGCTTATTGTACGACAGATTCAAATAACTCAATGAAGACATACCTGTAAAGCTACTGGGAATTTCACCAAGAAAGGAGTTTCTTGACAAATCCAGAGATTCTAATCGATTCATGTCTCCAATGTTGCTCGGTATTGTTCCTGTCATGTGGTTGCCTGACAAGTTAAGGGATCTCAATTCCACAAGACGCGTGAACTCTTTGGGGATTTCTCCGGACAAATTATTCCTCGAGAGATCAATATGTGTAACCAAGGCAGCAGTAGTATCATACTGCAAAATCCTTCCTTTGGTGGTGATGGAAACACTGTCTATGCTGAATTCGTCAAAGAATGAGGAGGGAGATGTTTGGTCCATCCCTTCAACCATAGCTGTAAAATTGTCGAAACACGCCGGCATGGCACCGCCAAAATTGTTGTTCGAGAGATCCAATATCTGGAGATGAACAAAGCGGCATAGCTCGAGAGGGATTTCACCACTCAATTTGTTGGACTGCAAAATGAGAATTGCCAAGAATGGTAGCTCTCCCCCCATCCATGCTGCTGGGATGTTGCCTTCAAGATTGTTGTTTCCCAAGTCTATGTGGAATAGATATATGCAATCTGATAATGGAGGAATTTGGCCGGACAATTTGTTCCCATACAATTTCAGACTCATCAATTTGGCATTCCCTATGGAGTTTGGAATCCTACCGGAAAAATTGTTATTCCCTAAATTCAACACCCACATATATGGCCAATCCATCCAACAATCTGGCAGTTCCCCACTCAATTGATTGTCATCTAAAAGAAGGGTATCCAGATAATTTAGTGCATTCCCTGTGTCTGTGCCGCACAGGAAATGAGATATCCCTCCAGTAAATGAGTTGTTGGAGAGATCTAGCCGATCCAGAGTATATGCTACTCGAGGCAACGGTCCGTTCAGTTGGTTGGAACGCAGCGATACGTAATGCATTGGCAGAGCATCGCCAATAACTCCAATGGTATCAGGAATCTTGCCATGAAGATTGTTATGAGAAAGATTCAGATGTCCAATCTTCCAAATCCAATGGGGAATGGTACCTGAGATTCCAGTATTGGATAGATCAAGATCCCACATGCCCTTCTGTGTCTCAAGCCATGGTGGAATTTCTGTGTTTGGACTAAAGCTCCACGACACTAATTTCAACGATTCTAGCTGGAAGGGTGGGATCCAATTTTGTTTCACCTTCAAAGTCAGGTGGTTTCCAGAGGCGGAAAAAGATTTCAACTTTGTGAGATTGACAAAGTGGTTTTCAGTCACAAACCCTGTCAGCATGTTGTATTCAAGTTCAAGTGATTCCAAGTTGAAAAGTTGGCCTAAGCTCTCTGGAAAATTTCCGGACAGCTTGTTCGCTGACAGGATCAATTGTTTTAAGGACGGCAACCATGTCCCTAATGAGATTGGAAGTGCACCCACAAGTTCATTTTGGCTTAAATCCATGTATTCCAATTTTGACATATTCCCAAATGAATATGGTATTTCTCCCTGCAACTTATTCCCAGATAAACTCAAAAGTACCATTTTGTTCAGGTTGCCAATCTGGCTTGGCAACTCCCCAAAAAGATTATTGTTGGACAAATCAAGGTAGATCAGAGACCCCATATTTCCAATGTCACTAGAAATTGTACCATGTAGGAAGTTATCAGAGAAATCAACATACACAAGGTCCTTGCTAGAGTAAACCCAATTTGGAATGGTGAGATTGAAATTGTTTGCAGAAATATTCAAATGCTGGATCTTGGTGGTGTTGATAATGTTTGGGATTGGTCCTTCAAGTCTGCAATTTGATATATCAAGGTAAACAAGGTTGCTGAGTTGAAAAATCCATTTGGGGACAAAAGTGGGGAAGTAATTCAAAGACAGATCAAGGGTGGATAGAGAGGAGACATTGACAATATGTAGTAGTGAAGGTAAGTAGGTAAGGCTGCAATCAGACAAATGCAGCTCTTTCAAAGAAGGGAGTTTATTGATGAGTTGGACCCAATTGGTGACACTGCTGAGGTTCACAGAGTTCAAATTGAGGTGCTCCAATTGATGAAGTCCCCACAGCCACTCAAAGTTATTGACAATCAGCCCATCCCCTTCCCCTCCTTCCAAACTTAAAGTAATTAATTTTGAAAGATTCCCAATAGTATGGGGAATGGTTCCATCAAAGTTGGAATGAGATAAATTCAAGTACCTGAGAGCAGTGAATGAGCCAAAGAAGGATGGAATTGTCTCCCCAGAGAAATTATTGGAGCTCAAGTCAAGAAACCTGAGATATGTAAGATTGAGCAAGGAAGGACTGAGCTTGCCTGTTAAATCATAACCGCCAAGATGGAGCTGGCTGACATGGCCGCCACTGAAGAAGTTGTTGCAAACAACGCCTGTCCAAGTGCAGCAATTGGAAGCTTCAGCATTCCATGATGACAGAATGAGATCCAGGGGATCCGACAAAGATTGCTTCAGACCTAAAAGTGCTCGCTTTTCATTTTCAGGACACGGAACAACAGCACTGTGACTGTGAAGAGAGCATGAACAGAGGCTTAATTTCAAGAAAAGGAACAGGAATAAGAAGGGTGCAGTGTTGAATAGCTTTGAGGAGCCACTCATTGTGTGAGTATTAGCTTTCTGGTGTGGAATGATAAATAACTATATATTACACCTACAACTTGACATGCATACACATGTATGTATATATAAGTAGATGAGATGTGTGTGTGTGTGTGTGTGAGTCTGTACAATCAATCAATCATCTTCGCAAATTTTAAAGCAACTCCCAACATACACCACAGAGCAAGACTTTATCAGTGTCCAGGACACGGGAGTCCGAGTAAACGGCTGCCCAACAATTGAGGTTGACACTCACACTACACTGTACATTCTAAGTTCTAACTTAATTAGGACAATTCCCATTTCTTTTTTTCATTTTTCGTTTTTTTTTTAGTGTGATGGTTTTGTTTTACGTACAAATACCATAAGAAGTATTGAAGAGTTAGAAAAAAAATGGCAATTCAATATATTTCTGATAACCATATACAATGATTTTTTAAATTACGAAAAGCAAACACTTGAAAAGTCAAGTACTAGTATAAAATAAGTACTGTGTAGAACTTGATCTATGATAAGTTAAAGAAAATAGTTGAAAAAAAAATTAAAAGCAAATTCTTAATACTTGTATTGATTTGATTATATAGAGAATTGAAGCTAAGAAAGAGGCATGTAATGGAAGACTTGGAAATTGAAGAAGCAAATGAATGGAGATTGGTGGAAGACTGACTTTTTGTATATATAAACATAAATAATTTAATAATAATATGAAGAGGTAATTAAGTTGGAGATAAATTATATTGAAGGGAAGTTAAAATATGAATTAAGTAAATTATGTGCAGCACTATTGTTGAAATCATTAATGGAGTAATTTGTGAATGTAGTGGTGATCCTGCAAGCAAGAATTTTTTGCCTGCTTGGCATTTTTTACCCTATTAATATAATATTTTTATTAATAGGAGAGGAAAGAAAATCTAATATTTTTTAAGATAAAATAATGAAAAATAAAATTAAGTAATTATCTTGACATATATTCCAAAATACAATACTCCCTCCGTCCTCTAATAATTGTAACATTGAATTCGACTTTTTAACACATTTATATAAAATAAAACATAGTCAAATGAAATCGTGTTGAATTCGTCTAATCGAGTAGATTTATATTATCGAATTTTTATAATTTTTACTTTTATACAATTAGAGATATTGAGCATTAAAAATATGTATTGGATTGCATGAAATCCATGAATGTTTCAATTATTTGAAAACGGAGGAGGAAGTTCAAAATACTACACCTGAAAAGAATCACTTCAGCATTTACATACTCCCTCCGTTTTTTTTTTTTTGTTAGCTACTGTTGACTAATGGGTACTGTTCACTTATATACTTTGACTTAAAGTTTTCTCATGGTTATACAAATTAAAATATGGCCAAGTATGATCTTGTTAGATTCGTCTCGTCTTGTAGATTTTAAATATCGAGCTTTTAGAATTTTTACATGTACCGAATTTGAATTATTAATGGTTTAAAATGTGCATTGGACTGCGTGTTGAGTGAATCCGTAGCTATCTTTGAAAAACGAAGGAAGTACAAAATACCACTCATTTTTTTCCCTAGCTACCTCCTCAAAACGCATCCTCACAAACCAGCTCAAGTATTTTACGCTTCCAAGCCATTGAGTTTAAGCCCATTCGTCAATAAGAACAAAATGACAAAACTAGAGTCCAAAGAATCAAAATAATTACGTACATCATTAAAATTTAAAATTGCCACTAATCAATAATCAGTGAATCAGATTTCAAACTTGATATTGCAAATGGGATTATATATGGATTTTGAGCATGCGATAGTTCAATATACAAAAATCCATTTAACTTTTACCCTAGCAAAAGGGGCAATCAAATGACTATCAAAACCAGTAAAAAAAATTAATACTAATAATAAACAAAAATAAAAACAACAGAAGGGCAAACGGATACCTAAAATTTCCCAGAATTCTGGAATACATCTCAACTTAAAAGGGCACATTCGTACATTACTATATTCCCCAATGTAGATTTTTTTTATATATATATTTTTTTTTAACTTTCCGGGCTCAGGTATATTACCTGAAGAAATCGTGCAGTCGATTATGGTATACTCACTGTGCCGTATTAGCCAACAGCCCAATGGTTTTCAGGCATGCTTCTCTCAATCGTACACGGTATGGGCTTGGCGGTTGTCTGAGGTCGAATACCTGTGTCGTCAATATCTTGGGATGATTTCTATACGCAAAGGGAAACCTCACCTCGTGGCACACATGTACAAGAATGCATACGATGAATTCTGGATAACACTATAGCTACAGTTGTTTGTAGAAGAGAACATATGCCTGGTCGTGCAGCACCTTGCTTTCCGGAATTTCGGTGACGGAGGCATCATCGTAGCGCAGCCATTTGCCACTTGGATGGCGGGCATCTGCCGTGTAATGTCCCTTCGAAGGATCCCTTCCGTGATGAGTGATCGTCGCAACAAGTTCATATCTTCGGCCCTGTAGAGATTTTTGTCCGCAGAGTTACAAGATTTATAGAGATGAATGGGCAACAGTTATCCCATATGAATTCACGAAATTCAGGGAAATCATGTCGAAACGAATGTCATAGGTGGTTCAATCTCTACTTCAAAATTGAGAAAAATAAACACGGACAGTATCCAGGAAAACAGGGGAATAGCAAAATTGCTAGCCAAATCAATTAAGAGAACTTTATTTACAGATCATGCTTAGTAAAGTAAAAAAATAATTGAGAGAAGAAAATCGACCTGAGAGGATGGAGAGGCAAGCAAATCACGGCCGACAAGAAGCTCCAGTGGGAAATGCACAGCTTTGTGCAGTTTGGTGCTTCGTTGGCTTTCATAGCTAAACCGCATCAAGTGCAAAACCAATATCTCAGAAAGCTCCAGAATCTTGACAGATTTGCTTGCAGTGACCACCTCAGCCTGAGATTAATCAGAGCACAGTCATATTTGAATGAACAATCTGAGTGGTATGCTTTTACATTATTATAAATATTAGCTTTTTCAATAAGATCCAAGAGGGGTACCACAAAAAGTATCTACCGTTTTTAAATTACTTTTTTCCACTTGTTTGTACCGTATGCAATATTCACAATTTCACATGCCAAAAGTATAAATATACCTTTCCAGCTGCGGATGCTCGGTAACCCTCAAGTGTTTCTGGTGCAGAAAAAAGCCGAAGTGCATCTTCTATCGTGTTAACAGGCTCGGGGCAAATGTTAAGGTGGAGCAACAGAAAAGGTTGTATGGTAGCTGAAGCCTTGCTACCTGCTTAAATATACACGAAATAAGAAAATATCACGCAACAAAGGAAACCAATCATTCAACTAAGGCTAGAAATTAATGACTGTATCCATCGTCTATGACATAATGGATACAGGACAATTCAGTGAAATCCAATTGCTCAACTTTCATCGACATGGTTAATGTATGCTTTCGTTCCCTTAATCAGTAAGTGGAATACTTTGGATTAATCACAAAGTCATCCATCTAAAATTTTAAAACCTATCATAGTTCAAAAAGTTTGTAATGGATGCAAATCGGTCTTCATCATTTTTTTTATCATCTCAGCATTTTTAACCTACTATATGGGTCACCTATATGCATCCCATGTTACCACCACTCGGCACTGACCATTTTATTCAATCAAAATAAAGATTCTCGTTTAAACCAAGTAGAGGATCTCCTTTTGTGAATTTTTTTTTTCTTATTTTCCATTTTTCCCCAAATCGTTCCTTCTTCATCTTCAACTAAGCTTTGTTTACACCGACTTCATATACACATTTTCTTTCAATGTGCCATTGTGTACACTTAAAAATAAAAATTCTCATTTATATTAAAATGCAGTTATTTCTGTTTGTGGTTTTTTTTGGTTTGCGTCTATGTCCTTTCCTTCCCAATCAATTGGTCTCTACATTCTATATGTGTAGACATTTCTGAGTCTCATAAAGACAAGACCATACTCTTAATAACGTGCCCTCTCACTTTTTCTGTGTATTGATGCTACCCATTTTCTGCTTAGTAGTTACTACACTCATCACTTATCCATCTAATTCAGGATATTCAGTTACCTTCACTGTTTTAACATATCCAATCATGGCATTAAATTAAGTTGATGGGATGACTCATTTTAACATATGGATGGATAAAGATAGCACGAATCCCATGACTGAACTCAATGTAAAAGCCACGAAACAATACGAGATGCATAATTACGAAAAGCCAGAAACATTTATTGCAAAACTCATGGTAAGCCCTTTAGATTGGAGCTTGAAATTCTTACTCACCTCTTGCTTTGACAACACTTCTTAATTGACCTCCAAAAATGGCACTCAGCTTCGAAGGTATGAAACTCTGAGTTCTCGTAATGGATAATTTGTTCTTTGGGCTAAGTGTCTCCAAGTTGTCATCTTCACTTTCCTCATGAGTAGATGAGACCAAAGATGTAGCTTTTCCATTTGCATTTGAGAATTGCCCATCAAGTTTAAGCAATTCATCATGCATCTGATGCATGACAAAGCTTAGGAACTCCTGGGCGTCTTCTTGCCTGAAAGCAGTAAAAGTATATCAATCAAAAGACATTTTCTACAATTCAGAGGTGTTGGGAGAAGGATCACAAAAATGAAAAATTAGGTGCTTGAGTATACACAAGTCACAACTCCATTACCAGATAATATATACATTTGATTCAAAACTAAAAAGATGTAAAACTTTCAATTAACAACACAATTGGCAAAATGACATCTAACATCAATCCTGCTATAAAGTATGTACTCAGATGAAATACTATAGTGTGGCTATATCCAAATCTACTACTATGGCAGTTTGTTTCAGAAAAAATTCACTTGTACAGCTTACACAGGCCTCGTCTTTTTTTCCTTCTTTGGAATAGATGCAGCCTTGTATTATTTTCAGTATATTCATTTTCCAGAACTACTCTAATCTTTGTTTAAAAAGTTACCTATTTTCCCAAAATTGTCAGAGATACACATAAATCAAGCAGTCCAATTTAATAATTAAAAAAAAATAATAATAAAAATAAAAAATAAAAAATTGTCACGCATAAGATCAACTAGAAACAATGGGCAATAGAAACGAACCGAGGCCTGCCCGATAGGTTGTCAGGTATATCTGGAGTGAAGGTCTTCAATATGGGATCAAACATGATAGGACGAAATGGTGTTCCAGTTTCAAGGATAATCTTTCCATCCCTTTCACATATTGAGTCAGTGAGCATGTCAAAGTCGGAGATGAATTCAACAAATGCACACAAAGTTGGAAAGCCATTCTACAATGGGCAAAAGATAAATACAACAGTCATAAACTGATCTTATGCCAAATAACTGGCCAATATAAATTGATGGCAAATGCTACCTCTGGTATATCACAACTTTTTAGCTCAATCAAGAGTTCGAAGAACGGAGTGCATGATAGCAAGGCCTGGATAGTGGCGTTGAGAAAGCACAGGTTCCCCATGTTAACCAAACCTCGAGGCAAAAAATTCCTTGGAACAACAGTTTCCTGATCAGACTCTTTTAAGATACTGTGGTCTTCCATTTGGTAAATCCCATTCTGGGAATCAACCAGTACGGTGTCTTCTAAAGAGGAAGATAATTCGCCCACACTCTGTATACCGAGTTGCTCAAAAATCAACTTTGGGGCAAATTTACTCTCCCTAACATAACTGTCAGATGCAGATTGTTTTGTGTTGTCTTGCTTGTGTTCCTCTACATCATTGTCGGCAGGGTATGTGCTACTAATGAATCCATTTTCCTTCACAAAACTTAAAATATGATTTCCCGGGTAATTACCACACGCGTTAACCCATCCATTTTCCTCTACAAAATTAACTTTGGAGTCTGATGCAATCCTAGCAGTGCTAGGAAGGTTCAAATCATTAGGTTCACAAAGAGGCTTCAATACCTGGGATCCTTTAGGTGAATAATGACACACCACTCGAGTACTACAAAGGCCAACAGATCTTAAAGTTTCTGAATCTAAAGAACCAAACGTGATTATTCGGTCATTGTGTTGCAGCTTCTGTGGTTGGTATTGCATGGATCTGATTTCATCTTCCGTAAATGATCCAAAAAGCAACACCTGTAGGGAAAAGTATTGGAAATTCAAGCAATTGACAATCTATAACCAAAATAATTACGTAGTGTCATGAGAGACCAAAATTACCATATCAGGCATCTCAAACATTCACTTAACAACATTAGCAACATGTCAAACCAACAAAAATTTGAATGACAAAATAGATTTTCAGTCTGTTTGCACTCAGAAAACATTTAATAACGCTAGAACATTTCTCATAGTACCTCTACAACACCCTCACAAAACCTAAATTCTCACCCCATGAAGCAGTGATCACCAGATTCGACAATAAATACTTCAATTAATAACAATTAAGTTGGTAGTTCGTCAATTTGCTCACAAAACCACACTTGACTAATTAACATAAATTTCCAAACACAAAACCACAGTTCCAACGTCTACTCCAAAATCATGTCTTCGAACACAATCTTGAGTACCTGATTCAATTTCTTCATAGACCACAAAAAATGCAAATATTTGCATAGAAAGCATCAAAACCCTAGCAAAAAATCCGCCGCCGCCGCCATGGCGGCTCAAACCTCAAAAAAAAACCCTAAACCCCCAACTCACAAACTTGAAATCACTCTCAATACAGCTTCATTTCATCGGACGCACATTATTGCTATAAATTAACACATAAGGTGAAATTGAATATAATTTGTTTTTCGAAAAAAAAAAAGAAAGAAAGAAAAAACAGAGAATGGAAAGAAACCTGGCGATCAGTCATATTGAAAATGGGAGCATGGAAAAGGTCATTGAAGCAGAGGGGAAGCGGGCATTGAGGTCGCAACGGTGCCGCAGGATCGAATCGATGTCGGAAGACGAGGCGGAAGGCGATACGACAGCCCAAGACATCAATTTTTGAAAAATAAAATAAAATGAAATACTACTACTGAAAAAAAAGAAAAAATGAAATACTACTACTGAAAAATGAAAATGCAGAGAAAAGAAAGAGAGAAAGAAAAAGGGGGAGACAGTGGAAGGGAACGTGCCTAGGCCGAAATGGACAATTATTATTGGAGTGATATTTAAGGCTTCATTTTATTTTTATTTTATTTCATTTTTTTAAAATTCTTTATATATCTATTTTATGTGTATTCTCTTTCACTCTATTAATTACTCCCTCCGTCCCATTCCAAATGTCCTACTTACTATTTTTGGATGTCCCATTACAAATGTCTTCTTTCTATAAATAGAAATAATTTCCCCTCCAACAACTATGTGGACCCCACCATATACTCACAAACCAACTCTACCTTAATTCCCGTGCCCAACAGTAACAAGACACTTGGAGTGGGACGGAGGGAGTAATTTATATAATTTTTAAAATATTCAATTCATTATATTTTCTATAAAAATCTATTAAAGTAATTAATAAAAATTGTATTGCATTCACTATATATATATATATATATATTTTTTTATTAGTAGAGATCAAACGAGAAATTCAATCGGGGACGGCGAGGGACAAGTACCTTAAAAACCATTCCCTCCATCCCGCATATTGTGTTTTTTTTCACTTTTTGATACTATTTATTGTTCAGTTTTGCCTCAATTTTCTTGCAAGTATATATTTGAAAAAAAATAGTCGAGTTGGGTCTTGTTAGAATCGTATGTTCTTACGGTGCGTTTGGTTGGAAGAATCTTAGATTACCGGTGGGAATATGATTGTTGGGAATGTAAAATTACTGGAAATATAAGATTGCTGGGAATCTTATTTTTTTATGTTTTAAGATTATTGCGTTTGGTTAGATTGAGAGTCTCAGATCTCTAGTTCTAATTAATTTACCATAATGTCCTTGAATTTCAATTGAACGAATGTTATAAATATGTCATTTTGCTACACAATAAAAATATTTAAGCCGATTTATTTTTTAAAATATTGAAAATTCTTTATATGTAATTTATTGTGTGATAATTACTTATTTAATATGAGAATATATTAAAATATGAGAATATATATGAAAATATAAAAATATATATTAAAATATGAGACTATATTAAATAATTAAAATTTTTTAATTTATTTTTTAAAATTAAATTTCATATATTTATATTTTTTAGAATACAAATATCTAAATTTATAAAATAAAATAAGTATAAAAAGTGAAGATATAAAAGTTAAATTAATATAAAAGTAGGTAAAGTGGAGGTGGTAATCTAAGATTTAACATTACCCGCCCTCCAGGTGGGAATGTGATTCCTACCTAAAACACCCAACATTCCCACCTCGGTGGGAATGTGAGATTCCCACATGAAACATGCCCCGAACCAAACATGGGCATGTTTCATTCCCTACCTAAGATTCTCAATGAGAATCTCAGATCCCCGAACCAAACGCTCCGTTATAGTTTTATACTCCCTCTGTCCCAACTAACTTGTCTTGTTTGACTTCTGCACACAATTCAATGCACTTTTTTAACCGTTAATATCTCATAATATATACGACTAAAAATTATGTAAAGTATATTTTCTAAAACTATACGATTAGACGAATCTAACAAGACCAAACTCGACTATTTTTCTCAAATATATTTTGCAATAAAATTCAGTCAAAGTGGAACAATGAACAGTGTTAAAAAGTCAAACCAGACAAGTTTGCTGGGACGGAGGGAGTAATATATATATATATGTTACATAATTTTTCATTGTATATATTTTGAGATATTAATGATTTAAAAAGTACATTGAATTGTGCAAAAATCAAACAAGATAAGTTAAATTGGATGGAGGGAGTAAAACAAAAATTATTTTATTAATTATTTTCATCTATTCAGGGATAGTCCATGGCTCCATGCTCAATTTAGGAAAGGAAATTTGAATTTGATTCTTGTTTTTTCTCGTAGCAATTATTGGTATGCTGCTTTGTTAATGGAGGTAAATGTTAAATTTTGTAGTGAAAGTAAAATTACCTCAAAGGGCAGGTTTCCATAAAAGTTTTAAAGAAATCAGCACTGTAATTAAATACTTTCACATTTGTAATTGGACAGTCTTTTCTCTTTTTTCAAAAAAAATGTATGAAAACTTTTTTATTCTACTTATTTAGTTGTTCTCTAGAAATTACGGACTGTTTTTATGTTGTAATTTTGGAGCATCACTGTAAATATTATCATAGTTCGTAAATATTTAAAACAGCGTTAAATATTAACTCGGCAAGAGGCCAAGAGCATACTTCCTCCGTTCCCAAATATTGTTGACATTTGAAAAAAAGTTACTATTCACACACAGACTTCCACTTAAAGTTTTATTATAGTTATACAAATTAAAATATAGTCAAGTGAGATCTTGTTAGATTCGTCTCGTCGTGTAGTTTTTAAATATCAAACTTCTAGAATTTTTACTTATACCGAACTTAAGTTATTAATGATTTAAAATGTGCATTGGACTGCGTGAAAAGTTGGTTTGTAATAAACATTTGAAAACGGAGGAAGTATATAGCTTGAAATACCAATAGCCCTAAAAATAGAGAGACTCGAACTCGAATAATCTCTGAATATAGAACTTGTCACGTTTCAATCGACCAAATATAATCATAGTTTCTTATTTACCATCATATAATTAGATTTCATTAATGGCCAGATCAACATACATAAAATATCTAATTTACCAAAAAACATACATATATAAAATATCTACAAAAGTGTAGATCAAGTTAGTATTAGTAAAGCCAAAAATACAAACCTACCAATTCCTGTTAGTATTTAAGAAGCGAACATTTAAACCCAAACACTACTCGAAGTATCCAACTAAAACAAGAGCAGTTTCATGCTGTGGAATCACTCAAGCAAAGCCCAAAAATGGAGGCCAAGAAACTTTTTTCAAATTCCTCCTTCATTATGAACCAATGTATAAGCTTCTGTACAACAAACAACACAATACCTGAAAATTTGAAATATATACTACAAACGAACTCAACCCCACACTCACTAGTAATAAAAACACACAAATCAGCTCTCTCATGACCTCACCTTCTGCATAAAAATAAAAATACAAATGTTTCCACACTTGCAAATGTTAAAGAAATCTGTTTGTGTCAAGAGTGTGTTGATCTAGGCCAAAATTTTGCAACAACAATCTTTCGAAACCAACAATAAGAAGCAAATTCCATCCGGGAGATCTATGGGATCACTTTAACAATATATCTCTACATATATACCTGACAAGAATTAGTTTACCTCTAATTTCTTTTCCCTGGAAGGTTTTGTTTCCGATGTTATACAGAGGGTGGGTTCATGGGTTGCCTTCTCGTGATTGTTGGGGTGCGACATTCAGATTTTATCCAGGAAAATAAAAATGTGTCTTCACTAGTACCAAATTACCAATTGTAAGGATTTCTTTCAGAAAATCTGTTTGAGGTCCCAGATGATCTCCTTATATCTTGCCAGTGTCTCCTATTGTTGTTTCTTTCATACATATTGTGAAAATCGGAATATACTTTAGAAAAGTTGCTGCTGTGGCCTCTGTGTGGTGTATTCCGCATATCTTCTTCAATATCGTACTGTGAGCGCTGCAAGAGAAAAGTAAAGAACTGGCTAAGCAAATTATAAGATCATGAAATCATAATTGTTGTTCTAATGCGGAAGGAAATGCATGGGTACCATAAGGATATAAAAAATCCCCAGGCAAAAGTCTCAGATGCTCTTTTTTGCACAATAAGTACTTTTAGGCCATTTTAGTATTTTACATAAGTGAAATAGCCCAATAAATGTGTTTCGTTCCAATATATAAATATAAAATATTTATATTATATTATTGATATTATTTATACATGTGATTATTGCTATATAATACTTCATAATTTATATATTTAGATAATATTATTATATATACTATATAGTAATATTAATATAAATAATTGTTTATATAGTATATTTTATATATAGTATATAGTATATATGTATATTATACTAATATTTTATAGTATAATGTTTTTAATCCAGTAATTAAATCAGAAAACAAAATAACACGCTTATTGATTCAGGAATCAGCATTCAACACAATCAACAACCACAGCACTGAAACAAGTATAAGCATTAAGCAACATATCACTTATTCAAAAATAACAGCATCTCATCCCACTTCACTAAGCTTGTCAAGACTCATCAATTGGGTAATTAAGTGAAGTCTTGTATTGTTGCCTTGTTGGAGTGAAAATATTCTTTCAACACTTATTTAGTTGATCCTTTCTCGTCAAGCCAAGCCATGCAATTGAGCTCAATCTCATTATCTTTAACATAAATCAAGCCAACCAAGTTTTAAAAATTCATTGGTCACATAATTTCACAAAGATGTCATTGGTAATAAGTTGGTGATGATTAGTCTTCTCACAAATCAACATGATGAACTATACAGTTGAAACCTTGGTAACAATGTAAATGTCAAAATTAACCGAGAAATAATTTCATTGCCATTGAGGTACCATTACGTGTATTTCTTTATGTCACTCAGCATATTAACACAACTTGAATATTTTTTAGTCATCCAACTACAAGGAACTCCTCTAAAATGTGAACCTTCATGTAAATCACGTGGAAAACAGAGAAACATAAAGCAAAGAATCAATAATACCTTCGTAGGGTCTGAAAGTATAGCATATGCCTCTCCAATCATTTTGAAAAGCTTGTCTGCATCTTTATGCACCTCTTCTGCTATTTCCCTCCACATACCGTCATCAGCGTTTTCAGTTCGAACAAAAATTTGACCAGCCTACACCAATTTTAGATTAACCCTTCATACTTGAACCAAAGATCAAAGAAGCATGGAAGTAATAGACTATAGACATAGAATTTATCAAGACCTTGTCTGGGTGATATTTTAAGGCAGCTTTCCTATAAGCCTTCTTAATTTCAGATGCTGCTGCTGATGGATCGACTCCCCTGGCAATCACAAAGCAATTGATCACTAATCTCAGCAGATGTTTACAAGAACATTTTTGAAACACAACACAAACACAAACATCAATAAAATTTAAACAGTTAATAATTTCTATCCTTACAAAACTCTATAAGTACACCCTAGACACTCTAATACAGAATCCATCACCCAATCATGATATACAAAAAATCATCAAATCAAGAATATAACATATAAGTTGACTGTTTAGTTGATGATAATAATATACATTAATATCCAGTATTTCAGATTCAACACTCCACACAAGCTTCCAACCAAATCAATTATTATCTGTGCAAAGATACAAATCCCCCTTTGCCTTCACCATCAGTAGTACCGTCTTCTCCCATAGATAACAAAAATAAACCATCACAATTATTAGAGCATTGCAGGTCTATGAGTGACATTCAGTGCAGACAGAAACTTCCTCCGCCCATTAGAACCATTAATCGATTTCCATCACGTTCAAAACATCAGGCAATTCTGTTCGCCCATTCAAAAGAAGAAAACTTCATAGAAGAAATGAAGTAGAGCAGGGTTAAAATTTGGGGTTGGGAAATTGCTCTGAAAGTTGAGTCCTACACAGAGACTACTATGATCTGTAGATTTTGAGCTTTAATGACATTTCTACCAAAGCAAGTTGTGCCACAGTCACACCAATTCAGTTCTATGAACACCTACACATCCTTCAAATTTCGACACACATTATCTAATAACTCCACAGCACTTGATTCATGTGCAAATGTTTGAGCTTTATACATTTATGAAAAGATTGAAGATCTAATTATTCTTAAATCTATTCTTTTTTATTTGTTGAAAATGTATTGATAAAATGCTTGTAACAATTGACTGAATAGCTCACTCACAGTCATGTAGTGTACTTACAGAATGAGATAAACATTCAACGGGATCTCATTTCTAGCTGTTTCTTCCATTTCTAAAAGTTTAAGCCGAGCTTGTCTGAGCTCATTCAAATAATTCCGTTTTTCGGATGTTCCAGATTGATCAACCTTCTTGTCTACTTCTTTTGTAAGAAGAGAAGCAAGTTTCTGGAGATCTGAAACTGCTTGCTCATAATCTCTAATCATCTCATAGAGTGCCGCTCTTCGAGAGATTGCCTGCAGATTATTGGAGGGTGTCAAGCAATGAGATTCAACTACACCTATTAAACTGCCTAGACACATACTCAGTTCTTCACAGCACAAAACAAAATGTGACGCATAATGTCAAAGTGGTCAGCTATCAGCACGAAACTTTAAAACTAACTGCAAGCAGTTGCTAGTTGTATGTACAGCAGCAAGTACAAATGGGAAGTCAACTAGATTTCGAGCAGTAATGAAACAATTTGCCCTGGCTAAAAATGTTTCAGAAGAAAACCTTATGATAGTTTCGATCAAGGGCGATGGCAAGGCTGCAATCAGCAATTGCATCCACAATTTGGCCCATAGCCCTATGCGCAGCAGCACGGTTACAGAAACATATTGCTGCAAAAGGACGTGATTCAACAGAGCATGATATAGCAGCTGTGTAATGTTCTACAGCCTCTGCGTATTTTCCTGATTTGTATGATTCATTTCCTGCAGCCTAAATAACAACACAGGTCAACCAGTACCATGGAATGAAACTGATCAATCTTTATCTTCATAATGAAATGGCAGGGAAGGAGAAAAGCATGATAATACATGGAATACATATAAGGAACACATCACAATCAATAATTTCCAACAGGTTGCTATGAATCAAATAACTAATGCATTTATTGAAGAGGCTACTCCACATGTTTTGTTCAACGTGTATTCTACTTGACAAATTGACTGCTGGCACTACACTAATTAATTTCAGCACCACATACAAAAAAGTGTCAAGTTCACAATGATGCAAGTGTCACATGTGTTTTTTTAGATCATCTATATCATTGTTACACGTCAATGATGCATTTCCAATGCTTAGCAAGGTTAAATACTCATGTTTCCAACAGATTCATTGGTAACACTATATGACAGTGTACTATACAACCATTCTGCAAAAAAATTTAATATGTCACTTATCTCTTTCTAGCATTGAATATATTGCCTACATTATGAAAGCCGTCAAAATAAAGATGTGACATAAAACAGTTCAAAGGCAATGAGCACAAATGGCAAGATAACTTATCAATGCAAGTGTCATAGCATATTGAGTATAGTTAGATGTATGATATGACTGCACTTGCAACATAAATGATGTGAAGAAATTCGAGTTATCCACCAGAACCATATTCATCCAACAAACAAATGCAAGATAGCTGCAATACAAAGAACTTAGAGGCACTTGAAAAATGTGTTCGGGTTTTTTAAGGAATTGGATTCATATCCAAGTCTCATGAAGGGATTCAGTTAAGATTTGAATTATATGCCACAATTATGGGTTAGATAAAATCCATAACTCAAATTCTAAGGCATTAAATCTGATTACATTTCTGAATCATGGATTAAACACACGCCCCCTTAATAATTCAACGAAAACTAACCTTATGGTGTAACAACTCGTTTATAGTGCCAATCAGTGGAATCGTGGACTCAAGAGTCTTGTTTTCACTGCAGAAAAGTCAAGTTGGCAAGCAAACTTTAAGCACCAGAGTGTTGCAATAAATCGAAATTAAGGAATCAAGGGCGTTTTAGGGACAATCACGTTTATTGCATTTACCATTCCGTGAGTAACATTGATTCCTCTTCTTTCTTTAGAAAACCAAGGGCTTCCTCAAATTTCCCTAAGTAGAAGTAGGACTTAAGGATCAGTGACCAGCACCAGACCTTGAAGGAAGGAGCCCCTTTCAAGTCAAAACCACGAGGGTCCACTAAGAGGGATTTAACATCGGATAACTGAAAGTTTGACTCCACGAAACCACGAATTTGTTCACAGAACTGAATTAGCTCTTCATATTTCTTCAACTGTTGTTCAGAAAGGAGTTCGATACTTAGATTACACGCAAACAAATAACTAACAAAATAAAAGGCAAAGTACTCATTCCATTGTCATTTAAAAAAAAAAAGTGTGGGGTGTTTGGCAAAACATCTAAATTGAATCAGCTCATTTGTGAGACAAAATAACTTAAAACAGTGTCCAATCAATGTTACTGTAACATTGAGACAAACTAATTTTTTGGAATTCGGCTTATTGTGGGCAAAAAGTTGGCCTAAAAAATGCCAAACAACTAATTTTGACTAATTTATTACTTACGTAATCAGCTAACAGCTAATTTACAAAACAGGGTCAGTATGTTTTAGTTTCAATTAACACAAATCCTTACTGTAAGTAGAGCATCTGCTTTCATCTGAAGCAATTTTTCAGAATAAGTGCTTATCGTCAGTCCTTCTGAAATCACACCAATAGCACACTCTATGTCACTTGATGTTTTCCGTGACAAGAGTTCACCAGCTTGCTTCATGCAGTCTGCAACTTTCTGGAAGGCATTTTTTAATTTAAAAAATAATAATAATAATAATAATAATAATAATAATAATAATAATAATCAACAATTTATTTGGTTACATGTAGTTAAAACTTAAAACATAAACTCACAAGGAAAAGAAAACAATACGTTATCAATAATTTAAGGCAGAACAATTGAAATTCTCGTCACCACAGCATTAATAGCACTTCTTCCGAAAAATCCAAAATTCCCATTTTCAACTACAATTCTTTGCATTGCACTATGTTCAATTGAAAATAATGAAAACTAAAAATGTGACTTAAGAGAAGTCTCTTACAACAGAGAATTTACAGAAGTTTCACCAAAAAATTTGTAGGTCTGTAGAATGATTGTAATGAAGACATCACATATTTAAAATAGAGATTGAAAAGGATCATCAATGTGTAAACAGGAGTTTATATCCTTATTTCTTCCTTTCTTTCTTTTCTTATTTATTTATTTATTTCTTATTTACCACTGAGAAAAAAATGCTGCAAGATATCCAACCTCAATTTTGCCCAATAATGTTCCACATAGATCAGATTAATCTCAAGATATACAGCAGCTAGTCACCTGAATAATTGCATGATCATCATAACAAAGAAATAGCAAGAAACTTTGTGGTGAAGGTATGTACTTATTATACAAAGCAACTTTCAGTCTCTAATTCATGCATTGGTTTCATATCAAACTATCTACTAACCTTAGTCTATCCAAAAAAGTTCCAACTATACATAATTACATCTAGCTTAGGAGAAACTCTAAGTCATCAACTTACAAAGAATGGAGAGCTAGGCTGTACTGCCCATGCATAAACCTCAAATTGTAAGGCTATGCATAAGCAAGATAGCAACATGTAAACACGTGAAAACTAAAGACTATTCCAGCTAAAGTTTACAAAAAGAAGTGATATAGCAATGTAGATTCAATACCTTTGTGTTTTCAAGGCCCTCGGAAGCTTCTACTAAAAGCTTCCGGTCCGCACAGACCTCAGCGCCAGCTTGCAAACATTTCATAAAATACAGTGTTGCATTCTCAAGTTCCCCTAGGGAAAGGTAACAACTGAAATATCAAATAGAAGTCATTAGAAATAGACCGAATCTTTTATATCAATAAAACACACAAGTATGTATGATTTATCATTTATGCTGTGGAAGGACAGGTTAGCACAATGAATAATTCAGCATGCCATACCTTGCAGCCCGAACTTGCGCCTTAAGGAAATTAGGATCTATTGAAGAAGCTCTAAAGCAATCTCCTAATGCCTCTCTCAATCTCCCAAGCGACATCCGTGTTGCTGCACGGTTGCTATAGCACAACATTAGAGCCCGAAGACAGCTTCTAGAGGTTTCATTTTGGGAAATTAAACTAATTCCCTCAGTGTAACAATCTTCGGCTCTGGAGAAATCCGACTTTGCATAAGCTTGATTCCCCCTGGCATGAGCAACATCAGCAGCAAAACACAACAAAGAATAAATACGAAAATTCATTGATGGAGGTACTGAAGATTGGTAGAAGGAAAAAAAAAAAAAAAAAAAAAAAAAAAAAAAAAAAAAAAAAGCAATTCTGTAATTTTAGTTCATATCTTCTTTTTTTTTTTTCCTTTATTTCGCGGGGGGGGGGGGGGGGGGGGGGGGGGGGGCGTGCGGGGGGGTGCGGGGGGAATGGAACCATACCTCAATCTCCATTTTTCACAAGATTCCTGAACTGCAATGCTAGCATCTGTAGCAGATGCTTGCTTAGACCCCGGTTCTTTAACTTGCTCGGTCTTGTCTATTTTAGGACTTAAAAAGGTGGAAGTGGAATTATTTTTCTGACCTTGCTCAGGTGATGACAACGAAATTCCAGAAAACTGAAATGGTGGCAAGTGTGACGATGTATACAAAGTATCGACACTTGGAGTGGAGTTGTATGAATCATGACCAACTTTGATTCTATTTTTCTTTTTTTGTATTCGTGTTGATGCTGAAAACTCGCTGACAGAAGAGGAAGAGGCAGCAAAGCTGAAGCTACCCTGCACCCTGTCTGTTAAACTTGTATCATACGTAAAGCAAGTCTCTCCATCATTATCTTGCCTGTCAATTTTTGAGCAGGAACTCACTTCAGTTTCTGCAGCGGTAACAAAGGAGTCAGTGCTGTATTCTAAATCATCAGCAGCAGATTTGAAGCTTTCAGTTTCAGCCCCTGAAACAATGTCCTCATCAGGACTCTCAACACTAATATCATTATCAAAACAATATGTAGGTTCTCCATCTTGTCCTTCATTACCCTTTACACCATATTCATTTACATGCAAGCCTTTTGTTGCAGAAATTAAAACATCATCGTCAATTTCATTTGACAAGTTTGGGTATGCTCCACTAGTTTCATCAAAATGAGAAGATTCCTCAGAAGCCACGGATGTCTCTCTTGATAAAGTATCATTCGCTAGTGTTTCTTCATATGGAGAAAGATCCATGGGTGAATATTGTTCAGAAAACTCTGCATCATCTTGCAAGCTTTCCTGAAGGACAGATTCTTGCTGGAACTTGAATGGAATATGAGTAGGCTTCTTCCACTTCCCCTTCTTTTTCTTCAATCCACTGTCTTTAGCTGATTCCCTCTTCGTATCGACTCTTCTGTTTAGGCCAAATAATTTGTCCATCGTTGGATCTGGTGACATGAACTCCACGTGCCCAGGAACCACAGTATCCAACTTGCTTGTAAAACTAAACTCAACTTTCTTGTTATCTAGGTCCACAGATGGCGTTTCAGTCCCCCTCCGACCTGGTTTGAAATGAATACCACCAGATGCAAACATCTGCGATGATCTCAAATTACTTTCATTGTTCAAACTCCCTTGAGCACCATTGTGATTGTTATTTAATCCAGCCTGAAACGTAAAACCTGAATTCAGAAATCCAGGAATATTTTGCAAATTTCGATCACCCATTCCCTCCTTATCTTTCATAGTTTCTGCATGGACTGAACCAAAACGCAAGTCTGGTTCAGTTCTAAGGTGATAAGTGGTACTTCCAGCTACATTTGTTGTGTTCAAGTGTGATCGCTCGTTAGCATTATCAACATCTCTAGCATCATAAATCTTCTCATTCCTAGAAGTGTCCAACGGGTCTTTAATATTCAGATTTTTCATCTGGTTATGAAGCACATGACCCGTCCTCCCATCTAAAGACGCATCTGCACTTTTCTCATCACTGAATTTCCTGGAGCCTTTCAAATTCAAATCCTTGATCTTAGCTGGAAGATCCTCCATACTCCCCCCATATGATTTATTAAAATGTTCCCTATCAATGTGCAAGCTGCTCATTTCAAAGGGCAATCCGCAATCACCACTTCTAATGCCACGATTACCACCACCACCCCCACTGTTTACATTCATACTATCCGAATAAACCTTTTCACTCTCACTTTTCAATCTCCTCAACCTATCAGCTACAGTACCTGTTTCCAAATTGTTATCCACAACACTTTCACTAAATAAAGTACTGCTACTGACGCCACTTAAATTCGTACGACCACTATCATTTGAACCAAACACAAATCCTCGATCCACATTCAATTCGAAAGGGGGTTTAGCACTGGCAAAACCTGAATTAACACGAGGGGCATCAAAGCCCAAATCTCCCACCCCGGGATCAACGACCGATTGCGATACCGACCTGGTTGAACTAGGGCGGTGGCCGGTTAGGGGTTTCCGGAGCTTGGCGAGACGCGGCGCACGGGAGACGCCAGCGGCGGGCTTGGAAGTAAAACCGAAATTGGGATCCATTCAATCGGGGAACCCTGGGGAAACGATGCACGATGGATTGGTGAGGGAAGAGAAAATCTGACCGTTAGAAGAGGAAGGCAGCGGGCCGGAGTCAACAAAGGCCGGCGACATAAGTCATCCAATCCAAGGGCTGGCGTTGAACGACGAATAGTTGCCGTCGGATTGTTTGTCAGGCCAGATTGGTAAGGAGAAGCTAATTAGAGATAGATTCATTTCTTGTTTGAGAACATCGCAGAGAAACTTGTGAATAGCGGTTAGTATATTTTTCCTTTTTTCCTTTTTCTTTATCTTTTTGCAATTTCTTAGAAGAAGAAAAATAAAATTTTGAAATTGATTTGAACTACTCTCAATAAATCTGATTTACAGAGAGTAATAATAGTAGTCACATTTTTAAATGTTCTGTTTTACTAATGACCTGCAGGGTTTTAGAGTGAACTATGCAGACATGTAAGTAAAGTATCCCTCCATTTGCTATTATTTTAATGAACTTATATAAAGAAATTAGTATAGTTTAGCAAATTTTGTTGTGTAGTTTAGAATATTAAATATTTATAATTTATATATATAATTTGAATTATTAATGATTGAATTAGATAAAATAACATACTCCCTCTATTTTTTTAAATTTGTATCATTGGGAACATGCATACATATCGATGTACATTTTCAATGATTAATAATTTAAATTGTATATAATTAAAAATTATAAAATATTGATATTCTAAAACTATAACCAAACGCAGTTGACCTGAGTGGTATGGTGCTCTGGCAGCTTAAGCAAAGGTTTCGGGTTCGAGCCTTTGTGTATACAGAATTCTGCTTTGGGAGAGGCAACCCTTCAATGCCCACCCGATCCTCGAGGGATTACTCTTGGTCCAATGTGGCCGGGGATACCCTGGTATTCACCTAAAAAAACTATAAGTTTAGAAAATGTGAATATGATGTGAATATAGTTCAACTAATATGATGATATAAAATGTGAATATACTTGTTTTTATTATATAAGATTCAAAGTCTTTTGCTTAAATAGTTTTTGAATGCATGCAACAAAATTTAAAAGGAAAACATATAATATAATCATGTTGACATAATACTTCATAAAATAAATTATTTATACTGTTAGAAAACTAAATATATAGGGTTTGCTTTCATATCTAAAATTATGAGAGCAACTGGAGAATAAATACCCTTTAACTATTCAAAATTAGAAAAAAAATATATATATATATATTTTTGCATTATTAAGGTTGTCTGGTATTTTTTGTAGAATGAGTTATTGTATTAAAGTGCAGTAAATAGTTGATGTGATATTTGCGTGAAGGAGTAAAAATTTTTTAAATAAGGAAATGTGACAATTGTAGTAGGACGAACCAAAATAAAAATGAGATATTTGAAATGGGACAAAGGGAGTATTAATTTACTCCCTAATATGTTGTACATTTTGACTATTGTCCCTAAAGTTTTTAATTATTTATACTTTTTATTATCTTTTTATCATTTAAAATTTATATTTTGTTAAGTAATGTATTTTAAATTTTTATTGTGATTAGTTTTTATGGACTTATCTTTAATTTTATAAAATAAATTTTAATTATAATTACGCATTGATTATCTGTTAATTTTTAAGATAGTATTTTATTCCATAACATTTTATCCAATTTTTTCTTTTCCTTATTGATTATGAAAAAAGTTGGTAGTTAATATTTTCGTTTAATTTAATTAAATTTTTATTATTTTTAATTCATTAGTATTATAAGCCCTAAAATTAATTTATACTACCGATACAAAATTTTTTAGGGATATATTTTTTTCGCACATTTTTATTATTATAAACTATTTTTTTTATCTGGATAATGATATTTATTATCTGAGAAATTCTAATGAAATAAAAATTAAAAAAATAAAAAATCTGAAAAATGCTGAAATTGAAATAAAAATGTTCAAATAAAGTAAAATAAGAATCTAAATATAATTAATAATAAAATTACTTTCTAAAATTAAAGATATTAAAATGAATATAATTTGATTTATCATTCATTATATGTTATTTTATTTTATTAAATAGTATAATCTAATTTTATTAGTTAATTATATTTTTTGTATTAATTTTAAAGGGAAATTAATTACTAAATACATTATTTTCAAATTGTTGTGCTAATGCGAAACTTTTCAAACGTGAATGTGTGGAATGAGATTATTTTCAATTTTCTAGGACCAAAATGAGATATTTTTAGAATTGATGAGGTCGAATTTGATATTTTAAAAGGTAGAATGGTGGATTTTAAAACTAAATAAAAAATTTAGGTGTATTTTTTGTTTAAAAAAAAAAGGGTACAAATGACCAAACTTGTTAAGTTTAGTGTTATATTTTGGGAATAGGTCAAATAATAATTAGTTAGTACTATATATTTATGTTTAACTATTTACTTTAGTAAAATACTTCTAATATTCTTTTACGGTACTCCGAATTTCATATACATTTTACTGGATAACTATACATTTTTCTTTTATGTTGAAATAGATAAAGATTACTGGATTAATGATATCATTATGTCTAATAACTAAATTATGATGTGTTTTAGTCTTTCTTTCTTTTTTTTTTTGCTTTTCTTTATTTTCTTCTTTAAGAAGAACAAAAAATTATGTAGAATTTGTTTAGAATGGTATAAATTTTTGTAGGTGATTAATCATTTTATATTAATCAATATTTTAGCATCAATTTAATGTTTACACTATATTTTAATGAAATATTTTATTTAAAATATGGATTATATATTTTTTAGACATAAATTTTTAACATAATTAAATTTATTTAATAATATTATAATATTAACATTTTTTAAATATTATGTATTATCTATACAATCAAATAATTTATATATATATTTGTAATCAATTATATCTTATACTTATGAAGATTTTTTCAAGATTTTGTTATATTAATAGATAGATTTATTTTCTAAATATAGATATTGATGATGTGTCTGATGATGTGGCATTACTGGGCGATTACTCAGCAACTATCAGTCTGCTTACGTGTTTTAATAAGAACCGTTGATGTAAAAATAAACGTATAATGACTGATTAAACCCTTAAAATTAAGAATGATGAATTAAAATTATTAAGGACAAAAAAGTCTGCACACGCCAAAAAGTATTCATGATTTATTATATAGATTTGAGACAAAGTTGTAATGCAAAAATCATAAATGTTGCGAAGCTATAGAAATGGAGGAAGTAATTAATTTGAGATACTTAATTACTTATCATAAAAAAAAGAAACAAATTCAGAAAATTAAAAATTAATTATACTCGTATCAAGCTTATACTTCTATATGCATTCACTCAATTAGTTCGTTTATATTTTGTGGTTTCTTTTTAGTCTCTTAAAAAATTAACAAATTATATTATTTGGCCTAATGACCAAATTCTTGATTTCCGTATTTGTATCTTCACCAAAAAATTTAAATAAATACATTCATTAATTTTTTGCTTATAAAATACATTCATTAATTCATTAAAAAATAAAAATAAAATAAAATAAAATAAGTCATTCAAACTCCTATGTAAAGAGAGGATTTCGGCAGATGAGTTTAACTAATAAGTACCGGGAAGATACTAAGGCAATGTAAGAATATACTCCTACTAATTTCATTACTCATTAGCATACAATACCAAGAAAATATAACAACCGTTTCTCCAAATTTTTATCCTTTTAAATGTAATATTTTCTTAAAGAGAGGAGGCAAATGAAAAAGGAGATATAGGATATTACATAAAGGAGATATAGGATATTACATTTTCAATTAATTATTCCCAACTCAAGGTTGGGTTCTCGAATCCCCACCCAACCATCCATCTCTCCCTTTGTTTCCTTTCTAATTTGTGTGGTATGAGCTCCCACCACCTCTTTTCAGGCTTTTAATGACTCTTAAAAAAAATTAATTATTCGATAGATATTTTCAATTAATTATTAATCTTGCTTATTGATTATTGAATATGATAAATCGACAAATTACAGGTATTATAAATTTTCAGAATTTTGTACTATGTAATGGTTTTTGTTTGGAGTAATAGCATGGGTTTAGTAGCACTGTAGCAGTAGGCATGTAATTGAAACAAATGGACTTTCGTTTAGAAAAGCCCATTTCATCAATCTTCATGGGCCAAAGCCCAAATCTGCATGTATACAGGGAGTCAGGAACTTCACTAAATTAAAAATAAACCTGATTTGTAAGACATATATAGTATTTAAGAAAAACAGAAAAAAAAAACTTTTTAATATTTCAGTACATGATGTTTATATCCTCCGTGATATAATTATACTATTGTAAGTCATTAATTAATTAATTATATATATATATATATATCATATAAAATGGTGAGGGAGGATCCATTATTTTTGAAATCTTCCGCCAAAAATATTTTTGAAACAATTTTTTCATAATTTTGAATTAATTTAAAAAATAACATTACTACTATAAATATCTTTTATGGAATAGTATTAATTTTTTAATATATTAATTCTCCTACTTCTCTTGCTGAAACTTAACAACTAATTAAATATATTTAACGACTCAATTTTACAATAACAAGTATAGTTTTTTTTTGTTAAATTGAAGTGAATCTTTTTATTATTATTTATTAAAAACTAAAAGACAATCATGCATTGCAGTTTGCACGGGACAGTAGTTAGTATGTATGTAAATGATGTAAAATTAAAACATTTAAAAAATCTCATGAAACTGAAAAAAATTAAGAAAGAAATACTACAATATACTATATGCATGGTATATATTTCTCAATGGTTATATTATATATGCGTTAATATCATTAAAATACTATAGTAATCTGTCGCAGAACATTATATCTTATGTTGGTGAAATGATGATCGTAATTGGCCCTATCTTCTTTTTTTTTTTTTTTTTTTTTTTTTTTAAAAAAAAAAAAAGAAAATGGTGGAATTGACCCTATCTTTTAGTATATGATTGTCTTAGTTATTACTTATAATAAAAGCATCTATTGCTTAAATTTAGTTAATAGTTTGTGTCTTTAATTTGCAAATGGGTGTCAGCACTATAGTTAATAGTTTGTGTCTTTAATTTACAAATGGATGCTAGCTAGCTAAAATTAAAAATATAATTATATAAAATAGAACAAAGAAAAGAGAAAAATAAATGCAAAGACCTTAAAAATTGTCACCTTCTTGTTCATTGCTCTATTCGTTGTATATTCTCTAACCATTGCCTTATGACATATAGATATATTGATTGTGTAGTGCTACCTATTTTTAAGTTTCATGCATCCTAATTTCGATCATTTTATTCGGTCTTTTTGCGAGCTAGCTAGATAGCTAAATTGCCTTCTTAAAGAAAATGGTTTCCGATTCGATAATCAAGAGATATAAATTCCTAATTATTCTTCAAAAGAAACGATAATATAATTAGTCATGCACTCTAATTAGAATAATTAATTAATTACTTGACATAATAGAAGTAATAAATTGCGGAATCAGGTTCTTTTGTTGAATGGACATGAACAAAAGTTTTGGAATTAAATTCCAATAGGTACAAAAAGTTTTCTCTTTTCCCCTAAGAAAACAAAATTAAAACAGGGAAAAGAAAAGGACAGATAATTAATTTAATTACTGCTGGAGATGAGGACTTAATTGGGCCTATTACTCAATTAGTTCTTTGACTCCCAATTTTTAGGTTGGGTGTTTGATTTTCCACCCGACTCCTATCATTTTCCTTCGGCCCTTTATAACTTGTGTGGCATAAACTCCCACCAACACTTTCCTAATTTGTATAGCTATTAAGAAAAAAATAATAATAATAATAATTATTGCTGACTGGCATTTAATATTGAAGTTATATATTGATAGTGTTGAGGTTCTTGTCTGATTATTGCATAGAGCAGTGCCCTTTCCCTTAAACAAACCAAGATATGGAATGATGAATAAATAAATTTAAAGGTGTGGAAACTGATGCATGATAGAATTAATAACACTAGTATTTCCCCGCCCAATGGGCGGAAATTTTGAACAATATGAATAAAATTATGTCGATTACATTCTCCAACATCCTTAAACAATTATTAAACTATTTTAAGTATTACATGAGTACATCTATACATTGCATAGAAATCGACCAACATATGTTATTACCAATATTTATATATTACAATTTAGTATCTAAAAATACTTACACTATAATAAACAATAGTTGAACGGACAAAAAAAATGAAAAAATAAAGATAAAAAAGTTTCTACTCACGACTGTAATGTCATACATTGACAAATAAAATACGTGAAATTATATTGTACTCGATAATTGATTATTGATATTGATTCACCCTAAAGCATTGATATATTAGAAATTTCATAAAGACGTAGATATTTCCAAATTAAATTAGAAAATATAAGAAATACTCTTGTAAATGATACTATTGACAAATTAAAATGTCTATAATTTCATCAACTTAGCTTATTGTCGTACCCATAAAGTTTTTATTACATCTTTTATTTGGTGATACTCTTTATATATAATAATTAATGAAACTAAATTATCTAATATGAATTTCGCTCAATTTGGTTCTCCTATATTTTGAAAGTGCATTATATTTTTTTAATTTAATAATTCCTTCATTTTATAGTGAAAAGGAATTGACTTTTGCTATTATTTATTATTCAAGTTTGACTAATGCTTATACAACATCTATATAAGATTTTAAAAAAAAAAAACATAGTCAAGTGGGATCTCGTTAGATTCGTCTCATCATGTAGATTTACAATATCAAATTTTTAGAATTTTTTCTTGTACACATTTTGAGTTATTGATGAGTTATTACTCATTTGAAATATGTATTGGATTGCATGCAGAAAGTGAATGTTGAGGAAATAGGTATGTTACTGTTCATAAGGGAATTTTTGTGAGAGATAATTGATCGGTTACTGTTCATAAGAGTAGATTACTATTCATAAGGGATATTGTTTTTATATAGTAGTAGTATTTTCCCCGCCCAATGGGCGGAAATTATGGAAATATGATTAAAATTATCCAATTTAACAAATAAAATTATTTTATTATGTCGGTTACATTCCCCAACCTTCTTAAACTATTTTAAGCATTACATGATTACATCTATGTATTGCATAGAAATCGACCAACATATGTCATTATCAATATTTATATATTACAATTTAGTATCTTAAAAAATACTTATACTACAAACAATTGTTGAAACGACAAAAAAATGAAAAAGCAAAGATAAAAACTTTTCTACTCAAGACTCCAATGTCATACATTGACAAAGAAAGTACGTGAAATCGTAATGTACTCGATAATTGATTATTGATATTGATTCACCCTAAATCGCCGAGATATTAGAAATTTCATAAATAATAATATTGAAGTTATATATTGATAGTGTTGAGGTTCTTGTCTGATTATTGCATAGAGCAGTGCCCCTTTCCCTTAAACAAACCAAGATATGGAATGATGAATAAATAAATTTAAAGGTGTGGAAACTGATGATGCATGATAGAATTAATAACATGGGAATCTGCAAATCAAATTCCTTGAGCACTGACCCTTGAAATTTATGTGGATTATTCTTTTCAGTCATGTGAAATTCATCATTACTACACTGAAATGACTCAATTATATTCTTGTTTTTACTATACATAGCCCACAAAACGTTATATCACAGCACATATTCTTTAAGTGAAGTGGGTGAATATATATATATACTATGAGTGAGGCTATATATTGTTATCCTTATGAATGAAGAAAAGTTGATGCCACTAAATATGCATTATAATTTCATCATAGTACAATGATATGTTAGGTTAGAAATTGACACTGTATGTATTTTTTTAAAAAAAAACATATAGCATGCATGATAGTATTTTAGTTTAATTTATCCTTAATTATATCGGCAGCATGAGACGACTGTCTTTATTTCTTCGTCAATTCATGAAAAATAAATTACATTTGATTGTTATGTTATAGGTAGGTGACCCGTATATGATCTAATTCATCTGTAAAAGATTCATATAGTATACCTTAACTTGATGACGTATATATGGATATACACTATACGTAGTTCATAAATTGGTGTATTATGATTTATGTCCAATATATATAGTCATTAACTTTTGTAGTAATTTATTAATAATATTGGTTGATTCAACAGTGATTGGGGCTGACTTTTGTAGGATGGACCGATATGGTTCAATCAGCGCAATGATGATTGGAAGAAGAATGAAATCAATTTGATTTCAGAACTCACCCCAAGTCAAATTAGACTACTGGGTCGGATACTGCGTGGTTTTAAAAAAAATACTTTTGCAATTCTCTATTTTAATCCACTTTTTTTTTTTTTGGGTGTATACATGATATCTCCGGGCCTCATCAGGTCCAAAACTAATCTATCGAGTATTGGGTGCGCGGGCATTGAAGAAGCATTGTCTCTCAAAGAGAAATTTTGCACACATAAATGCTCGATCGAGCTCGGGATATTTGTTTAAGCCATCAAAGTTTCATAAGGCTTATGTTAATTGTTGGTTATTTAATCGTGATGCATATAAAATAAAATACGAATTAAAAAGAAAAGCAAACACCACGCTTATTGGGCAATATTATTAATGCACAAATTAAAGTCATTTTATTTTGAAGCTGCTGGGTAAGTTGCTAATATAATGATCCCATTTGAGTTTAATATTTTTTTATTTAATTTGACATTTTTTTTTTTTTTTTTTTTTTGTTTTATGTTGCAATACTTTTACTCGCAGTCGCAGCATCTTTTTTCTTCGCAATCGATCGATCCAAGTCAATATTATTCTACTTTCATTATTATAATTAATCATCTCCATGGACCACTTTATTATGATGAGGCCCTGCAGGCTCCCTCATAAGTCACAACCACTCCCCCTCTGTAATATTTGATGACATTAATGATTGGAATATAATTTTCTTCTTGTAAACATTTATATTCCAGTGTCGATAAAAAGACACACAAATCATAAATAAATAAAGAAATTAGATGGAGAATCAGAAGTGAAATCGAACCCCGTTGAAATATAATTTAATTAAGGGTTCGCTTATGGTGCAACCATGGAATCCGCAGCACATTAAGGCATCAATAACAATGGTTCATTTACATCCAAAGGTTGGGAGATGGGTAAAGTTGTACAAAAAATATATATAATGGTCTCGTCGCTGAAATACATATAAGATTGTAAATGATATATCGCTGAAATACACACAACTCATCGCTGAAATATGTTAAACCACGAAATTGGAGTCGCAACTTTTACGAAGTCGTTGAAATGCACATCATACAGTCGCTGAAAAATACTATAGCACGTCGCTGAAATATATTATAATACGTCGTTGAAATATGTTAAATGAAAGAATTAGAGTTGCAACTTTACGAAGTCGTTGAAATCCACATTATCAAGTCGCTGAAAATTACTATAACACGTCGCTGAAATATACTATCATACGTCGCTGAAATACACAGAAGCCGTCGCTGAAAACACTTTGCATGTCGCTGAAATATATTATAGCTTGTCGCTATTAATCAACATATCGCTGAAATGTACCTAAGCTGTCGCTGAAATGTACTAAACTATATTTGGGATGAATATATCCAATTTACTATTTTACCCTTCAAGTTGATCTCAACCATTAGTTTACAAATTAAATGAACGGTTGTGATGCGTCGCAGCACATCAAGTCGCCGTACCCTAACGGATCCCTTTAATTAAAGGGTCAAACATCTCCCTCTTTTAATTACATCTTCTGATTGACAAAACATATATGTTATTACAAAACATATGCGGTGAGTGAGTGCTTGTGTTAACCCTAGACAATAGTAATAGACATCGTACACCTTCTCTCTTACTATTATCTTAATTTTAATAACAAGTCAAATTATAAAGCACGTCCTTTTCACATCGTCTGCTGATTGCTTCCTCACTTGCTCGAAACTCATCATCTTATAATAATAATTATTTACAATTTGGCATCAACAGCCTCACAATAATTCGATGAGATCTTAATCAAGAGAAGCTTGCATTTCTATAAATTATTAAATGTCTTGATCTCATGTGGTAATTGGTGATTCATTACACCAGTACATATTTGTTTATTACAATGATTGTTCCTCAGGACCACCCTAGCTAGGCCTATATCCCTGTCAATAACTCTCCTTAATTCGTTGTCACAGATCATATCATATATACTGATGAAATGCTCCAACTAATTCATTGAATTGAATTGAATTATATATATATACGCCTGTGCCAACAAATTAAAGAAGCAAGGTATCCATCCTCGGAGTTTGATCCAGGAAGAATATATATCATCGTTGTTTCAGAATCATAGATGAAAATCCATCCTCTTGGAATGGAATATATAATATAAGTCGTTATTTTGGAAGTTCTTGTTGGAAATGAGGGACATGTTGTTAATGATAGCTCATAAATTAAGTATTTTCAAATCGAAGGAATGCATCTTTTTTTTCGACTGTTAACTTTAAAGTTGTAGTATCTTTTTTTCCTTACAAAAATAAAAATATATATATATATATTGATTCAATTGTAAGTTTTGGGAATTCCATATATTATACCCCACTGGCCAATATAAGCAAGTCCCAGTTGGATTGCCCGTGATGATTTGATCTTCCCATGTTGATTTAGCGCGCAAATCCTCTTTTCCACTCATCATTGTTCCAATCCTATGAATGTATACATAATTCATAGGAACCAAATCCACTCATATATATAATGAAATAATTAATTCCTTGATTTCCAAATCCAAAAGAATCATAATTAATAAACTGGAACCAAATGGACCATTGTGGTCTAATCAATCATTATTTACCGTTTTGCTCCTGCTATTCAAATTCCAATCTAATTAACTTTCAATATAATGGCAAGAAAAAATTGCGCAATATGACACAAATTATTTTCCTGATAACCATGGTCCATGGGCATTATCTTTAGCCAGGTTACATTATTATATTACTCCCTCCGTCCCAACTAAGATGTCTTGTTTGATTTCTGCACACAATCCAATACACTTTTTAAATTGTTAATATCTCAAAATATATATCAATAAAAATTAGACGAATCTAACAAGACCGAACTCGACTATTTTTTTCAAATACATACGTATAATAATATTGAGTCAAAGTTAAACAATGAACAGTGTAAAAAAGTCAAACAAGACGTCTTACACGGGACGGAGGGAGTATTAGGTATTAGTCCCTAATTAATGAGTGGTATATACACCCTTTAATTGGCTAAAATCCCTTTATTTGACTTTAAGATTAATTTGATATGATCATGGATATGATACTTTTATATTACATGGATCAGTCCCCTAATTATAATGAGTGGTTATAGAAGGAACACATACACTAAAAACCCTTTTATTCGGTAATTTGCAAAAAGCCAGGTACCCTTTTTTTTTTTTTTTTTTCATCCGTTAGTTTTTAAATTCATTGATGTACGTTCTTGCAAAAAGGGCGGGCCTCATCAGCTTGTCTATTTCTATATGTCCGACATGTTTATGTGACACTGACAATTACTCCCCGGCCATTTTGCTATACTCGTCGTCCTTTTTCCAGCTTCGTCAAAATAGAAGAATTGCTTCTTTCATTTGACGCTAGCTTAGCTACATCAAAACCGACGAGTGCTATTAGCTCTTTTTTATTGAGACAAGACAGCCTCATAATATAACAAAAAGAAACCCTGCAGGCAACCGCCAACAGGGCAGTAATAATCATGGTCGAGGAGGATCACTGTCGTCCCGACAAAGATATGAAAACAACGGAGAATTCCAGAAGCGGCAGCAGCAGCAGCAACAAGAAGGCCACGGCCACGGCCAAACCTGTGAAAAAAGTCCCATACTATATAATGCTATTCGCCTATGCAGACCGTACAGATTATGCCCTAATGATCATCGGCCTCATTACTTCTATTGGGAGCGGCTTGTGCTTGCCATTGATGACGCTCCTGTTCGGACAATTGGCCGACTCTTTCGGACACAATAACGTCTCCACCAAAAGAGTTGTCCAGGAAGTGTCCAAGGTAAATAATAAGGAAAATACACTAGCTAGTGCATATATACATTTAATTAATTTCCTCTCAAGTACATATATACAGTGTGAATGAAGAGAGGCTATATATATATATATATATTCTCACTTGTACTGATGATCAGGTATCTTTAAAGTTCGTGTATCTTGCCTTGGGGTCGGGCGTTGCAGCATTCTCCCGTAAGCGTTTAATTAGTACTAGACCAGTGTTCATGCATTTTTAGATTAAGAAATTATAACTTGGATAATGAACCAAATTAAATTGGAAATTGTATGTGTCTTTTTTTTTTTTTCTTTTTTTTCTGTTTTGGTTTGGTGTGTGTGTGTGTTACTGTTGAACTGTTGATAATAGAGGTGTCATGCTGGACAATCACGGGCGAAAGACAAGCTGTCCGTATCCGGAATTTATACCTAAAAGCGATATTGAGACAAGATATAGGATACTTCGACACAGAAACAAACACTGGAGAGATCATCGAACGGATGAGCAACGACACCACTATCATACAAGATGCCACCGGCGAGAAGGTATATATTTTGCTTTTGCTTTTTGCTATCAATGAATTTTTATTTTTATTTTTTTAAAAAAAAAATCAATTAGTTAGTAGTATTATTTTGTTTTTGGGTATCAATCACACCTTGTAATATTAAATTTGCCACTAAATACATAGTACTACATTATAACAGATTAAAATTGCTTATAAGGTCAAAATGGTATAATTAATTGTTACCTATGGAAATTATTAATAGCAAAAGGTCTTGATATTTTAACTATAAATTAGTGTCATAAAATTGACTAACATCTTATTTAAGAGTTAAATTAAATATTGGACTGGATTAAATCATATTTCTCTTCATCAAACCGAGTTGGCATGAGTAGTATGGAGCTCTGACAACTTAAGCAAATGTCTCACATTCGAACTTTTATGTATGCAGAATTCTGCGTTGAAATTTAATTTACTTTAAAAGAAATATGAATAGATATATGCATTGCTTCATCATGGTTCCCCACTATGGTGTATAGGAATTTATATGTTAACAGCACTTCAGAAGAAAAAAAAAATAGCTTATATATGCTTTTACCATCTTCTCAAATGTTATTCCAATCTAACCCAAAAAAAAATTGTTATTCCAATCTTCGCTAAACAAATTTAATTTAAGTGAGGACGAAACAAAGGGCATCAAAGTCTTAGAATCAATGAATCATTATAAGTACAATTTTTTGACAACAATTAGATTGTCACATAATTGTGTTACTTTTACACTTAATTGGCAACAACACATCTATCAAACTTTGGGGCAAAAATGCCACACATCCGAATTATCCATCCTGAAGTTTATCTTTTAGATTTTGCCTGCAACACCAAAAGTAGAACGTTTTCGACTCATCTTCGAGCATATTGAAATGCACAGATAGGCAAGTTTCTGCAGCTGACGGCATCCTTCTTTGGAGGTTTCATAATAGCCTTAATAAGGGGATGGCTTCTTACATTGGTCTTGATGTCCGCGATCCCCGTGCTCATCATCTCAGCTGCTTTTATGACCATGGTAATGGCGAAACTGACAGTCAAGGCACAGGCTGCGTACTCAGAGGCAGCTGCAGTGGTTGATCAAACAATTAGCTCAATCAGAACTGTAATAAAAATCAAAATCATGTGCCTTATAGTACTACTTTAACTCATCCCTTTCATACGGTATGGTTCTTGCGCGGCCGTTAAATGGTGCCTAGGTTTCGTCGTGCAGGTTGCATCATTCACAGGGGAGACGCGGGCGGTTGCAAGATTTGATGAGTCGTTGTACAAGGCATATAAAGCCGGCGTGCAGGAGGGCTTAGCAGCCGGATTGGGTTCCGGTGTGTTCATGTTGGTTTTATTCTGCAGCTACGGTTTGGCGATTTGGTTTGGCGCTAAAATGATCGTGGAGAGAGGGTACACAGGAGGTGCATTCTTGAACATAGTTATGTCCATTTTGATGGGATCTTTGTAAGTTCAAATATTTTTTTTAGGAAAACTAAATCAAATGCACAATAATCATGAAAAAGGCTGATCATTTAATTTTTTCCTTTATTCTCACGTTGTTCTCACGCATGATCTTCAGTTCATTCGGGCAAATATCTCCTTGCCTGACGGCGTTCGGAGCTGGCCAAGTTGCTGCTTTCAAAATCTTTGAAACAATCAACAGAAAACCGGACATCGACCCTTACACTGCAGACAGGCTAATGCTGAAAGATATTCGTGGAGAAGTTGAATTGAAGGAGGTGTATTTTAGCTACCCAGCTCGACCAAATGAGGCGATATTCCAAGGGCTGACTCTTGAAATTCCTGATGGGAAAACGCTAGCATTGGTGGGAGAGAGCGGAAGCGGGAAATCGACGGTGATCAGTCTGATACAGAGATTTTACGATCCACAACGAGGTGAGGTTCTGATTGATGGGATTAACATCAAAGAATATCAGCTGAGGTGGATTCGGGGGAAGATTGGGCTGGTCAGCCAGGACCCGGTGCTGTTGGCGTCCACCATTGGAGAAAATATTGCGTATGGAAACGACGCGGCATCGGCCGAAGAAATTAGGGTTGCTGCTGAACATGCCAATGCCGCTAAATTCATAGATATGCTTCCCCAGGGACTGAACACGAGGGTAGGCGCGAATGGAACTCAACTGTCGGGAGGACAAAAGCAACGAATAGCTTTAGCTAGAGCAATTCTGAAAGATCCCCGGATTCTACTTCTGGATGAAGCTACCAGTGCTCTTGATGCTGAATCAGAGAGGGCGGTGCAGGATGCGCTCCAAACTGTCATGATCGATCGGACAACGATTCTTGTTGCACATCGTCTCTGCACCATAAAGAATGCAGATGCTATTGCTGTTATTGCTCATGGCAGAATTGTAGAGAAAGGTACAAAGGAAGTAGCACAATAGTTCGAGTTTGAAATAAACGCTTAACCTGTTCGAGGAAATGCAAGAATGAGTTCATCATGAATTCACCTTAATTTTTGAGTACAACAACATCATGCATTCAAATTTTTTACATATTCTTGCGTTATGATCGATCAGGTTCGCATTCGGAATTGCTACAAAATCCCCAAGGTAAATATAGCCAACTCATACAACTGCAAGAGCTTGACAGAGACGAAGCACAACATTCAAGCAACGATCAACCAAGACCAGAGATTAATGCAGACTCTGGACGACACTCCGAAAATTCAAATACTTCATTCTCCTCATCCCGAGCCAATGACGTAATGTCGCCATCAGGCAAGCCACAAAGTAATAAGGAGGATCCATCAAAATCTAAGGTGGCTGATAGAGTATCGCTTTATCAATTAGCCTGTCTTAACAAACCCGAGATCCCAGCGTTACTCCTAGGCTCTTTGGCTGCGGTCATCAATGGTGCAATCCTCCCCCTTTTCGGCCTCCTATTTTCCAGCATCATCCGAACGTTGTACGAGCCACCTCACAAACTGGAGAAGGACTCCAAATTTTGGGCGTGCATGTTTGTTGCCCTGGGCTTGGCTTCATTTTTGGCGACGCCGTTGAGGACGTACTTCTTTTCCATTGCTGGTTGCAAACTAATAAGACGTTTGCGACTCATGTGCTTTGAGAAAGTGGTGCACATGGAGATTGGTTGGTTCGATAGAATCGAGAACTCGAGCAGCTCGATTGGCGCCCGGATATCCACGGACGTGAAGTCCGTGAGGAGCTTGGTTGGAGAATCACTTGCATTACTGGTGCAGAACATCGCGACGGCGGTCTCCGGTTTGGCCATTGCTTTTGGAGCGAGCTGGGAATTGTCACTCATTGTGCTTGTGTTGTTGCCTCTCATTGGACTCAATGGATATCTTCATATGAAGTTCGTAACTGGTTTCAGTGCAAATTCAAAGGTTAGCTTTTGTTTTCTCGAAATTGCGGTGTTTTCAGGCCAATTGTTTTCAAAGTATGCTGATTGCTGAATGAATCAAATAATGCACGTTGTAGAAACTATATGAAGATGCAACTCAAGTGGCAAGCGATGCCATTGGAAGCATTCGGACAGTGGCATCGTTTTGTGCGGAGGAGAAGGTGATGAAATTGCATGAGGAAAAATGCAAAGGTCCAATGAGAATGGGAACCAAGCAGGGATTGCTGAGTGGAGCAGGTTTTGGGATGTCCTTATTCTTCCTATACTCAGTTTACGCCATTAGCTACTACGTTGGGGCTCGTCTCGTTGAAGCTGGCAAGATAACCTTTGGTGACGTTTTTCGGGTAAGAATCTCAACAACTACTGCTTAAGTATATGTTCAAATGTTCAATGCAATTATTTTCAAGGTACTGAAAAATTCACACACACAGTATCAAACTGTTTAGAAAATGTATATGTGTATATGTAGTTTATTGTTTAGTCACTCTCAACAATGAAAACAAGTTGTCCGATGGATTATCATTCACCAGGTTTTCCTGGGCCTCAGCATGACGGCTGTAGGAATATCGCAGTCAAGCGCCCTGGCACCGGACTCTGGCAAAGCTCACACAGGTGCAGCCTCCATCTTTGCATTACTTGAACAGACATCCGGCATAGATTCTTCAGACAACTCAGGAGCAACACTAGATAGTGTCAAGGGTGACATTGGGTTTATTCACGTCAATTTTAGCTACCCCTCTCGGCCAGATGTCCAAATTTTCAAGAACCTATGTCTAAATATTCATTCAGGGCAGGTACTTCACCATTTTTTTTTCCTTGAGCTTTTAGTAAGTGTTTCTGCAAGTCATTCACAACAGGGTCTTTCCTTGGTCTAACTATGTAAGGTTGATGATGTTTTATCATCAGACGGTGGCAATTATTGGAGAAAGTGGGTGTGGGAAATCGACCATCATCTCATTATTGCAACGATTTTATGATCCGGTGTCAGGCCAAATTGTTGTAGACGGTGTAGAAATTAAGAAAATGAAATTGAAGTGGTTGAGGCAACAAATGGGGCTTGTGAACCAGGAGCCAATATTGTTCAACGACACAATCCGTTCCAACATTGCGTATGGGAAAGAAGGCGAGGCCACTGAAGCTGAAATTGTAGCAGCGGCTGAGTTGGCCAACGCAAGCAAATTTATCAGCAGTTTGCACAAGGTTTGTTTTTTTCTTAAAAAGAACTACATATAAAACATTAGTTTGGTTTTGTACCATGGATCACATACAGAAGTAATCTTGAGCAACAACTAGTCCATCATCATTTGCATTTGCATTGCAATCTTGATTTTCACAAACTCTGTATATCATCCAGGGATACGACACAATCGTTGGCGAAAAGGGAATTCAGCTATCGGGCGGGCAAAAGCAACGGGTGGCCATTGCCCGTGCCCTAATAAAGTCTCCCAAGATCTTTCTACTCGACGAGGCCACAAGTGCCCTCGATGCAGAATCAGAGAAAGTTGTCCAGGACGCACTGGACAGGGCAGCAATGGACAGAACCACCATAGTCGTGGCTCATAGGCTGTCCACAATTAAGAATGCGGATGTCATTGCGGTAATGAGAAATGGATGCATTGCAGAGGAAGGAAGCCAAGAAACTTTGATGAGCAAGGAAGATGGGATTTATGCCTCTTTAGTGGCACTTCATGATGCTAATTCTTCCCCTTCTTAGGGATTCATTCTCGGCTTGCCTTTTGCATTTTCCAAAATGGAAATAACCACGATTGTAAATTTGTAATGAAAACGACTCCCAAGTTCACATAAATTGAGTCGCCATTGCAATATTCTCCCAGTTTTATAGGGGGTTTAAAAACTATGGTGAATGATTCCATAGAACATGTAACAATGTCTATGTTCACAAAGGAGCTCGAGCACCTCTTTTAATGTATTGAGCCAAACTCGGTTACCCACAGGAAGTTAGTTCCCTCTGAGGCTCTGATTTGGAGAAGGTGTTGGAGTCACCAAGATGAACACGCGTAGCGTACTACATTGGACGCAAAAAGCCAAGAACGACTGACCAATCACACGAGAACCACATAAACAAAATGGGCAACACACAAATTCCAATGCGTACAGAGAAAAGGACAACCATTTCCTGTATGTAGAAATTTTAAAACTGTAATTAAAAAAAGAGCTCATTTGGGTAGTGGTAAGTGAATAGTAGCACTAGCACAGATAGCCTTAAAGACAGTAAAACTAGCGTGTCAAATTCAAAAAGAAAAAATAAATAAATAAAATAAATAATGTCAGCAGTCAGCGCCCATGTGACTTAGTGCACCCCACCCCCCTGCGACCTCAACCCACCCCACCTCAAAAGCACCCCACGAAATGAGACAAAACACCCCCCTAAAGAACCTTTAATGTCATGACAGCATCAAAAGAAACACAACCCCCTTTTGCTTCAAAGTCTCTGTACACCATCATCAACACTCATTCTTGGATGCTCCTGTTCTCCCCAACTCCCCCGTACCAATTGGATTTAATCAAAGGTGTTGATTCCTCGGGAGTTGGGCTCCAGGGACCCTTCCAAGAACCACAAAAGGGAAGCCTGGAAACACACCTTTAACCATCCACTTTCAATGCATTAGTAGTACACACCCATTTATTGAACATTTGACCCCTCATGGTCATGGACTGCAGTTTATTCACACCAATACAGTAAAAGGAGTAAACTCTAACTAAAAATACCCCACCCCCCAAACAAACACCACAAAAGAATAATAAAGGTAAAAGTTTCATTCTAGTGCAGGAAAAAAAAAAAAAAAGGAAAAAAAAGTAGTAACCACTGATTAGCTTTGCTATATATATATTGATATACTCCTGTTTGTTCATTAACGGTACATAAACTGCTGAGAAGGGTTGCTAAATTTATGAACACTGGGAAAAAAGAAACAACCCCACTTCAACAATAAGTCCAAAATGCCATCATATATTGTGGATTTGTGGTATATGATTACTATAGAGAATGATGATGATAATGATGAAATATACTAATAGATGATGTCATATATTCCTAAAAGATAGAGACCCTCCTTGGATTGGATATCTTTTTCTTCTGTTGCTGCTATTGATTTTGCTATACAGCTAAAGTAGAATTTGTCACTGCTATATATGCCACTCAAACCCTCTGCATTGCAAACAAAATCAAGAAGCTAAGGATGTAAGAAATATGAGATAGTTTGGAATATAAAAGGGATTTATATCTAATCTAGTGTTCTTAGTATCTTACAGAAGTAAGCTCTGCAGATACAAAGTCGATGCTTCAGTGGCTTCCAAAGAAAGAAGAGTAGTCAGCATTTCAAAATCTTAAATATAATAGAATGAGTAGAGTTTGGATATGCTTGTATACCTAGTTGTTTGAGAGGAAGCCGAGGCAAGGGAAGAACCACTTGGTACCATGTCGGCATTGTTAGAAGATATGTCAGGAAAGGGTAAAATGTTGCTGGCTGAACTGTGCGAGAAAATGGATTTTTGTTCGGCAGTTGATTTGGTGGGAGATGCAAAAAGGTTTTCGGGTAGAGCGTGCTCAAGATTGCTGCGACAAAACACAAACTCTTAATTAGAATGGCAATTCATAGAAGATGCATTCAGATATTTTAACAAGGACATGCATAAGCAGCATAGTTAACGAATGATCCGGGGGTCTTAAGTACCTGTCTGAAGAATATGAATCTAGATTATTTAACCTGCTTGAACCATTTTCCATGAAGAACTGGTGATCAGCAGCCTCTTGGCCATTGTCAAAATCTGCAATTGGGAAATACAAGAAACCTAATCAGGAAAATGGTTGCGAATAAATTGAGGATTCAGTGCAAAGTTTAATGAGCTAACCTCGCCAAACATCCTGAAATGCGGTTTTTTGACTTGTAAGCATCTGAGACTGCATTGGAGAGGGAATTGGGACGCCACCACCCAACATGCTTGGCAGGAGTTGCTGATTTCCACGGTCCATTATCTGTAGATTCATCATCCTTTGGCCTTGAAGTTCAATTGCGTGCTGTAATTCCATCTCCTGCTCCATTTTTTTCCTACGCATCATCTCCTGTGTATTGTGTAACATTCTTGGCCCTGCAGCAGAACAAAGGTAAATCAACAAATATGTCTTTGTTGGTAAAATAAATGTAAGTACACATATGTTCACCAATAGGAAGATCGCCCAGTTCATTTGAATCAATTCCAGAAGGGCTTAAACAAGCCGCGAAATCTCCCCTATCCGAGTATTGTTGTTGTTGATGTTGTTGTTGTTTCCTGTCAGCAATATGATAAACAAATGTAACATCATTTGGGAGAAAATAACAATGATTTGTAGAGAATATAAATAGAAACGGAGCAGAGATTGTACTTCTCCACAATTTTTCCTTTCTCTTTGTATGGCTTGACAAGCACTCTAGAGTCGCATACAAAATGAGGATTCCCTTTCTCCAAAATCAGTCTCACAGTCTCTGGGAGAAAAAACGTAACGAACCCGAACATTCTCTTCTGTTGGTATGGAATTCTAACATCATGCACGGGCCCAAACTTACTTCAAGACACAAGATCAAAGCAGTCAGATGCATGATACAATCGACTTCAACCATGGATATTTGCAAATCTCAAAACTCTAAGCCCTTACCTAAAGTACCTAAAAACATCCTCCTCCTTAAATGTACTGTCAGCTGGAAAAGTTAAGTAAATTTGGCGGAGGCACGAACTTTCACCGGATCGAAATGCCACTGTTGAAAAGTCATTCCTGCCAGGACCACAACCATTAAATTTGTGCAATTCATTTCTCATCATCAATGCTGCACCAACTGGGCTAACAAATGCACCGCGATTGAATATAACCATTCCGACACTAATGCCACAAGATTTTAAATTGATATTTAAATTGACTTCAACCATCAGTCTAACTTGACAACCCTTTGAATCCTAAGCCTCTCAGACCAACAAATTGGTGTCAAACTAAAGGAATTTAATGCAAAATGTTCAAATAGTGAGACATCAACAAAAAATATATACCAATGCTTAAATGAGGACAACCAAAATAACCAAAAATTCAGCACAAACAAAGAAACACAGAGCATTACAAAATTAAGCCACCTCTACATTTATGCAATTGAAGCCCACAAATTATAAGAGCATAAAATATAAAAATTAAAAATTTTAATTTAAAAACACACACACACTTCCTTCACATTGGGTTAAGAACAACCTCTGATTCCCTGTTAGATAGTTCATCCACTTGTTGTACTGAAGAGAATGGTGTGCTCCAGAAGCCATGAGAGAAAACTTCTGATGCTGCTGCTGCTGCTGCTGAAGAGCTTTGAATCTGAGCATCTCATCAAACCCTGAATCAGCCCTGCTTGGAGACCCAATCTCAATTTGAGACTCCCCAACTCCAATGTCACCGTGTACAAACTTGCAAGAACTTCCATTCTTGCAATACCCTCTAGCATAGTACACACATGGCCTCCATCCAAACCCACCCGCTTCCTCAAAATTAGACAGAAATGCAGCATCATTGACCGAGAAACTCCTCTTGTGGTAAGGATAGGACTGAGGTGAGGGAATGGCGACAGCGTTCGCGTCCTCGCCATAAGGGAAAACAATTGAATCGCTCCTTCCCCCAGGACTCACTATCGGCTCCCTCATTGTCTCCTCCAACTGATCCTGACCGCTGTGCAAATCATCACCACCCCCAAAATAGGGCAGTCCCATTCCCGGCGACCCTGGCAGGTTACTACTACCAGAACCACTGAGTACATCTGCGTATGATATAGGCTTGGAACTGAAATTGGGGGGATTGCTCAAGTGGAATCCATTGTTAGGAATCATTATCCCTTGAGGGTAAGGAGCGTTCGAGTTTGCCCCAATGGGAGGGGATGGAGGCCCTGAATAAGGCACATCCAAAGAAGCAATCCCCATACTGACTTTCACTTTGTTGATGTAAGACAAGAGAAAAGCCTCAGGCACAAAGGCTAACCTTATAATTTCATTCTCCCCTCCAGCCTGCATCAGGATATTGCACATGATACTTGAAGCGTTTACAGGATCCAACCTTTGGATTCTTGGCATCAATATCTTCACAGCTTCCATGGCTTAAGAAAAATGGCGGCCTTTCCCTTTTCTTCCCCCCACCCCTAGTAAAAATTCTTGATCTTGTGCTAAACCCTAAAACCAAAAACCAGTGAGCATCACATCATATATATAAAATGTAAACCCATAACAGCCCTTCCTCCTTTCTCTACTGTGATTTTTTTTTTCCCTAAACCCCAAATTCTAAAAAACAGAGACAATATGAGTATATATAGTAAATGCAAACCCCATGAGAGTGAAGAGTCCCTACCTCTAGTTGGAATATCTACTCCCGTGAAAATAGATACGGTTTAGAGAAGTTCGTAGAGAGCCAAAACCCATTAGGGGGAGAGAGAAGCAGGGCCCGTTAACTAAAGAGACGGTTTTCATTATTTGGGGCACTAAACAGGGATAGTGTATCCAAGAGGTTAACCAAAAATACCAAATGGTTATTAAAGGCAATAACGAATGGGAGCTTGTATTTCGCTAATCATTGCATACATACCTTAAAAAAGATGATATGAATAATTAATTTCTCGTTGGATATCAAAGGAAAGAAGAAAAAAAAATGATAGATTTGACATTTACCTCTCACTCTCTCAGTCTCAGTGTGTATTTACTCACACTCTCCTTTTCTCTCTGAATTTCTAGGGTTCGCAGGCGGGGGCCTAAAGGGGGGCAATCGAAATTTTGGGATTTTTTTGAAAATTGAAATGGTGAGGGACTTTGCATTGGGAGAGGAAAAGCTTTTTGGGGGTAGTGGGGTTGTGTTGTCCTTATCCATTCGGACAAAAAATCGAGGGTTTTTTCCCTGCTCACTGAACGCTCTCGTGAACGCCATTTTTTTGGGAGGGAAGTTTGATTAACGTTGAAATGGTATCTGCGGGCTCCTGGAGGGTGCTGTAGTCGATTCTCCTTGCCGGATACGGCTGCGGTGGCCGCCGGATTTCGGGGGATTTTAGAGTTTTTTGCTGGGGAATTGGAACTGATCACCGGAGTCGGATCTGTAATTGGAAATTGTTCCTGAAACACAGCATATGATTATAGTATGTTATTTGTAAAGTAAATATGGATTTCCCTTTTCTAGTTTCCTCGCCCACAATTAAGAGGCAATTTGGTGTCTGAACTCTGAAGAACAAGATTTCATTTTTTCCCCCTTTTCATTAATCGATCCGTTAGTGTTTCACAGAATGTGTTTGTTGAAATTTTGAAAGAACAATTTGAGGCTTAGAGCTTCTTGCTTATTTAAGAAATTATTTCAAACTATAAATTTTAAAACTAAGCATTTTTACTTCGTCTGATTCGTCTAATTAAAATGTTTGATAAACTGAGCTTAAAATTTCATTTACCTAGTGGTCAAGTCTCCGACTCTCAATCATAGTTGGGGTTTGATTCTCCACCCAGCCCTTATCCCTCCCCTTTATCCCCTTGTAATTTGTGTGGCTTGGACTCACACACATTTGCCGACACATGAGTGTTAATGTTTACTAAAAAAGAAAATTAAGCTTGGAAATTTTAATTTAAAAATATGTAGATTAATTTTAAACTATTTTTAAAGTTATTTTAGAGCTATGCTATTCTATCAAACACTAATTCCGAATTCTTTATATTTGAACACCTCTAAAACTTGGAATAAATTTTGCTCTTTGTTAACAAGCATGGGGGAATCTGTTCTAAGCAGTCCTGGTTATAATAGGTATTATTTTTTTGTTTTGAAAGAAGACTGTATTGTTTTAGTTTAAGACATGACATTGGAATCCAACAATGGCAAGCAGGTAGCAGTGCAAATTAGAAATGTGGGGTACAAATAATTCGAGGATATTTTAGTCTTCCACACAAGAAAGAGCCTAAAAATGCTTCAAAAATTTCTATGGTCTACCTAAAAATGGAATGGCCTGTGAGTTAGCAATCTTGATCAAGGTTACTATAACAACTACGGCCCACATCTTGTGGTTAACCAATCAAGAATTAAGCTGTCTTCTGAAAGATTTTGAAATATCAGTGGCTGAAAAAATATTGTGTGAAATTCTTTTTTGTATATGGAATTTAAAATTGATTTGTA